>CALNXK010000007.1:4860000-5217500 GCA_942486035.1 Porites lobata | reverse complement strand
ACGGTGCAGCAACTGTATGCAAGTAAAAAAATGAGGATAAAGAGAGAAAATGTGATGAGCAAATGTCTTGACTACGAAATCAAGGCTATAAAACGGCAAACGTCACACTCAGGACTTGGCCATGAGCTACTTGTATTTTCATGTAACCGATAATAGTTTTAACTATTCCAGATCATCTATAAATCTGCACGGGCCAGGAATGCCCCCTTCTCCCCGTCCCAGGTCTATTAAGACCGGCTTTGCCGGTTACTAACCTCTGTGTTATCATAGTGGATGACAACCAATTTCTCATCCTTTGTAAGAAAAGTATCAAACTCCATTCCGTCAGCCTTCAATTCCTTCAAGCTCTTGAAACCATCGATTGTGTTTTCTTGATATTTAGACGGATTGCCATGATGTCCGATCACCAAGGGTTTCTCTTTCTTCTTGTTGTAGAGGTGCGTGCTTGGGATAGGTCTCACGTTCGTGGATTTGCTAAAGCAAGATGCATGTGAATCGATCGCGAAGCACGGCGATACTGAGAGATACAATCCCAAAAGGAGGAAAAACGTGGCCGCCATGATTTTCCGATAGCATGGAACGATTCGAACTACAATTCAAGGCACTGCAGCCTGTTTTATATTAATTGCGGCCTATTGGTTCCGTGAGTGTCAAGAGATCGCTTTCGAACTTCTGTATTTCCCTAATAAGCTTCCTAAATATTATTTTTATAAGTTCAGACGTCAATCAACCATAAAAGACAGGCTGAAAAGATTTCAGCTTCAAAACTTGTTTGGCAAGATACACAGTTTCAGTTTTTCAATCTGTTAGAGTGTTTAATTCCTTATGCGTAAATCATTCACCTTAATGTAATTTCTTCCTTTGAAATTCGCTTTTCAATCTGAAGACCCCGTTTACCCGTTCACTGGATTAAACTGAGAGTCATGCCGAGAGCCCACACCTTCAATGAGCGCCTTATTTAATGGTTGCGAAACAGTATTGATTGGGCCGGGTCGGTTGAGGTTACAAAAACATGCTTCCGGCGCGAGGAAAAACACACGCACATAACGCCAGAGCAAGTAACAGGACCATTTATACGAGAAAAAATAAGTGGCCCTCGAACGATTGTCATAAATTGATTTCTATGCAACTGAGAAGCATGACAGGGTGTTCAATACAGATTGGTGCAACTGCGCATGCGTGCAGGAAGAGGTTCACAAAACAACTTATAAGTCTTTGTTCTTGTCAACGAAATGTATCCTGTAAGATGAAACACTAATAAAAGCAATGGAGAGAGCCATGCCAGTCTAGAAAGTTTCGAAACAAATTTTAATCAGGTGCAAAATAATAATAATAATAATAACAACAACAACAAAACGTTTATTCAGTATTACCATTTTGTACAGGTGTTAGCGATTAAAATAACAATAATAAACAGCTGAATTTAGGGAAATGAAGATATGATAGAACGCTAGAATTAACTATGTTTCTTTCGTCTTTCAAATGCTTGAAAGATGAAATTAGCAGCTAGCCTGCTGATATGTGAATCAGTATTGTTAAAAAGAAAACAGACTTTATCATGGATATTGTAATTTGTAAATAATGTATTTCGGTCGTTGATTTTAATAAAAAGAGTCCTTCTCAAATCATTGTATTGATCACAGTGAAATAATATGTGCAGGTCACTTTCAACAGAATTTTGTTTGCAATGATCACAGATTCTAAGGTCTTCAGGAGTTTTGGGGATTGTAAATCTTCCAGTTTCTATTTTTAAATTATGATTTCCTATCCTAAATTTGGAAGCTACACGCCTATGTTCAGGATTCCGGATATGATTGATGAATTTAGAGTGATTTGCTTCATTTTTAAAGATGGAGTAGAATTTTAGTTTTTTATTTGTTCTTATCAAATATAGCTCGTGGTTTTTCAGATGTTTTGACAAATTATTCTTAGCTTTGGATAGGAAAGAGGAAGGGTCTTTAAAGTTAACTGATTGTTTATGAATACTAAGTTGTGTACTCAAAAGATTTATTTTATTTATTAGACCTGATTTATTTTCTTCGGCCATTTTATCCGATGTGTTTAAGCAGAGTTTAGCGATGCTGTCAGGGGGGGTTGATTTTCAAGGTAAATCGAAAACTTGAAAATGTTCATTGTTATTTGTAAATTTAGAGATAATCTACCAAGTTTATTTCTCGATGCAACATTCGGTGAACGTTTGTTTAAACCTAAACACATCTTACAAAAATGTATATGCGTTTTCTCAATCGAGTCTTTATCCCAGCGGCGTTTTTTAATGTAAAAATAGGAAAATTTGTGGGTGGCAATTCGAGGCAATCTTCGCATTTCAGGAGTCTGGCATGTTGGGTGGGCCCATTTCAGGTACTTTTTAGGTGTCCGCGTCCGCTTAATAGAGGTGTCCGCTTAATAAAGGTTTCATTTAAAGCAAATAAGGGGAAATAAATTTTGGGACTTCGGCTACTGTCCGCTTAATACGGTGTCCGCTTATTACAGGTTTCACTGTAGTTGATTCCAGTCTTTGTGAGTGGAACTTCAATTCTGGATTCCAGTCGTTTGTGGGATTCCGGATTCCTTGAGCTGTATTCCGGATTCCAAAGCCCAGGATTCCAGATTCCACAAGCAAAATTTTCCCGGATTGGGGAATCCGGATTCCCTTACATGGGGTGATATACCCCTAAACAAGACTATTACCACTGGATACTCTTCCCAGTCCCTTATCTATGGGAATCTATATGAAAAATATCTTTGCGTGAATACTAGCCTAGCTGTATGAGATCCGTTCTTGACCGGCTGACTGAATAACTCAATGCTATTTCTTGCACCGTAATTTTACCCCGGGGGGTGGACTCTGCATATCAAAGGGGTGGGGATGCTCGTCGTCTCGCTTAGGGGTGTAAATTTCGGATTTTGGTTTCACTTAGGGTGTTCTGGGCAAAACGCCATCAGTTTTAGCCGTGAAGGTCTTGTTTAGGGTTGCACGTGAAAAAATATAAAAATATTATATTGTCTGTGTTTTAACATGGTCTCTTTTAGGGGTCAAAAAAAGCTTAGGCCACGCCCAGATCGGTCTCCTTTAGGGGTTTAATTCAAAATTTCCGACGAGCATCCCCACTCCTTTCATATGCGGAGTCCCCCCCGGAATTTTACCCCTATATTCCATGTATTCGAGCGCCTTTCATCATTTTAAAGGCTGCAATCTGGTATTAAAAACGTTTTAGCAGGGAAAAGTTTCAGAGTTATTTGTTTTTTGTTGTTGTCGTTTGTTTGCTTGTGTTTTATTATGTACCCTAGCAGTCCTAGATACTCCTCCATTTTACTGACAGAGATCTTCTCAATAACATTATCGGGCAGGTAAGTTGCAAGAGCTAAGTGAAGACCTTATTTTAAACATTACATATCATGAAGTCGCTTTACTTAAGTACAGCTTCAATCAATCAATAAATGAAACTTTACAAATTATGAGGGTAACACGTTATTATAGGTGATCGACGACTCTAAATCTCGAATTCATTCGCTAACAAAACTAAATGATTTAACATTACATTTTAATTAAATGTCGTACTTGTTTCGGGGTGGCAATTCGGGAGAGAGGCAGTTGCCACATGTTTAATTTTGAAAACTTCAAAAGCTGATAAAGCAAACGAAGAGAGCCGTACCGAAAAGGACCAAGGCTATCTTGTTTGTGGAAGGTTGTCCAGTTGGAGCCCCCTTCGATGTGCGCCCGAGTTTTTTTCTCAGGCGAGGGATGTCGTCGGTAACCAATGCCGATGCACTGTTTTGAATCAGCATATCGAGAATTTTGTCGTCCTTAGTCCTCTGTTCGTCTGTAAGCGCCAAGTTGTCGATTATAAAAGCGCCAAAACTGAGCGAAGGACTGTAGTTTTCTTTAAACGTCTGGAAGGTGTTGTTCGAATATTTCGGGTTGTTGTAAATATTATAATCCATAACAACAAAACTGGAGTTGGTGGACCTCAACAAATTGCCAGTTTCAAAGAGAAAATCCATGAATTCTGTACCGTTGGGTGCACTTTCCACGCACTGTCGCATTCCAGGCAAATCTCCATACTCCCTCTTCAAGTCATCAGCATCTCTTTGGTCCCACATTCCTTTCTTGTAAAATATCCCCACAGTAAGGGATGGATTCTCTTTCTTGGCAGCTAGAATCTTGAATGGATCAAAAGATGCAAGGAGAACTTTGTCCAATAAACCTTTTTCAGCAATGAGTTTCGCCACAGCCTGACCAATCTTTTCACTCTCTGTGCGATCTCGCAAATATCCTGGCTTCAGCTGTGAACGAAAATAAGCTCAAATTGAAAAAGTTCAGGAGCTGAGTCTCTACTTACAAAGATGACGAATTTCACGACGTGCAGCGTATGGGCGTAAATTTTGACTACAAAAGGGATGAGAAGAAAACTAGATACGATTTTCTAGGACTGTTAGGCCCTATAATAATAACGGCCGGATCTGTTTTAGCCCTAAGATAGGGTAGTTTCGGTGCATGAGTAAGCAGTCCTATTATTTGGGTCTAATTGGGCTCCCTGGCTGTCCCATAATCACGGCCAATACAGTTCAATGACCTAAGGTTGAAATGAGTCTTAGCGTGAGCTAGAATATGCTTTTGATGGGGGCTTTTTTGGCTCAAATTGTGTTCAGACATGTTAAATGGCTTCAGGAGAGTAAATTGGTACTTTGGGGCTGAAATTTATAGTGTAGGAAAATCATAGTGTTAACAGGTTCGTTACATGACCCGCCCCTGATCAAACTGTAATGCATAAGATCTATTGCAGTTGATTGCAAAATGGAATTAATAATCCCTTTGCTACCCCTCGTTAACTGAAATATTTAGTACTCGGTATGCATTTTCAAGCAAGAAATCATGCGCTGATGAGTAAAAGAAAACTAACTTACGTTTAAATACATCACCAGTTCTTCGTCTTTCACTGCATCAAATACCTCAGACAGCAATGGTATTTTTCTTGTTTTATCAAAGTCGTAATCTTTATTTCCTATAATAAAATTCAAGTTTCTCTATCAGAGTGCGTTCACTCTGAAAACTACCATGATATCATGAAGTCTAATGCATGCTTGTAAAGCAACACCTACTATGAACCACACCTTCACTCCGAAGGAGTTACTCCCTATAATGGCCAATACGGGGGAGGCTTCAGCCGAAACCGGAGTACTTTTTTCAGTCCTCGGGTGTAAATAAAGGGCGGAGATTTCCCTTGTTGAGGTGTATGAAAGGGTGAGTAAATCTGTGGCATGTCACAATGGCTGTATCACGCTACATGAAAATAACTGGAAGAGTTCCTGTTTTAGTGATTTATTTATAACATGGGCCATTTAATGTTGAAATTCAACACATCGGGTACCATTTTTTTTTCAATAAAATTTATGGCAAAGGAGTACCTTTTCTGTCCACAAGGGAGTACGTAAAAATAATAGGGGGTTTAACCCCCGGGCGGAGTCTTTCTGTACAAACCTTTGCAGCGGCGACGGCAGAGCGAAATAAAAGGTGGGGGGTGGGGGTGGGGGAGGAGGGCTGAAAATAAAATTGGACATTCAAATTTACCGCCCCCCTCCTCCCCCCTCAATAAGCAATAAAAGGCATCCTCTGTCCTTTTTTAAGACGCCGGCAACATTTTGCGCCCCTCGGATGCAATCTTCAATATTGGTGCCGACGACAAAAACTACATAGGACAGCCTTCCATAGGGGGGTGGGGGGAGTGCGGCAAGGGAGTGCGGATAAAAAATGAAATGTCCCAATCAAACCAGCTTCCTACGTTGTTTCTTGTTTTAAGGTCTCGGTAAATGAAAATTTTAGTACATTGCTCGATTTTGTTTTTTTGGGATTTTTGGCATGAGTGGGTCCTAAATTTTATTTTGGCAGAAAAAGAAAATCAGAAAGTGCTTTTTAACCCTTCTAAAATGAGCCTCTTCTGAGCTAACCAGGTAAGCGTGGACCTCGCGCTAAATCTTTAGAGCTGATTTTCTCTCACTCTATTTTAGACGCAAAAATCAAAATTCTCCGACCTCCAGTCGGGACAGGTTTTAAGCTATCGCTTTGAAACTTTCAAATATGATGGATAATGATATAGACTCAAAAAGGGTGTGAGGAATTTTCCGATTTCCCTTTGTAACTCATTTTATGCCAGTTTCTTTGCGTAAATCGCGCTCGAGATTCGACTTTTTAGTTTGAAATGCAATAATTCCGCTAATACGAGACATATGCAAATTTCCTCACACCCTTTTTTAGGTCTTTTATCTGTCAATCAGATGCAAAAAAAAGGAAGTGAATATTTAACAACGCGAAAGGGCTGGAGCTTCAGCAGTAAACTCGATACCTCTGAGTTCGAGAACAAAAAACTTAAGCACCTTTTGAAATTCGATAAAATAAAATTTTTTAGAAGGTAATTTAGTCTTTTAGCTTTAATTTGATATATAACTTGCCTTTGTAGCGAAAATACTCGCGCGACTAGAATTTTTTTCTGTGGGCACCTCGTTTTCCTTTACCGAGACCTTAAACAGACGAGTCAACGTTTACTTGAACTTTCCAAGTTAAGTTTTAATGAGTTGACCTAACCGTGGTAAAATAAAAGAAAGTTATTTATCATTCTACCAAACTGGGGGGCTGAAGCCCCCCTAGCACCCCCGCTTCCGCCGCCTATGCTTTGTTGAGTCTCTTCGATCCCCTGGTTGCCCTTCCTTTTTTGAGCGCATATACCACTATTACTTACCATATCGTAAAGTTGATTTGATGTCAAGTTGCTGGAGGTCATTATAAGTAACGTCCCATATAGTGTGATTCTCACCCGTCAGTGTCTGAAAGAAAGAGCGGGATAAAAAGTAGACTGCGGTTAAGTCACCTTTTCCCGTATAAGGATCAAGGTACCAAATCGGATTTTCGGAATTCTCTACTCGGCCTAGTCAGTGATCGAGCTTCGGATTTTGGGAAAGGAGAGCGAGATTCAGGGAAAAAAATTTAAAGTTATGAACGAGACACTGGATTTGGTACTTTTACAATGCCACGCACGGGAAATCTCTTCACTTATTTACTCGAGATCCGGTAAGGAAACTGAGCTGTTTTTAAATGTCGACAGAAAAAATTTATCTTGCCATAACAAAATTGGCTCTATATAAATCAGGGAATGCCGCGGAAATTACTACAGACCCCGCTAATAACCTGGTAATGATAGAAGTACAACAACCGTTCTAAATTAGGCTCCTCTGATTCTCTTTTGCTTGTATGATTTTTATAGGTATTCCTCTCCAGTAATATATAAAGCCGCGCCCCTATCCACGACAGATTAGGCGACCATGCAGTAATCTGTGTGTAGTCACTAAGTAAAACACAATCCTGTCTCTGTACAATTACGCCTGTACGCCTGGAGGAGAGGAGATACACACCAAGGGCCAAGAAGCTTAGGTCTACAAGGCGAGCGCTTATCTCAGATTTAATGGCACAAAATATCTACTTTGAGGGTTGTCAATCAGAGTTCTTTTACAGCAAAATAGGGGCGACATACATTAAATCCGGGGTAAAAAGTATGCGAGGGATGCAGGATGCCAAAAATAACTATCGGGACTACGAAATTTGGGGAAACTTTGGATCCGGGTACCGGACGGCCGATTGAAGAACCCTATTGGGTACCCTCTACATTCGCTAGACAGGAGGTTATCAATCCCGTCACCAACGGTGCAGCAACTGTATGCATCAATGTCGCGGTCGCGGTTACCCGTGAAGTTAATTTGAATTAAGTAAAAAAAAATGAGAATGAAGACAGAAAATGTGGTGAGCAAATGTCTTGACTACGAAATCAAGGCTATAAAACGGGAAACGTCACACTCAGGACTTGGCCATGAGATACTTGTATTTTCATGTATTAAACCGATAATAGTTTAAACTATTTCAGATCATCTATAAATCTGAACTGACCAGGAATGCCCACTTCTCCCCTGTCCCAGGTCTTTAAGACCGGCTTTGCCCGGTACTAACCTCTGTGTTGTCATAGTGGATAACAACCAATTGCTTATCCTTTGTAAGAAAAGTATCAAACTCCATTCCGTCTGCCTTCAATTCCTTCAAGCTCTTGAAACCATCGATTGTGTTTTCTTGATACTTAGACGGATTGCCATGATGTCCGATCACCAAGGGTTTCTCTTTCTTCTTGTTGTAGAGGTGCGTGCTTGGGATAGGTCTCACGTTCGTGGATTTGCTAAAGCAAGATGCATGTGAATCGATCGCGAAGCATGGAGATACTGAGAGATACAATCCCAAAAGGAGGAAAAACGTGGCCGCCATGATTTTCCGATAGCATGGAACGATTCGAACTACAATTCAAGGCACTGCAGCCTGTTTTTATATTAATTGCGGACTATTGGTTGCGTGAGTGTCAAGAGATCGCTTTCGAACTTTTGTATTTCCCTAATAAGCTTCCTAAATATTATTTTTATAAGTTCAGACGTCAATCAACCATAAAAGACAGGCTGAAAAGATTTCAGCTTCAAAACTTGTTTGGCAAGATACACAGTTTCAGTTTTTCAATCCGTTAGAGTCTTTAATTCCCTATGCGTAAATCATTCACCTTAATGTAATTTCTTCCTTTGAAATTCGCTTTTCAATCTGAAGACCCCGTTTACCCGTTCACTGGATTAAACTGAGAGTCATGCCGAGAGCCCACACCTTCAATGAGCGCCTTAATTAATGGTTGCGAAACAGTATTGATTGGGCGGGGTCGGTTGAGGTTACAAAAACACGCTTCCGACGCGAGGAAAAACGCACGCACATAATGGCAGAAAAAGTAACATGGCCATTTATACGAGAAAAAATAAGTGGCCCTCGAATGATTGTCATAAATTGATTTCTATGCAACTGAGAAGCATGACAGGGTGTTCAATACAGATTGGTGCAACTGCGCATGCGTGCAGGCAGAGGTTCACAAAACAACTTATAAGTCTTTGTTCTTGTCAGCGAAATGTATCCTGTAAGATGAAACACTAATGAAAGCAATGGAGAGAGCCATGCCAGTCTAGAAAGTTTCGAAACAAAATTTAAACAGGCGCAAAATAATAATAATAATAATAATAATAATAAAATGGGCCAGTTTTTAATTGTTGTAAAGTGGAATCCCGATTTGTCGCACCACTAGCGGAAAAGTAAATTGGTGCGAAGTATTTGGAGGTTTGAAAATCGGGGGAAATTTGACTAGTGAAGGCAGGTCACGTTTGAATCATGTTGAATTTCGAATTCAACTCATTTCCCTCTTGACCTATCCTATGCTGAAAATTGACGAGTAAGCTGATAGTGGTCGAATAGGTAACCATTCTGAGCAACGTTATGATTATTTCAAGAAACTTCACTGATTTGAGTGAAACAGTCAGTACGTCCTTCTTACTATTTTTAATTCATTATAGTTTCGGCAGAAAGAGACAAAACCACACCATTTCACACACCTGTAGAGAGCTTCCAAATACCTCTAACGCACACCCTCTTTAGCTTAAGAACACTATATTTTCGAAAGCCGTCTCAGGTATCAGATCATGTGTGAGTGCGGCTTCAGGAGATCATCTGAGATTACCTGCTACTTCGGTGGAGTTTGAAACCAAAAACGCCTAAAGACGGGTCTAGCGATGATAGTAGCTACAACGTACCCCTGTGTACAGAGAAGGCATGTCACCTAAAACGAGAAGTCCAAAGACTACTGCAAAGCTGATTCATAACAACGTGTATTGTTTTCTTATAACAATATTTCGGTTGGCCATATACTAGCCTTCTTCAGGTTTACAGATCGATGTTACTGAACTTATGTAGCAATCACAATATTATATATATGGAGAATGTCGCAATAAAAATTGTTTAAAAGGGATAGGCAGAAGTGACATACAACACAAAAACTGGAAAGGAAAAGTACTAAGGATATGGATTACAATAATTCGTCACGGCGGTTTAGGCCATGAGGTTCAAGAGTCATGGCCTAATGGCCATGACTCCTGAACCTCATGGCCATGACTCTTGAACCTCATGGCCTAAACCGCCGTGACGAATTATTGTAATCCGCCTAATATTGTGATTGCTACGTAAGTTAAGTAACATCTGTAAACCTGAAGAAGGCTGGTATGGCCAGCCGAAATATTGTTGTAAGAAAACAATACACGTTGTTATGAATCAGCTTTACAGCAGTCTTTGGACTTCTCGTTTTTGGTTCTTTATATTTTGGCTGATTAGATCTCTTTTTTAGAGATCCAACGTTTACAACTAGCAGGATCTTCGTCCACGGTTTTTGCAGTTAATTTAATCCTTTATTGTGTCACCTTAAGCACTCATGGCTTCCTGATCGAGACTTCGATCTCCAACTTTTATTCTTTTTATTTTCAAATCTTGTATGTGTAAGAGTTAATTTTTTTCACAGATAATGAAAAAAAATAAACCTATCAAGAGCTATCAATAATAAGAAACCTACGAAGAGCCTGGACCAACATAGCACCTATAAGTTCCTAGGCGTCTTCGAAAACACCAAGCAAGAGGATAAGCAAGTACTGGAAGCCGCAGCAAAGGCATACTTGCAGAGGCTATCAATCATCTGGTCCAGCCCATTGTCAGATCATACAAAGATAGTGGCGTCCAATCAGTGCGCTTTACCAGTTGTTACATACTTGATGTGAACACAAACTTGGCCGATAGCAAACATCCAACAGCTACTGCTTGACCGAGAGGGAAGAAAAATCATCGGGGAGAATGGAGGAAATCACTCCAAGGGATCGAAAGCGATACTCTACATGTCTAGGAAGCTCGGTGGAAGGGGTCTCAAGTCCTTGGAGAATGAACACAAGAACACTAAGATCAAAGCAGCAGTAAAGCTTTATTGCAACGCTGACCCTACGATAGTCTGCGCGCAGACGAAATTAAACTCTGGTTAACTCCGTCTGCGAAACAGTGCCGAAATCCTTGTTCTGGACTTCCAGCTGTGTACCCAGATTTGAGTACGCGCCACGATTGGCCAGTTAAAAAAGGCCTTTGTTTTGTTTGTCGTGATCGCCAATCAGGTTGAAGGGGAATTCGAAACGCACTTCCGGTAATTCGTTGAGTCCGTTGGGGGTCCAGAACAAGGATCTCTGCGCTGCTTCGCAGACGGTACTAATCAGAGTTTAGTTATCGTCGGCACGCAGGCTAACCCTACGATGGCAGCAGTAAGATCGTACAGAATGGACGTCACTCCGTCATTACAGATGCCAAGAAGTACGCAGAGTAGCTGGATCTACAGTTGCGGTTAAACTTTCCTAACCCAACTGCTATCACCGATGGTAAAAAAGTCGACGCTAAGAAGGTAAAGCAGGCAATCTACAAACCCCGCCAGCACGAGATACAATCAACGGTATCTGAGGAGAGATGGCAAGGAAAGCTTATCAACAACAGATGGGATGACGAGAAAGTTAAACTGGAGGAGTACTTTGCGTGGCTTTTTTCATGGAAGAATGCCCCAAAGCATACCATCGCTGGAGTACAAGAGCTTTTGCCAACAGCTATTACCTACCAAGGTTTACTACAACAGAAAAACAAAATCACAAGTAACTGATGAAAAATGCCGCCTATGCGGGGATTCCGTGGAGAATGTGCACTTCACCATGACATTTTCTAACTGTTTGCAATCATCAGTACCAATCATTCCGGCCTCCATTCAAGGATTGCCCGAAAGATCATAAAATTTACGATGACAAAACATGTTGTTTAATATATGAGTTTCATATTAAGTCTGGTTATGCGCCAAAGAACATTAATAGTCACGAACCCGGCAATACAACTGATCCGGCCTGATACTGACTGATCACTTCAATAAAGATATGAACTAGACTGAAGTCAGTGGAATTCCACATCTACATCTACTTTATTAACGGATAAAGCAGATTATTACTGCATCACATACATCCGTTTAACAAAAATAATAACATTCTGATAAAATTCCATAAATAACGTTATTGTAAAGTAACTGAATTAAAGTGTCCATCCAATGAAATAAGCACTTGAGTAGAATAACAGTTAAAACCACTCTCCTTTCTTAATACTGAGACGGTCACAAGCGGCAGACTTAAACATGTCATTATTAGTTAATTAAAAGGTTGTGGCCTCGTACTGGAAAATAATTAAATGAAAAAAACTCTAGGGTCGGATCTAAGAAGCAGAAAACTCATTAAAAAAGTTCGAGTGCTGCCTTGTGCGCTTGGCGTGACGTCCTCTTTGCAATTTCCCGCCGTTTGTGAAGTAATCCATGATCTAGAGATGCGCAGCTGGTAAGAAGACGTGTCCATGACCAAAGGCATATTAAAAGGTCCAGCTTTATTGATCACCACTAATCACAAAGTGAAACCTCCCACAAACGAGGGGAAGAGCGGTAGGGCTTCCCTCAAGACGCCTGCGGTCGATGGACGCAAGACCTCGTTCATCTATGCCAACTCTCCTGGATTATCCGGGAAACTCCCAGATACGGCACTGATCTCCTGCTCTCCCGTACGGGTCACCAAATCTCTCGGATAAAATGGACTTTTGAGCATTTCTGTACTTTAGTTTAAAATTTAGCCCATTTTTTCCCTCAAAATCGAAATTTTTTCATTCATTGTACAGTTTCTGGGCCATTTTTGCACGTATTAAGTCACTGACAAAGATTATTTCTTCACTGCAATGATGAAAGGGAATTTTTGTAGCATACTTCATTTAATGTCGTAATTAAGCCATGGCAGCTGGGTCAATTTGTGGGTGGGGTTGTGGGGTTGATGAGGCTTTTGAGATTCTGGGGGAGGGGGTGTAGTGCAAAATAGAGAGTCTCCAGATTTTCGATCTCTGGAGGTTGGCATCTCTGTAAGGTCTCTCAAAGTACCTTCAAAAACATAAGCAGAAAAACAGTAAACTGATCCTTACGGTATAAAGAAGGCTGAGAAACACGTAGAGAAAAATAATGGTAAAGTGTATTTGCCTGATATTTCTTTCAGTTTACAAAACAAACTTTTCTCCCATGAAAATAGGCCCTTTTATAGCCCCTGTAAAAACGAAGAGTTTTATTTGTCTTTTATTTTGTTCAAGTCTTTGAGCCATAAGGATCAGTGAACTGGCTTTCTAATTGGTTTTCAAGATTGTTTTCTGATCCATGTCTACACAAGATCCGGTTTTCACTGCATGGTTTGTCGCGTGTTACTGTTTTCAATGAAATATAAGCCCCGGGGATTATTTTCGAAAAATTAGGGTTATTTTAATAATTAGAAAAAGAACATGTTTATCTAAGGCTTGTAAGAGCAAAATGACTTAGAATTCTTCGAGAAAAGAAACTTTTATTTGAAAAAAAAATTTCATTATTTATTTTTGGTCTCAGATTATCTTCCCCAGTCCACCACATGATGAAAAAGGGCAGAATAGTCCTGAACCCTAGTGTCTTTATATAGAACTCACAAAACTTCTTTTTGCGGGAAAGTAATATGGCGACCCATCAGACAAATATTTCCACGACCACGGCTTCGAGTAAGCTTTCCTTGGAATCGTTCCCTTCTCTTCTCTAATACAACCTCTGACACTTCTTTGTCTCTTTAGTGATATCAACGGTTGGGACCAATTCAAGTAATGAAGCCGATAACAGTGGTTTTTACACCGGTCTTGGTCTTGCCATTAGTTCTAGCGTTTTCATCGGAAGTAGTTTTATCATCAAGAAGAAGGGACTGCTCAAGGTTACTAGAAGTTCAGGAACGAGAGCAGGTAAACAAAAAAGTGAACAGCGTGGTTTAGTAGTTTGCGGTGACACAGCGATCTCGGATGCTTTCGTTTTGCTGGATGAAAAACATTAATTTTTAAAAGTTAGATAGAAATATAATACGATCGTGAGCCAACCTCTGATGAACGTAACGGAAAGTGACTAAGACTTATTTAGATCGCTTGTATGATATTTCTCTCCTTATTTTTAGGTCAAGGAGGTTATGCTTATCTGAAAGAATGGCTGTGGTGGTCTGGCATGATAACGAGTAAGTTTTGAGTTTAAATATTCTCGAATCGAACAGCTTAGTAATTCAATCTTTCTGCAGCAGCTGCAACTTAACGTAAAGTCTTTTCAGCCGCTTTATTTCTTCGTCTCTGGAGAAACCGTGCAATAGATTCTCTATTCTCTAATAAAGTGTGAAGTTGTAAACCTCCATTACTTAACAAAATTTTCTCGTTAGGAATTCCTATGTCATTTTCTTTCATAAAATGGATACGATTTTTATACGCGTTCACTGTGATATTGAGCATGGGTATTTATTAAAACTTCTGTATTTGCTTCACAAATCGAGTTTATGGAGAAAGTATTCAAGGTAGTGAAAAAAAATTCTTTTAGAGGTGACACAATAACTAGTCAGTCACCGAGTAGTACAAATTCTGGCACATACACGAGGAAGTAAACTATATAAGCAAACATAACAAGTAGTAAATTATCCCTACTGGCCGAAGACTAACAAGTTAGCCATAATCCAAGCGTGACTAAGGAGCAGCGCTGTGAACTTTTGGCCGTATCTCCTGGTCTCCAGATTAGAGTATGAAATCCCCCGGATAATCGCCCAAGTGTACCAATTCTTGTAGACTTGACTTTCCGACCGAGTGATGCAACAACTAGTCAGTGACCGAGTAGTATAAATCCTGGCACATACACAAGGACATTAACTATAACATAGGCACGTTAAACGTGCATGAGCTATTTTGAATGCTTCAGTGTAATTTTAATGCTTCGGTGTAACCTTACCAAGAGTGATGAATCTACCTCGTTCATCCTAAATGTAGATTGTGTTTTTTTGCGAAATTGCGTATTGCGGTACATAAATGAAAACGCGAAACGCTCAGCTAAGTCGATCCTCAAGCTATATATTCACTTTCCTCTGTCTTTCCCTGTTACATCTGGTGCAAGTTAAACAAATCGTTAAAGTGAATAAATTTCTACTCACCAAACGTTGATTAGAAGGAAAACTCTAAGGTTTCGTCGGAGTTTCTTAAGCCAAAATGTGACTCATCGAATACTGAATAGTTACGAAATACCAGGATTTTTTATCATTGTGGTAGATGGTTGCATCATCTTAATTCACGAGGTTTTCACGTTCGATTCTACTCAGTGAAACGGTCTTTAACTCTGACAACTTATTTTGTCATGTTTTAAAAGCTATTGCTTCTCAAAAGACAAGAGCCTTTTTTAAGGCATTGGTTACTAAACGAAACAGGTCTTCATACGTCCAAGTTACTATTATTATTGTGAAAAGCCAATCTGCATGAGATGTACAGTCACACAGCTGGCACGTGAAAGTGTTGAACTCTGCCCCCTTTTGTGGTTCGTACGTGAGGGAATTCGAGTTATCACACAGTAATCTAGTAAACAGAATTATAAAAATGCACACAATTTGCATGTGAAGATGTTGGTCTTTGGCCCTTTCACAATTCGTACGTAAAAAAGAGGCAAATTGTTTTACTACAAAATTTTCTCAAACAATTTTAAGAAATCACCTCGGCTTTATTACAACATCTGCAATAAAATTATGTTTCATGCAACGTCAAGGTTGATAGCCTAACATTTTTTAACTTCCAAGAAAATTATCAAACAGCTGAAATATATTTCTACCTACATCATGTTACTTCACTCAATATAGCAGTATCTAATACTAGCTTCTTCCAATTTTATTCCGTAACGCTACTGTTTCTACTTAAGTTACGCATCTTTACTAAATAGAGCGAAAAAGGGCGGTTGAACTTTGTAAGCGAGAGAATAATATTTTTTAAGCTTGTTTACAGGATTAACAATACTCGATACAGCTTTCAAAAAAATAACCTACCTTTTAAACTTCTAAAACCACATTTTATAGGGCGCATACTTTTCTAATTAAAGTCTATATCCAAATATCAATTATTGCTTCATTGGAAGAGATTTGAAAATATATGATCTTTTATACTCTACCCAGTTGTAGCAGGTGAAACAGAACTCATACTGACGTGCGTTGTACCAATAGCCGAATTAGGTCAGAAATGCCTTGAAGCAGCATCCACACTTAAATATGAACCCTTAAACAGCTGCATCACTGTTCACAGCGTTTGAATCATGAAGATATTTTATGTAATGCTTCCAAACACCTGGACTCATCTGGACTCATAATAAAAGGTGAAAAAATTGTGAAGGATCAAGATGGCGGTCTCAAAGTGCCCTTGTTCGACCTTTGCCAATGCCATGTTTAAATAGATGCCAAGATCTCATTGGTTCCTAGGCATCAACTCATAGTAACTTCAACCTTATTGGCTCTTGCAGCAAACATCCCAACATACAAAGCCACAAAGATACATAGGCTCACACCACTGCAATAAGCAAACATATAAGTAGTAAAATAATTATCCCTACTGGCCAAAGACAAACAAGTTAGCCATAATCCAAACTTGACTGAGGAGCAGTGCTGTGAACTCTCCCAGATAATCCGGGAAACTCCAGATTTTGGCCGTATCTGCCAGTCTCCAGATTAGAGTGTGAAATCTTCTGGATAATTACCCAAGTTTACCAATTCTTGTTGACTCAACACAATACTTTGTGTTGTTTGAGCTATTTATTTATTTTTATGGAACGTTTCCTCATAACCTGCAGCATGCCATTGTAATTTAAGCAATTATGTGGCTTTATATGAACTGTTTTATGTGGTATTATGTTGATTGGAGTCAACAAGTTTTTTTCGCTCAAATGACATCATGTGCCATGTGATGTGACATCATCTATCATCCCTTCCCTATCAATTTTTAATATTTGAAGATGTGGGGGATTGACAGCTCTGAGGAGTTTAACTTGGGGTTATATATGAAATTGAAGCTTCAAATTTCCTCCCTTCTCCCTCCAGGTGTACATACCCCAGGCATTTGACAACTTTGCCTTCCTAGGAGGGGGGTTGGGGGAGAATTTGATATTAGGAAGCTTAAGCAACAATGACAGCTACGAAAACATCACTTAAAATGTGAAGTCGCGCTGCTTCAAACTTTATCATACTTATTCCATCTCTTTTTGACATCACAAATTTCGGGTCCCTGCTATGACTCAGACATTGAACTTGATATCTGTTAAGAGTTTTGTATGGGGAAAGTCACATTCACCAACAAATTTATGTCATCTTTGAAGATTTTTATCGTCAAAAGAAACACAATCCAGATGTTGTAGTTAATTTTTTATCTCAGGTGATTTTTGTTTTTCTTTTGTTTTGGGATATGGTAATGTACGCTAATGAAGTTGAAACAAAAGAAAAACGAAAATTAACTGAGATAAAAAATTAAGTACAACATTATATCCTGAAAATTATGAATGTGTGCCAAGACAAGGTTAGACATGGAAAAACGTGTACAGATGAGTGATTTTATTCATAAATGCAGTGTCATTACTGTGGGTAAAATGTATATAATACAACATTA
This sequence comes from Porites lobata, assembly GCA_942486035.1. NCBI lineage: Eukaryota > Metazoa > Cnidaria > Anthozoa > Scleractinia > Poritidae > Porites > Porites lobata. Next base: position 5,200,072 of record CALNXK010000007.1, on the reverse strand, counting down.
CTAAGAATTGGATGGATAGCAGGATGTCATAACTGTTCTTAAAAGGCTCATTTGGTTAATGAGGCAAATGATGCTCGGTTTTTTTTTTGAAGAGTGAAGGCAACTCTTATTATGCTGAAAAAACAACTTACAAAAAAGTATGATGCACATGCAGAGTTGTTGTTTTGCCAATTTAAGGTGGCCCGTTCCTATTTATATGCGTGTTGGTTATGTTTTTGATTCGCGTTTTTCAGAATGAAAGATTCAACCGATTTCTACGAACTTTTGCGTCCTTAATAAATAATGATGGAACTTTAAGAAAACGTTATTTATTTTTTTATAGGTATAAAAGCTTTTGAGATATCGGCATATATTTAAAATTTCATTTTTACGAAAAATGAAAATAACTTTGAAATCCCACGACAGATTTTTCCCTAATTTCAGCAAATAAGCCTCAGAGCTCTCTAGTTTTATGTCTGCAAGTTTGAAGGCAATTGTGACCGTAGAAATCGCTCCACAAAATGTTGGTCAAATTTAAAGCTAAAATGATAGGCTAACACATTTGTGAATGTAAACGCACAAATAGCAGAAGAGAGCTGACAAACTACCTCTTAACTGAAACGTTGTTCTTACCCAAAGCATTGTTGGAAGAAAATGAGTAATCGGACAACTACGGCGAACACAGTTAGTGCTTTAATACGACCAACTTTCTGCCCATCTGAAGATGCTTTTCAACTGCGATGGCGGCGATGAAAGTCACAAACACAATGCTGACAGCAACATGGCTTCCTCCTCCAGACGTGAAAGGACCGCTTTTGAAATTTAGACTAGGGATATATGCACCCCCCTCCTAAGAAGGCCTCTGGCTTTGATTTCTTGTGATGTGTCTCAGGGCTTGCACAAGCCATAAAAAATCATTGTGTTGGATGACATTGTGAGTTTGGATAATTAAATAGGCAAGATTACAGCTTATTTGTGGATCGGCTAAAAAAACAAGGGATCATACTTCAGCTTTGTTTTGTCTGCGGTCAACTTGGCCTTAAGAGCATTAGGTAGCATATTAATAGTTAAGCAACATGATTGATTTTAAGAAGCAGTACAAATCAAAATCCATGCCGCTTGTCACATTCAAAGTGATGGATTATGTTACATGTGAAATCATGCAGAATGACCTTTGAACATTGACGCATGCCCGTTTCTTTTGTACAACATTCGTAACAACATTTTCTGTAGGCTTTAGTAAACTCTGACTCAACAAGCCAACACTAGTATGTAACGTTTGATTTTTCTTCCCGTTTAACTGAGCACTGCACTAAAAGCAAGAGTGCCTGGCTGGGCGAGCGGCAAGTTTGTTTCAGTCACCTGAAGCTAAATGTTAGTCGCCTCAAGCGGCCGGGCGCCATGAGAGCAGAGCCTTGGTATGTTGTAGAGTTTGCCAGATACATTACTGCCAGGAATAACTCCAGTTAGTGCCAAGAGCAGGTTTTGAGTTTACATCAGTGCATTTAACCACTCAGTGATACTACCTCCCATAGTTAGAGGTTATTATTTTATTTTACCACCAGTGGATGAACAGAGGTCTTAAATCTTATCAAACTATTAAGAGAGGTAGACAAGGGCCAGTCCCGATAATTAACGGGCCTGGTAAGCCGTCCCCGTTTATATTAAATATCGAGGTTTCAAAAGTTTTGCATCTAGCATGATAGAACTATCAGTTAATGAAACAAAATGGAGTAGTCTGCTAGCCAGGACCCGCGGTCTTATTCTTTATATTTCGATTTGAATATTTGATTTCGGGCCCGAAAAGTTAGCGGGACTTTCGAGAAACGGGCCCAGGCTTAGCAGAAGGTAGACACTTGAGTTAGTTTATATAGAATTTGAAACACTGACAAAAAAAATAAGTGATGACAAGTGAACTCCAGAGGCATTCTCTTATGTATCAGTCAATTCCAAAAGTGCCTGCCCCATTCCATACACACAAGTGTAATAAGGGTGTAGGAAAATGATAAATATAATACATCTAAAAAAGGAAACACAAGGTTAACCTTATCACGTTCACTTAAAGAAAGTGTGGAGGAAAACATCAATATATAACTAGTTACTTATTACAATAATTAATCGAGAAATAATTTAAATCATGATTATGAATTATTCTTTAATTTTAAGTAATGTTTGGCTTTGGTCTTGTGCTACCCCTAAGGGAATTTAGGGGACACGTTGCGATAGGCAACTGATTTAATTCATAACACCCCTTCTATGGTTTAAAGATTTAAGGTCTTACAATTTGCAATTCTCTATACTAACACACAGTGTATTGTTTTTACAGTGATAGTTGGTGAAATTGCCAACTTTACAGCATACGCCTTTGCACCAGCCATACTTGTTACTCCACTAGGTGCTCTCAGTGTTTTAGTAAGGTGAGTTGAAAGTAACAGACAGTCAATTAAAGTGCCTCTTGTGATTAAGCTATGTAGTAGTTTTTTAAAATGCTCAATTTGTAACATGAACCACACGAATTACCAACAAGTGATGTTTCATGCTCATGAAAAAGGTAAATTAGATTTTTTCAATGCTTGTCTGTTGCAATGGGCCATTCCCTCTAGTGTTGCTTAACAGGTGGCCACTTCCCTTAAATGTTTTTTCAGCTAAGGCATTATGAAAAATTATCAGTTTTTAGTAAGAAATCATGATTCTAAAATTCATCCGTGATCAGGCTGTAGACGTAGTAAAGGCTTCACGCAAAATAGATGGCACCCAAGAGAATTCCCCCTCAGAATTTCCAATGAACTTCGGTGGGAGGGGTATGGATATTTTCTGGAACCAGACAATGTAAGGCGGTGTCCAGACTTTAAGAATAATACGTAAAAATCTTTGTTTTACAATTTTAAAGGGTAGAGAGATAAAAAACAAAGGAGACCAATTTTGTTGGGAGAAAAATGTGAAAATTTTAGCGGCAGTGAGAAAATGAGAACTAGCGGCCACCAAGATGAAAATGAGAGGCAGCAAAAAAAAAAGGTTAACAGTCTAACACGTTCAACATCAGTCCTCCATAAAACATGTAACTAGGAAGTTTCACATCATAGTCATGCAAAATGACAGCAAAGAAATGTACAAAACTAGTGTGCTGCACATACAAAGTTGTTTCTTTGCTAATTGGACCTATCTTTTTGTTGTGTCACGGCTTAGCATTACACGATTTTATGTTTTGTTTGTGTAAACTATAAATATTAATGAGAGCTTCACTATTAATGAGAGCCTCTCTTTTAGCCCTGGTAAATGGTTGAACTCTACAAACATTGTATGTTTTAGAGTACTTGAAAGACCTGCAAATTTTAATTGCTATCATTTGATTTGCTGTGTTTGTTTTCCTACCTTTTCTTGAACTGTTTTTATTTCTATTCCTAGTGCAATGTTGGCATCATATTTCTTGAATGAGAAACAAAACCTCCATGGGAAAATAGGTTGTATTTTATCAATTATTGGTTCCACTGTTCTGGTCATACATGCACCACAGGAAGAAGAGGTGACAAGTATGGAAGTACTGGAGCCAAAGCTTGCATCTCCAGGTTATTTAATATTTCTTTTGTCTATTATTGAGCAAGAATCTTGCAAGAATATATTATGTTGAATTTTGCATTTTTATTAAGCAAATTAACAGCTACTGAATCATCTGCTACATGTAATTTGCAATCAGAGCTCTACATTTTAGTAAAGATACAGGTAACTAGTCTTAGGAAGATTGATTTGAGACATCTCACTTTACCCAACGACCACTTAATGTAGCGTGTCCACACTTTCCAATGTCGCGAGGGACGTAAAGAGCTGCCATTGAATATACCAGTATCTTGATGTATTTTTTCTACTCAAAGTGGTAGAATTAGCTATTTCAGGCACACTTCTGTCCATTACCTGTAAAAACCGTGGTTAGTACACCTGGCCCACATATACTGTCATTCAGGTGTACTTAGGACTATTGCTTGTGTTAAATCACAGAAAACAGAAATAATCTACGGGGTTAATTGTTAATTGCTGAAAAGTAGTCTGCAGAGGCCTACAGGAGTGTAATCATGGAATGTAGACATTTACATGTATTGTCAACTTACAAGAGCTTCTCATTTGTAAATTTATGTTTTCTTTCATGTTTTCAGGTTTTGTGACATACAGTATCCTTGTTATAGCACTTGCATTTGTGTTAATCTTCTATTATGGACCACGCCATGGAAAAACAAACATTCTGGTTTACATTGCAATCTGTTCTCTGATTGGCTCGTTGTCTGTCATGGGATGTAAAGGCCTTGGAATAGTAATAAAACAGACTGTCAGTGGACACAGCCAGTTAGCAAATCCTGTTGCTTGGGGGTTATTAGGAGCTGTATTGGCGTGCGTCATGACACAGATGAACTACCTAAACAAAGCTCTTGATATCTTTAATACTTCACTGGTCACTCCAATCTATTATGTTATGTTCACTACGCTAACAATTATCGCATCAGCCATTTTGTTCCGAGAATGGGAAGTGATGAACTCAAAAGACACTATTGGAGCAATCTGTGGATTTTTGACCATAGTATTTGGCGTGTTTTTGTTGCACGCATTTAAAGATGTTCACTTTAGTTTAAAGGACGTCTTAAAGTTTTCTCAGACAAATGGTGTACAAAGAGCAAGGAAACCTCATGCTCCACTGAATGATGAATCAGAAGCAATCCTTATGCATCACATGGGAGGTGACGATGAGGAAGAAACTGCGTTTGCAAATAATGCCAACCATTTATGACATTCCCTTTCAATGTAATAAATTTATAGAAATTCTAATAATTTTGTAAGTTGAACAAAGGGGATATCCTGGACTTATTTATAGTAATTTTTTATTACTTATCACCCCTTTGCTACATGTAAATCAAATGATGTAAATAACCACTAGTGCAATTGCTCAAAACTTAATAGCAGTAAAGTCTTCTCTTGTATAGAAAAAAAGTGTTTCTTAAAATGTTTTTGATTGATTCAGAACCAAGAAATTTTTCTGTACCTCAATGTTCTGAAATTTTGTCTTGACTTGAACTTGTAAAAATTTAACTACTCTATTGGACTACAAAATAATGAAATCTGGAAAATTAATATGTCTGCATGGCACTCCCTTTCCTTGGGGAACTTTCTTACACAAATTAAAGTCATATTACAATGTGCAGCCCTTGCCTAGCTAGTCCCTAGGCCCAATTATTCATGGCCAATGCATTTTGGGTCACGCCACCTGTTCATCTCGGATACATCACTGAAATGCATTGATCGAAAAGGCCTGGAAAGACGCTTTACAGGCAAGTGCAGCACCAAAGCAGAGCTGGAAATAACAGTGGGCTTATGTCCGACTAAAATTTTCCAATGTCAAAAAATCTTTAAAATTAATGTTGTCAGAGACCGAAGCAACAACGTGTAACAGAGTGTAAGTGCTGCAATGGTCTGGTCCAAAAGAGGGTATACAATGTAGAATTTAAGGTCACATCTGAGATAGGATAAGTGTAACAAGGTTTATTCTAGGAAGTGACCAGTACGGACCCCATGTACCCCCTTCTTTAATAATTTGTAAAGGGCCAGTTTACAAGAAAGAGGGGTACAGAAATGATCTCAAGCAAAGAATATGATTTTAAAACACACTTGAAGATTATGCCCTTGGTTACATAAACTTAAATGAGAAAATGGGAAAATGTAAGATCACACTTACTCACTCCTATTTTCTCAACTTTAAAAGTCAACGTAACTGATGGTATTCACTGGTCTAGTTAAAATCAAATCAGGTTACTTTGTATTTCTGTGCCACATTTGCTGCACTTTCATAAATTTGTGCATTGTTTTTTCAACAATGCTCACCTGTAGAATAAACCCTCTGAAATCACATGGGGTAAGGGCTACGAGAAGCATGCAGCATAACCGTACCTAGATTTTTCAACTCAAGATAAAAGGGTCTATTTCTCTTTTTCCTATTTTTTTAATGAAAAAACGAAAAGAAAAAGAAAACATTAATAAAGAGCCATTTAATAACCTATATATTATTGTAGTTACCAGCTTACAATTATTAAGCCTACAAATACAACCACTTCTCACTGTTCTCAGTCACTGGGGACATTTTGGAAGAGAAAAGTCTATGTTTTTGCCTTACAAATTTCTTACTTATCACAATCTGGTCAGGAGCTCTGAAAGGTTGAAGTAGTAATAAAATGTTATTGCACTTTGTCAGCAGCTATTGTTTACAAATAACAGACAAAACACAAAAGGTCACAACATCAAATGTACTGCCCTTTAATAATCTACCAAGAAACACTTATTTTCTAGGGATATATTTGCTTTAACAGAACAGTTTGAATTTTGCAGGCCCTATTAAAATTCACAGCAAAACTTTATAGCTAAGAATAAAAATTGTAAGATAATCAAAAGGGAGGAACGGAAACTCAATTAAATCTATATATCTGGTACTGACTGACTGGTTAACTAACATATAAACAATGATTATCTCCATCAGTATGGAATCTAATTACGGTAAATATTTATTCTGTAGTTGGATTTTTTCAGGCTTTCTTTATGAAACTGCAAAAGTTGCTTCCTTAACCACAATGATCTACAACCACTCTTAATTCTTCCTCCCCCAGTTTTAATATTATGATTTTCATTCATCATTAATTTCAGTATGGAATTTCTGCAAAAGGCAAAAATGAAGACATCACTCTCGGGAAATATCCTAATAACTGTATTCACAGCAGAAGGTTGATCCCAGAAATGTTCAGTGAAAACCTGACAGAAATTTTGGTTGTGAAAATGCTGTTAGCAGATTTATCTCATTCTTACTGGATAAATAAAATGTACAGTCCTGCAATTTACAAAAAGTACCTAGTGCTATAAATTTTGCACTGGAATAAAAAGAATATACGTCAATCAACTAGCAAAGATCCCAAAAATAAAAGGCTGATGATAGGTAAATACATTATGTTGTGGTTCAATTTTATCCTTGGTTTACATCTTATTTATCTCAGACTCATTATCTTATCAAAGACAAAGGAAAAATATAAAATTTAAACCAAGAACAAAATTGAGCCACAACATATGCGTCAAAAGATATCAAGAATGCTCAGGACTGATGTTAATGTCTTAAGATATTAATATATTGATATCTCTTGACAGTATTAAAACAGTTCAATTAAATTCTTGCTCCATGCTATTTCCTGTCTGGGAAATCTTATTTCTTCTTAGACTTTAGTTCCCTCCAAGTCATTGCATCTGATCTGTCTTGATTTGTGACTGCGACAAAGTCAAGTGTCTTTAAGCGCGGTAGAGTGGAGATAACATATTGTCTATAGCCTTGAAGATCTTCTATAGGGTTTCCATGCAAAGTTATTTTGCGAAGTTCAGGTAATGCAGCAAGTTTGTCAATTTCGGAAAGTTTCTTGATGTCGTTTGAGTGCAAGTACAGAATCTTTATGTTAGGGTACTGAAGTATTACCTGGAAAAAGAGCAAATTACTACTTACTTATAACTGTATTGATCATCAGTTTGAAATTAAATATGCAAGTTTGCATTATGTGACATCAAAATTCATGTAAGACCGGTTACTGTTTTCCTGGGCAAATTAGCTAAAGGGCTATTGTTTTTTAAATCTGCAGTGGGATTGACAAAATAATTTGAAAAAGAAAGCAAAAATTAAACGAATTCTGGTAGTTGTAGTCAATTGTCGTCATCATGAAAATAGCCCATTACTCTAATATTTAAACCCTGCTAAAAAATGTCTAGTCAAGCTATCTTCAAGTCACTGTCTGGTAAAAAAGAACCAAAACTGATGCCCAAAACTCTTTTTTAGGAATTTTTGGTCCTAAAGAGAGTCAGGGTTTCAAAACCCTCAGCAGCTCACCTATACCCAAATATTGGATGAGTACCCCCCACGGGCATATATTTTTTTTGTACCCCTCACATGGCAGAAATACTTAAGCTGAACACTGTCTGGTGTACAAAATGAGCAGCACTCTTGCAGCATGACTTCAAGAGAAGTCATGAGAGGTGCTTCAAAAGTATGTTAAAGAGCTGTAAAAGGACTGGCTTTACATAGTACTAGTAAATTTGAGTTGTTAAGCTCTGCTATAATAAGCACTATATTTTAATAAGCAGTACAACCTGACCCAAAATATTAATAGAGCAGCAAGCCTGCTAGCTGTCCAGATCACCCCTTTGTTGTGCACCACCTGACCTGTTATATGTAGGTTACATGTTTTGGTCTCTATTTATAACAAATGGTATATGGTAAATATTTACACTAATTTACCTCATCAATGGTTGATATATCATTAAAGGACAAGTCAAGCCAGCCCAAGTCTGAAGGATCTTCCAAAAAATGTTCAAGCGTGGAACAGAAACTCTGGAGATCAGAGATGGCATTGTAGCAGAACCGAAGTGAATTTGCTTTGTACTTTACTTTGACATTTCCTGCTTCATCATATTTCTGCAGACAAGAAAAAGGTAAATTTCTCAAAACATCCAGCTACACTTTTTGTTATGAAGACAAATCAACTTCGCCCAAAGGTAACAAAGAATTTCCAACCAATCAGAAGAACTACCTAGATCTGGGTGGTGACGCATCATCAGTATGGAATTTCTGCACTCATTTCTCAGTCATCATTTTGCGGGGAAACCAGTGGTGGCGTCACAAAATGTCAGCTGTTTTCTCAAGCTAAGGCAAATCCCTACTTTAGTGCGATTCAAATTCCCTGTGTACTCTCGGAAAATTAAGCCCATAGTGAGGAACTTTGAAAAAAAAAACAAAACATTGGCTCTAGTGTGGGGAATTTTGACTCCAAAATTATGTCTGATCGCCACCCCACCCTAGCCTGTGGTCTCCCCTGAGGCACAACATTGATGAGTGAATCAATAAGTTTCCTAACTCTTATCACTAAACTTCGAAGTCGTTTGGCGTTCGGCGATCTGTAAAATACCCCCCCCCCCCCCACCCCCCCCACTCCCCCAGTGGGGAAAGGGGCTTCTGCGAAGAAACTGAAGTAGCTGTGAACTTCTACAAATACCTCCACGCGGATAAATTTGTGAGGACCTGCTCTCGGCTCTTCTTCCATAGCATCTATACAAAGTGAGAAATACGATGACAAAAATATTAGCGCCTTGATAAAAAGAGAAAAATGCAACTGTGGTTGTAAGTGGGCAATATCGAATCGAATACCAAAACAAACCTTGAATTCCCGCCAAACATTTGTAAGAAAAGTCAAGAGGAGAGGTAATGTCGTTGTCTGCATCGATAGCGGCTGAGACCGTTGGTTTAGTTTTGCTTGTCATATCGTCCTCCCTTAAATACTACAACGTTAAAAGTATCAAAAAGCTTCCTGCGAAGTACGCGAAGAAGTCATTTTCGTGCAACCATTTTGTCTCGTGACGTTTTGAGTTGCAGTTGTCATGACAATAAATGAATGTTGGACTTTCTCGTTGAAAACGTGATCAGCGGTAGCCTTTTAAAAAACAAATATGGCGGGCGATAACAGAGGTAATTCCAAATCTTTTTCTTTTTGCTTTTTATAATTCCTTGCATTTGGATGACCTTTATGTTATCCTCCTGTATTCTTTAAATTAGGCTATTTATTTTCAGGCCTCGTGGCCTGGAAAGAAGTGTGTATTTTGCGTCGCCAGCTACTTAGTAGTGTGTTTTACTGATCTGTAGACTTCATAAGACATTTGAGTTTTTGTAAGAGCTTGTTTTTTCATCATTGTTCTTTCTTTTCTTCTTTGCATTCCACAGGGAAAACAGTCGTGGAAGTATCCTTGATGTTGTAAAATTTTCGAGGGATAAGTTCCAATTAGTTAACTCTACGCAAAATCAAAGAGTGTTCTTAAAAACATTATGGCTCAGTCATCAGGCATTTTCTGACTTTCAAAAATCCTCACTTTGGGAATAAGGCCAAGTGCAAAACCTTCATGGGAAAATGAGTTTTTCAAATGCAGGAGAATAAGAAACTAATAATTTCATATGCTTGAGACAACGTGGAAATGACCTATTCCAAGCATGCTGATTCCCTTTCCCTGGAGCAATTGTCCAGTTGTGAGTTTAATTTCCATGTTGGAGGATTTGTCATCAAAGGTTTTCCTGGGGGTGGGGTGTTTGCCATATTTGAAAGGGGGAATCGGTGATGGACATGCTCTAAATAGTTCAGGGTATGAAATAACTAGTGGATAACTGTGCAAAACTATTAACACAGGAATGTTTATTTTGTGATTTTTTTCACAAACATTGACAGAAGTAGCCAAAACACAAACTTACTGATGTTTTGGCCTTTGGTAGTAAATCACCCTTAACTAACTTTCAGCTATCGTCATTACCACTGCAGATATTCCTCTTCCTAAACATATATTATGCCATTGTTTTCTGTGTTGCTGAACTTTTGCTCTACATTTACAAAGGTGAGAGCTCCTCCTAAGGGGGTTACGTTTGCCCCTAGTCTGAATTTCAAAACCTATCCTTTTGCATTACTGTTGAGGAGAAAGCCATGTCGCTGTCAGTGTTTTACAATTGTATTTGCATTTTTCTGCCATTTCTGCTGTCCTATGTTGCTGTTTCAAGGCCATGTTGCTTGTATGAATTTTAACCTGGTTAACAGGGCCTCTAGTGAGGCACACTGCATATAATCCACCATTTTTGCCTGTGTATGTCCATTTTCCCATTATTTTCAGCATCTTTTTTCTGTACAGTTTACTTTTCTCAACCTACATTCCTTTGGCTTTCACTGTAAATAAAGTCAACCATACCCTTATTTATCCCTGACAAATTTTCCTATAGGTCAAGTGTGTGAGATTTTTGTATCATTACCTGGGTAATTTTTGAAAACTTTTTCTAATGATTTACAACAGCTTCTGAACATTTGCTGACGATAACTTGTGACATTTTTTCTTTTTTTTTTATGATTTCTGAAGGTTGCTAAAAGTCGGGATGCAAAGATCGAAGCTTTTACCTTGTGATTTAAGGCATTATTCAAATAATTTTATTATTCTCACATTAAGTACCCACTTGCCTAACTATATTAAATGAAAATTTAATTCAGTTTTTCAGTACATTACTGATTACTGAACTAGTAGTCCGGAAATGGGGTGTCAGGTATGAGAAATTATTTGTCCTTATGTGTGTCAAATATCAATGTTTGGATTTGCAGGCATTTACTGACTTATTATTTTATGCGTAATGCTTCTAAGTTGGCAGGTTTTCATATTAGAAGCTTTTACTCACTGGTTTAATTTTTATAATAGGTACACTCTTGCCATACCCTGACATGGGTGCAACCCTAGGCATTGAAATCTTCATTGTATTCCTGCTGGCTTTCTTTGAAGGTGTTAGAATCTTTCTTGGTATGTACACTGCACATCTGGTTCCAGTTGTTTAAAAGGTGAATAACGTTAACTACTGTATAAGTCACTATCCAGTGGATAGCTCAATTGATTTCTTTAATACTTATGTCCGCTGGATGGTGATTTCCAGTGGATAACATTATCCAATGTTTGAACAACTGGAGCCTGAATATTAATAATGTGTAAGGGGACTAAACATGAATGAAACGTTATTACCAGGTCCCCACTTTTCAAATGTTGGGTATCGCTATCCAATTGATAAGTATTTAGGGAAACCAATATTATTGTGTTATCCACTTGATGGAGATTTTTGGACTGGATAGCATTATCTGCCTTTTTTGAACAATGGGACCAAGGTTCCCTATCTGATGAAAAATTCAATTATGGTAATTTCACTTCATAGTAAATAAGATTTTTCATATCTACCAAAATGCAGCATCATCACCATTTAGCTAAACTGCATCCGCAGCCTTTAACCTAAACAGCTTCCAAGACAAACCTGTGATCATGTCAGCAAGCTTTCCTCATTTCCATGCAAGTAATCAGTTCATTGACCAGACTGAATGTTAGTGCCCTATATTTTAACAAATCAATAGGGTGAATTGGCTCAAGACCTCAGTTATGGTATTGCATCCAGACCTTTTTCATTCATTTTATCGTAGGGTATAAGGGAAACCTAGCAGAGCGTACTTTATCACTGGCCCTGTCATTGGTGCTTGGTATTCCTGTGCTATTCATTCACTTGTTCATCCTACTGTGGCAGACATATGTGTAAGTAGTACTTAGTAGGTTTTCAGGGGCAGATCTGTTGGGGGGGACACTTCCATTGTATTGTTTGACTTATTTTTTGGCCAAGATAACACCTGCAGGGGTTGAAAAAATATATAATTTCTCTCAGCTGACCCCCTTTTTTCATGGTCCGCATGAGTGTACCTCCCCCACCACCACCACCACCACCACTCACAGTAGGTCGAGATCTGTCACTTTTTTTGTTTTTGTTTAGTTTTCTACTTTGTTTGTTTGTTTGTTAATTTTTCAATGCCATTGCCCAATAAGATCAGTTTGACCTCAACTCAGGGATTCCTTTCAGTTCTTATTCATGGAATGCACATAGAAAAACTCAAGTGTTAGAACTGTGTAACTTTGGTAGATTTGGTCTGATCAGTGAATTATGCAAGGCTTCTCAGAGTTTCTGACCAGTCACAGCTTTTGTTGAAGTGTTAAATTCAATAAAAATCAAAACTGATGACCATTATAATTGAAAAAGTATGGGTTTCCATCAAATTTAATGCATCAAAATAACGGCTATCATTTTATTTTATTCCAGTTGCCTATATCACCTTATTTGTTTGCTTTTTTCTGTGATTTAGATTGAGAATAGAAGCAGTTCTTGTAAGTATAGCCTTAGTTCTCCTTGGACTGGAAATGATCTTCAGCATTGCGGCTGTTTTTACTTTTAAGAGGTAAAATATCAAACTAACCTCTTGAGTTGTCGTTGTTATTGTTGTTGTTGTTTGTTCTCTTCAAAGATCCTGCAATCTCATCACTCGCGAGACTATACCTGCCAACTCTCACGCCTTAGGCGTGAGTCTCACGCCTGCGGGTTGAAAACTTCGATCTCACGCCCGCTCACGCCTGCGGACCAATTTCTCACGCCTGATTGAAAAATGTGAGTTGTTGCCGTCTTGCTGGACACAATTTCCAAAAATATGTTAACTCAGACCCATGTAAGGAACGAAAACCATGTGTAAAATGAATAAATGACAATACCTTCCTCGCGATCTCTGATTTTGTGGATAAGCGTTTTCTCGATAACTTCGCCTTCGGCAGACTTCGGACGTCTTCGGCAGACTTCGGACGTCTTCGGAAGACTTCGGACTTCTTCGGGAATCTTCGGAAATGATCGTGTCGTTTTCAAAAATCCCAGCACTCCCAGGATAAAAATCTCACGCTTATATCTCAGAAAAAGTTGGCAGGTATACGAGACTCGCCATATTTTCTGCCGGTTGTCATCCCCTAGTGCTGGTGTTGTGAAGATATAGGACGCTGTTACATTTCTTCTTCCCTCTTTTTTCTTTCAGACATCAAACTATGCTGCGGTGATCATTAATGGTTAACTTCACAAACCGGCCATCCAGGATGTTCTTAATAAGTCCTCGAGCTTTTAAGCCGTCAAGCACAATGAGCAATTTCGTAAAACGCCTGCTTATGAATTTGGCTTTAATCATTGAGACATTTGTGGAGCCAAAATAGCGCTTGAAACATAAGATCATCAAAATCTCTCGAAACATCCCTATAGCAACAGAGAAGGATGGTGGCGGCTGTGTATTTTATGGGCTATTATGGTCAAGACAGATAAGAAAATGAAGTTTTAAAAGTAGAATTTTTACGATAATAATTCACTAACAAAGTCAAAGATAGGATTCAAAGTCAGTGTTAGTTATATTTAAATCCCCTTTTGAGGGAATATAACTACCTCTTCAAAGTTTGAGGTTCAATTTTTTTGCATGCCAGCCAGGTCGTTACTCTTAAATCGAGCGAAGTTAAAAAAAAATTACTTAGTTTTCAACACAGATGTAATGGGGAACACTTTAGTGATGAAACATCAGGGGCAGCCAACCACTGTTTTCTGTAAATATCTGTTCAGCGAAGGAAAAATTGCCGAGAATTTTCTATGGCTTGAGGAAGGCAAAAAATTTATAGATGGCCATTCCATTCATGTAAAATTTTCAAAGCTTCCCTTACATTAAATTCCGACGATTTTCGAAAGTTTAATTTTTTCTTATTTCACCCCCCAGGTTAAGCTTTTTTTCTTTTAAGAAAAAGAAATCTAAATTTTTCGGATTCGGAAATGCGATGGAGAGAGCTGGAATCAGAAAAATCCTCACTTTCGTAAATTTTCGGGAAAGTAACACTGAAGCCCTTGTAGTTTCGAAAGACTCAAGTTACCATAGGAAGACCGAACAGATACAAATTTTCTAGCGCCACTTAAAATGCATTTCTAGAGATCGAAAAGTACTCTGGATAGCATAAAAAGTGTTTTCAAGGCATTTAGGAGAAAACCGTCCTTGGGTGCCGCTGAAATGATGTTTCCATGTACTTCTTCTAAGTCAAATGTTCAATTCTTTAAATACGCTCAAAAAGGCGATTCTCTTTTATTCTCATTCTGGAATAAGCTCGATCGAATGTTTTCTGGAATAAATAAGCAAAAAGGAAGAATTCCCGTCATAGAGAGTCACAGTATAAAAGTTTGAAGAAGCGCGCGCGTTCCAATTGGCATAATCTTCATTACTATTGTGACGCAAATGTGTGATTTTAGTGAACAGTTTTCCTGAATTTCCGCTGTTGTTGCCACTGGGTATAAGTTAAAGAACTTTGAGTCTCGAAACTTAACAAAAGTTGGCCAGAGACGAAGTTAGCCCCACAAAACTTGTTGGCAAAATGTCAAGTTTTCTACCGTCAATCAATAACGTTAGAAAGAGCTCTCTTATTGCTGCGGAAAGAATCTACTCAACGAAGAATTACTTAGAATCAACAGCAACCAATGGACGTTTAGGGAAAAAGAGACGCGGAGAGAAGAAGAGCAAGAAACTGACATCTTCCTCGACAGAAAATCCTCACAAAAAAGCGGAAAGAACAAAAGAATACTCTCGAGAACTGAAAACAAGAAACGAAAAGGCCAAAGTGGCGCGAGAAGAAAGCTTAGTTCGGCTAAAAAATCAGAAAGAACTACGAGAGAAGGGGTTGCGTGAAAAGAAGAGATTAAATGAGCTGTTTTCGGTTTACGCAGCTCAACATGGTCCTTCTTACAGAGACGGTGCGAAAGTCGTCAAACCAAAATTCCCGGTTTTGTTAAAGAGTACCAAGAGTAGTGCTATTTCTCGTGAAAAGATCCCATGTAGCCCTCTTCCAAATTTATCATCTGTGAATAGGTTAGAATCTCAAGAATGATTCCCTTTGTTAGGAAAGTTAACGTGTGAGCTTTGCGTAGAGAAGTAAAGTCAAGTGATTTTAACTGAAGAGGGGTGAATTGTTAGTGACAAACCCGTCCTTACTTAATTCTCCCGCTATAAATTTAATATTCATTGTTATCTTGAAGCTTATTTGTATCAAACGTTCGTTATGGTTGTTAAGTAGAGAGGCGAAGATGTATTCTCAGAAATAAAAGGTATCTTGTGGAAGAGAGTTCGCCTTAAAGACATGATAAAGATAAATTATGTCGTGTCATAAGACCTTAAAAACTTGGTGTGATCAAGTGTTTTAAAAGCAATGTCACGACAGTTTTCGAAGTTGTGGTGACTTACCAACAAAGTCGCAGGAGCTGCCCAAGCCGAAATATGGGGGGGCGAGAAATTCGAATACATAGCGCAGTAGGAAATCACAGGGCGGTATACGCCCCTGTGTATCTGAAAAACTGAAAGAAGGGTAAAAGGGGTAAAACAAAACGGATAAAAGAGAATAAAATAACAAAAAAGAAAACGACTAAGCCCTATATGTTTCTTGAATCTTTTAAAAGATCGACCCTCAGTCCCCATGTGTGCCCCTTTTCGGCAGGTCCACCCTTACTCCCCAGGTGTGTCCCCCTTGGAGGGTCCACCCTTAGTCCCCACGTGCACTCCTTAATGCTTTTAGATCCTTAAGTTATTGGGGGCTTTCATAAGGGGGGCTAGCAGAACATAATAATAATATTTCTCTTGGCACTACGGGTAAAACAAAACGGATAAAAGAGAATAAAATAACAAAAAATAAAACGACTAAGCCCTGCATGTTTCTTGAATTGGTGCGCTCCTTTTCGGCAGGTCCACCGTTAGTCGCTAGGTGCGCTCCCCCTTGAAGGGTCCACCCTTGGTCCCCAGGTGTATCCCCCTTGGAGAGCCCACCCTTGTTCCCACGTGCACTCCCCCTTGAAGGGTCCACCCTTAGTCCTCAGGTGTATCCCCCTTGGAGGGTTCACCCTTAGTCCCGAGGTACGTTCCTCCTCGGCAGGTCCACCCTTAGTCCCCAGGTGTGTCCCCCTTGGAGGGTCCACCCTTAGTCCCCAGGTGCACTCCCCCTTAATGGTTTTAGATCTTTAAGTTATTGGGGGCTTTCATAAGAGGGGGGCTAGCCTAGAACATAATAATAATATTTCTCTTGGCACTACAGGTTTCTTTAGAAAACGCTTTTGGGCCAGTTAATGGAGATTAGTCAGTGTTCAACAAAGTTGCATTCTATGCCATTTTCAATTTGCCAAACGTTTTTTGTAAACAACATTTATCGTGAACAGTTTTATAAAAGCATATAGTGTAGAGAAGAAAAGCATTTATCTCGTTAAAATAACCCACTACAAAAGAGATCTGGAGCCAGTCCAAAGATTTCCTAAACTGCCGTCTAAGTTGGACTTCGTTTTAACAACCAACCATTTGAGTTTCACCGCCACCTATTTACAGTGGAACTAAAATCTTTACAATAACTGCAGGAGAAGTAGAAACTCAAACAAATTTTCATTTAGAACCCCATGAGTACCAGATTTTTTGTAAACACAAAAAAGAATAATGGGAAAGACAGGGAAACAGTCAGTCGAGCTATCGCCCTTGAGATACGTGAAATTCACATACAAATGCTTGAATTAATTGGAAGATGAATCTGAAGAGGTCCCCAGAAATTTATTCAGTGTTATCAAGAGAAAATTCAACAGCCACCATTACAACATTCTGCATTGTTTGCTTTGAGGCAGTTGTGCATGTATTTGATGACATTTCAAATAATCACTATCGGTATATTAAAATATGCAGACATTTCAGGAATTAGACTTCTGTTTAATTACAACGTAAGCAAAATTCACATATCCTATTTACATAACACCACCACAAAATGTCATGCCAGCACGAGTCACCCAGGTGTGAGTTCACCCCGGTTGTTGCACCGTAGCCTGCGTAGCAAGCGTTTCCTCGCGAGGTTCGTCTAGAAAGCTGGGACAAGAGCAAAAAAAATGAATGACGGGGAAGGGGGAGGGGAACGAAGGAACCGCTTGCCCGCAAACCCCACGATTTTGAAAAACTGCGTTCGCCCACGAACGCAGCTTCTGATTGGCGCGGTGCGTGTAGTGTTGATTACTTAGTATTCAAAACATCAATCAAACCAGGTATACTTTGTTTTCATGCGTCACAGATCTGGTCTCATCTGATTTGTGGTCGCAGATTACAAATGCAGCGGACTGATTTTTATTGGAATCGTGTTTGTGGGAAGGTTTATGAGATCAGAGTCTTCAAAGTATAATTGGAGATCGAGCAGTGGAGACTAGGGAAGGCCAATTTACTGGGAATGGCGGCGTGCGGATCTGACTGGAAAAAATGGACTGTTTGTTGGAGATAACATCAACATAAATCAGAACATCTGTACTCGACACTAGCTAAAGGCGCCATAGACAAGCGATTTGTCAGCTTTTTGAAATGAAAAGATTCTTTTTGTTTATTGGAAATTTAGCGGCATCTATTGTAGAGAACGTTTCGACACAGGCTGAAGAGCAGCCACTCTGCAAAACTTAGTCCACTTATAGCCGGCGGAGTGAATTGTTCCGGACAAATCATCTTTGACGTGTCGACAAGGTTTCAGATGAGATAAAGCCACACAAGAAAAAACAACAAATTCCGCAGCAATCGCTCATAGTTTTAACTTTCTTTTATCGTAAATCTTTTTTGTTACAGTTCTTACAATCGCCTGCAACGTGTTCTATTAGAGAACAAAGTAATTTTACATATCTGGTAATCCAGGGGTAATCTGTTCGTTATGTTTCTATTTTGACGAGCTGTCAATTTACAAATGAACCGAACCGTGAAATATCAAGGGGCGTTTTCCAGAATCGTGGGGTTTGCGGGCAAGCGTTTCCTCTTCTCCCCTCCCCCTCCCCCTTCAACCTTTTTTTGCTTACGCTCTAACTTTCGCGCAATAACTCGATTGGAAACGCTTGCTACGCAGGCTAGTTGCACCGTGGTGAGAATTTCACTCCGGTAGGAAATCTCGCAATGTTATCATGTAAATGCAAAACGACTAGAGATTTCGTTGGGAAATAGGTCTGCTGGTGGACTGGAATGGGCAGCGCATGCGTAATGGTTGCGATTTTGAATCACAAGTATATTTTATTGACATGAAATATACCTTCAAATAACGAGATATGAAATGACGCAGTCATCATGTAAACGGGATGCAAAATCAAAAAGTCATCCGGGAATGATACTCGCGCCAGTGCGAATTTCCTCATGTAAACACCCCCTAAGATTTCCCATCTGTCCCATTAATCTCTCTTGGTAAACAATGATTTTCGTCACCAAGCACTGACATCTCTCCTGCAAAACCTTCCTTGAGACGAGGACAAAGGAGAGACGGGTTGGGCAGGATTTTTCCAGTAAGGATTCCATCTTCTTCAGCTGTGAGAGCAAGCCCCCCACCTCCCATCAGCTCTTGAAGATTTGATTGTTTGCAAACTCTGTCAAAACATGTAAAGCCCGACTCTCTTTTTTCCCCCACACGGCCAGGCTGTTTTATTCACTACGTACAATTTATCTTTGTGTACAAAAAGGGATCACAAGCAGTGAATGGCCTTGTTTGGTTGTGGATAATATTATTTTAAAAACAATCCACAAACTGCATTAACTAAACAGTTTGATTTTTCCATGGGCTTGCAACATCTTACATCATGGAGGTGCTGGCCTATAAGAGAGCATACTTTTTAAAAGAGAATTAATAGTTCACTTTAAAAGTAGCTTTTATGTTAACACCAATTTAAAAACGACAAAATATCTTTAGGGATTTCATGCTGTTTCATGTTCTCAACAGAAAAGTACTTTCGCACTGCAACACGGCAGAGGACCTTTAACCTTGTTGGTGAGTTTTTCATTTTATAGACCAAAAGATTAGAGACATCTTGGCTTATATCTTGTGCATTTACATGGCAACAGTGTGTCACCAGTAACAGGTGACCACTAGATGAAATAGTACAGCTTGTGTAATTTTCTGTCCCAGTTTTGTGACAGATTTGTAACACATTCTCTGCTTCAAATGGTGCTTCACATTTAGAAAAATTAAGTGTATGTTTTGAAAAAACTGAAAATTGCCTTTGATCTTTGCCAAAACCACTCTGAGGGATCATGAAGTAATTGTCATGAGGAGATAACAAGAGCTCATATGCAGCCAAAGATGACTCGCTGGAAGGGCCAATGTTAATTTTATGTAGAAGGTGACCCAAAGTGTCCCATATTAACACTGCCTTGAAGTCTTCAAAATCAATACCCAATTGATGGCCATCAGTGTTATGCATTTGAATTTGCTGACCACTGCAGAGAGCCAGGAAGAACTCTCCTCCGGTGGAATATTTTGCATCGGCAACAAAGTGAAAGCCTTTCAGCTGTACCTTGGCAGTAACAGTGAAAGAACTCATGTCAACAAACACTAAACCAATATAAAACACATAAGACCCTCGTCCAATCACAGCCATGTTCTTCAGATCTGGATTGAAATCCAACAATCTCCAGCAAAAGGGAACATTATTTAGCTCTACGGCACTGCTGCTAATGTGATTGGTACAGTCAACTTGCCATTCAAAATGTCCACAATTGGAGTTTATATAGCTGCTGGCTTCTTTAACTGCCATTTCATACAATATGAAATCCCCATCATTAAAAATAACACCCAACCAGTAGCGTCCAGCACAAAGAGCTGATACCTTCAAGAACCGAACACTTGTACCGCACTGAAAATTCCCTCTGTTCTGAAGATTGCACCCATCTAATGTCACCTCCATCGTTTCCTGCAGCACTTTTGACTCTTGGAACTTGTGATCACAGGGGCAAGAAAATACATAGAGACCACTTCGAAAGTCTTCTAAACGAGCGAAGACGTTCAACAGCGGATAACCACTGGTCTGTGTTAAATCGCAAACAATTTCGAGAACAGGACAAGGGAACACTAAGACGTAACCAAGTTCTGTTTCTGTCTCTCCAGTGTCCATGTTCAAAAGTTTCAAGTTGATTTGTGCCTTTTTTGACGCCCCCCGATTAAAGTCATTTTCCATAAAGACTGAAGTGTGGGCTATGGCCACAACATTGACATTTTCCCGTGTTAACCAAGCGACTTTGTCGTTAGTTTTGAAGTAAAATGGAACTTGTGCTTTCGCAACCAACTCGAGAGCGGCCGGGTCCGCCATGTTTTACGTTGTGCGTTGTAAACACAGAAACCCGATACTCTCTGCTGACCTTTCTCTTTCACACTAGCCTGGATTCCTGTTAATAAAATGTCTTCGATTGATTAATACTGCTGTTGGATCAATTGAACAACAGTGATTTGAAACATATTTTTATACCCGGGGTACACATGAGTCAGCGTTATGTTTTTGTAAAAGTTCCCTTTTACTGTCCGTGAGTAGAAGCCTGGACCAACAGGGGAGGGGAGAGAGTCGGGGGGAGACCCTGCCGTTCCCTAGACTTGCTACAAGTCGACCTCTTGGCATAGGCGTACGGGCAATTTTTTGCCAGGGGGGGGGGCGGTAAACCATTTGCCCAAAAAATTCTCGCAAGTTGCCCAAATTTTTACGAAACAATAAACAAACAATAATGTAGGCCGTACTGGCATATGAAGGTGGCTCGATGCTATGTTTTTCAGGGTCAATACCTCCCAATTTTGAGGATAACTACGTCGCCATAGACAAACATTTGGAAAAATTGCTACCATAGTTTTATTAGATAAAGATGAAAATTTATCATGAGCAGGGTTTTAATGACATCGGAATTGTCATAGCAACGAAATGACGCCATTGTCTATTTTACTTGCAGCAATATTCCTCGGCACTGGGAACTGTTCCGACAAAATTGTTCACGGGAGCTTTTTTCTCCAATAGTCGCCTCGATGTTCGTGAAGTTAAAAAGGAATCTATAGGAGTGTTATTGGGATATTTTGGGATTAAGTTTTTATCGTTATAAATATGGTTAAAAAAAATCTTGATGTTTGGCCGTTATTTGTAGAAAACGAAGCTCTTTTGACATGCAATTTAACCTCATGGTAGCTTCAATCTTTTTAAAAACGTGTGTAAAAGATATGATCATCGAGATAGCTCCGGCCGATTGCTAGAGACAAGGATTTCATTAGTATCGAGGCGCTCTTGTTAGCGGTTTTGTAAACATTTCGGTCTACTTTAACAACTTATTGCTTGATAGATTTTTAAACAAATTTAATATTCTTCTCGTAATTCGAGCTGAGTACTAGTCAGCCACTTCTTCATTTTCACACCCACTGTTGCTGATGCTATCTGCCATACACTGTTCTACAAGCGGAGATGATTCTAGAAAGATATGCGGAAGTTTATTCTAATCAATTCACGACTGGAAAGAGCCCATTCCAGTCAGAGTAGTGCAGTACAGTGCTCAACAAAAAAAACCTATAAATAGGTAAATCAACAAATGATACCCTTCCCGAAAAACCAGAAACTCATCACGTGCTAGGAAACCACTGTGAGTGTCTCAAGAGAAAGTAACTGGATTCTTACGCTGACTTCAGGATTTTTTC
Source organism: Porites lobata (assembly GCA_942486035.1). Lineage (NCBI taxonomy): Eukaryota > Metazoa > Cnidaria > Anthozoa > Scleractinia > Poritidae > Porites > Porites lobata. The sequence goes on along the minus strand of CALNXK010000007.1, from coordinate 5,178,184 downwards.
AGTTTAAAATAGAAAATATTTGTCTTTTTAGACTAATAAAAAAACATGGAAACGTCTTTGAAAACTGGCTTTGCCCAAATTTTCTCTTGCTGCCCAAAAAATCTGAGTTGCCCAAAATTTGGGGGGGCTGCAGCCCCCCTCGCCCCCCCGGCCAGTACGCCTATGCCTCTTGGCGAGCGGAGCGAGCATTGTTTGGCGACGAAGTCGCGAGAGGTCTTCGTCCCGCGCCATATGAAATCCGACGAAGGACTTTTTTGAAAGTCTACTAGCCCTAAGTATCAACTGGTTCCTTTCACAGTTCTTTCACTGTAACTGCCAAGGTGCAACTGATAGGCTTTCACTTTGTTGATGGTGCGAGACTGCCACTGGAGGAGATTTCTTACCGCCCTTTAGTAGCTGCGGGTGAGAGAAGGATCCACAAAACCTTTCCCACAGCAAGAACAAAGTCATCCGTTCCTTTTTTCTGTTGACGGGAACGGGAAAAGGTCTTATGGTAGAATTAGGCAACAAGAGCCTCAAGTCTAAAATATTAACAGTTATATATAAGATCAATTAATCTTTATCAAGAAAGGGAACCAATCATCCACATCAACCACTGCACAAACGCGTAGCATCCACTCGCCAGGGTCGGTCAGGGTTTTTGGGTAGTACAGTATATTGATCGATGAGGTATTTAATTTCAGGTATACAGTATTTTTATGCTTAAAAATGGGTATTAAGTATTCCCTCACGACCAATTTTGGGTATAAAGTATACCTTGTTTTTCTTAATTTGGTATTTTACACGAGTTTTGTATAATATTTGGTATATTGGAAGGTTTATTTCGGGTATTTGGGTATTCCACTACCCCGCCTGGCCGACCCTGACTCGAGAAGCAAGCGACAAAGCATTTTTTAAAAAGTTTGCTCAACTTCATTTTATTTTTGCATAAATACACAATTCCCTTGGAAGAGACTAGAGGAGGTATATCGCCTCCATACCAATCAGAAGCTTCCGTTAGCCGGATACTCATCAGACATATACCCATGCAGGAGCCCATCACTGAGATTGCGCCATAGCTATAGCGCTTACGGTAGGAACTCCCTCGCGGTTTTATTGCCATACGCGCGCACCGGAGAAAAAGGAAGGTCTGTTAGAAACTAGCTTATCCCACCAACTACGCAGGCTAACCACAAACAAACAAACAAACAAAACTTTATTAATAAACAAATAAAATTACGGTGAAATTACTGAAGTATTGCCCGCAGAAAGCAAGTCCGAATTCGAGGCGGGATAGCCTGCGAAAACATCTGTTTCTCCTCGCTCTTCGCCGCAAACGGATGTTTTCCCAGGCTAGAGGCGGGACAATGCATGTAAAATACGAAACTATTAAAAACTGACTAAGGCCATTAACTAAGGAGCAGCAGACACAGCGCAAAGACTACCTGGACATGCTGGATCTCGTACCCAGATTTCTTACAAGTTATATTGAGACGGAAAGCTACTTCGTCACCGAACATATTTATTTTTACAGAACTAAAGACATTGACACCCACCATAGCGTGCGCAGATCAGAGGACAACACTCACGTCATTGGCTCACAATCTAGCCAATCAGAAAAATTGAATTTTCTCACTTGACCAATAATACACGTTGTAATGATCAGTTTTACAGTATTTACATGACGGCCGAGAGAACTGTCGCTAGATATACAAATTTTTCGACACCCGTAAATAATTAATCTTGACTGGTAGCTTTGCTTGTATATACAAAATAGAAGCGACATGGAGTATAAATTTTTTCCTTGCCAAAAAAACTGTGACCCCTCCCCCGGTTGAGAATAAAACAGGTTTGACCCTCCCCAATTTGTAAACAACAGACTAAAAGGACCCTCCCCTCCGAACCCCCACCACCCTCCCAACAAAAAACGTGCCTTCCCTTACAGCTCTCTGGCCGTCATGTAAATGCCGGGTGTAAATGCCACGTCACGCAAAAGCTTAGAAATTCAAGGTTATGGGCTCCTGCTCTAACTGACAACCAAAAAACCTTTCAAAGCAAAGATTTGTGTGAAAATTAGTTTTCAGCTGCTCTAATACATCATGAAAGTAAAATCTCAGTAGTATCGATAGGTTTTGTAGTTTGAATCTAACAATAAAGCATTGTTGGACACCCCCCACCTTTCCCAGGTAGCGATGAAAAAAGGATTGTGGGCTGATATGGCGAATGGAAGGTGTCGTTTATATGGCATTTTGTTATTGTGTTTAACTACTCAAGCATCAAAGGGATCCCGTGCAAAAGACCTCAATGTACTCTTTATAGTTTCGGACGATCTTAGACCGTCTCTTGGTAGTTATGGGAATGAGATCGTACGAACACCCAATCTGGATAAGTTGTCAGAGCGTTCGGTTCGATTCACAACAGCAGCATCTCAGGTAGCGGCTTGCGCTCCGAGTAGAACTTCTTTCCTGACTGGCAGAAGACCTGACACTACCAAGCTCTTCTCCAACAAAAATCCTACTTACTGGAGGGATAGTGTTGGAAATTTCACCTCGCTTCCACAACACTTCAAGAACGCTGGTTATCAAACTGCTTCTGTTGGCAAGATTTTTCACCCAGGTAGAGATCACAAATTAATATGTCTCGGAGGTGACGTAGATGGAGCTAGGGATCCAGATTTTACCCGTGTTCACTTAATAACTTGAATGGAATATCAGTGAGCAAAGAATATGTCTTTGCCTGTGTACTGACGCCTCCTCTCCTCAAGAATAAATCGGGAGAGAGAATCTCTCTCTCTATCCCCGATTTTTTAGGAGAGGGGGCCTCTTTTGAATAGGCTAAATACGTATGGGACCAGGGTCAAATGCAGTTCCTCATGTTTTGTATTATGAAAACCTACATTGTAGTTAAATCTAGTTAAGTTAGTGTGTCATGTCGGTAGTAATAGAAATCAGGGTTACATAAGCTGCGGGGCTTTTGCTCCGGCTTAGAACGTCGACAAGGTGTTTCTCAGGCACCGGACTACCGCGTAATGAATTAGACGTTTTTGTGACAAATTAAAGGTTAGGAAACTGAGAGAATCAAGTTCCTGTTCAGTTTGCCCTGTACAATGACTTGATTCACTCAATTTCGTAACTTTAATATGTAAACTTCATAGTGATCCGGCGCTCGGCGGCCGTTCGGCGTACAACAAAAATACCCCAGCTACCATTAGAAAGTTACCGGTAGCCACATTATTTGAGATATATTTCCACTATCATTCGTGATCTAGCGCTGATCAGGCCCCGATTTAGCCTCCCTCGCAGACGTCCTTAACCGTTACGTCTTCGTCACGCGTTCCTAAGAAAAGTGTGAGGAATCGAAGCGACTTTGGTTTTTTTATACCCACATAAAAGAAACCCTGCGTCGTGAAGGGTAGGGGACGTAGACCTCGGTAGTGTGGTAAAACAAACAAACAAAAACCTAGCCTGCGAAAACATCCCGGTGTTTCTCCTCGCTCTTCGCCGCTGGGGACGTTTCGCGCGGAAACGTCCACAGCGGCGAAGAGCGAGGAGAGGGGATATAAAGATATTTTTAGATTTTCTTTTTTTCCCAGGACAATAACTGAATGGAACAAACTTCCAGAAGAAACTGTTTCCAGCCAATCCCTCTGTATTTTTAAAAGCAAACTAATTTAGTTTTCTTAGTTTTCCTTTTATCGGTAGTTTTTTTTTAATAGTTTTCAATACTTTCTTAATAGTTTTTAATAGTTTTGTATATTCTAGTATAGTTTTATTTATTATTATCTTAGAGTTGCGTGATGTCCCAAACGATTTTGCCGACATAACGATATTTAGATTTAGATTTAGATGTTTTCGCAGGCTAACAAAAACCAACAACAACAAAACACGTAAACAGGGACGAATGTATTTATTGCATGACGGCTATATGCGTTAACCAATTTCTACTGATTTCTGATTTTTTAGGAAAATCATCCAACTTCACTTATGATTACCCTTACAGTTGGTCTTTGCGACCTTATATTCCATCGACGGAGAAGTTTAAGAACGCGAAGGTGAGTTTGGTTTAGTCAATTCTTACCGAAAAAGCAATGCTTCTTAACAGCTCTCTGATTTAAAGGAGACTGTGTGAGGAAAAACAGCATACAAAACTACGTAGACTTGCCACAAGTCTACGCGCCGAAGACGTGAGGGATGCTCGCGAAGCGAGTGACGTAAGTCGCAACCGGAAAAGGGCTTTGAGAAAGTCTAAAGACTACGCTGAAATATGGTTACTTATTGAACTAAGAATAAATTGTTCTAGTCAAGGGCCGTGTCGAAGTTTAGATATATCAAGTTTGCTTCCAATTTTCATCTGTTCATTCCCTATTTTAAGAAATCCTCGTCAACTTGGGAACTTGAACGTGACGTTTGCCATAACGGTCCCGTTTCATTCGACCCGTTCCCAGACACTTTGTACTGACGCTGGATACCAGAGGTTTTTCCTGGCGTGCGGTGAAATTTGTCGGTGTCGGTCGAAGGGCGACACGACACGGCGTTTTTGGCAGCGAAGCGGTTCACTATAAAAATGGAGTTTAGGGCCTGCCTAGTATCCAGACATCTCTCTCTCGATGAAAATTGGCTTTACCCTTCCCAAGGTCCCTTGCGCGTCATCACCAGTCACTCGCGTTTCGCGCTCGTCTCTCAGTGTGAAACCATGCGAAAAACGAAGCGCCTTAGGAGGAGGTTTAGTCTGCTACACAGCCGTTTTTAGTGTTGTCACGCAACGCTCCTCCTCCTAATATATGGAACAGTCAACGGCGAACTCAAATTCATTCAAAATCGCTCAAAAAACCGCTTTTGAGGCAAAAGGACGACCATACACCACAGGTAAGGTAATTCAACGTTTATTTATCATTGATTTATATACGTAGTTAGCGACATATCGCTATAGGTGAAGCAAACGGTAAATCCAGTACATTTACTATAAAATAACAATCGGCTACACAAACCTATTGGGTGGGCTCCCTGTGCTAATAAGCTCAAAAAGCATGCATGGCGCACGTGAAGAGTTCAGAACAAAACGAAATGAATCAGGGTCTAAGAATAAGGTTTAAAGGGAAGCGAAATGGACAATTTTGTCTTAAACAGGGTCAGGGTTTGAGGGCCTGGTCGGCAAATCTCTACCCAAACTTAATTCCCTTTACTCAATTACTGCCTTCTGGGGGGAGAGGGTAAAACACCGCAGCGCTGCCCACTCGTTTGTGTGACATTTATTCGCAAACATGTGACATGCCTCTCTGATGTTTTTCACTTTAAGGTATGTCCAGGAGTAGATGGAAAATTGCACACAAACATTGTATGTCCAGTTGATGTGTCACAACAACCAGAAGGAACATTGCCAGACATTCAAAGCACTAAATTTGCAATAAACTTCTTGAAGAATTACTCATTGTCTCAAGATACGGCCGTTAATCAACAACCGTTCTTCCTGGCTGTCGGATACCACAAACCTCACATTCCCCTGAAATACCCCAAACAATTTCTAGACCTGTACCCTCTGGAGAAGATACATATCGCATCTGATCCCTTACTTCCTGAGGCTATGCCATCAGTAGCTTACGAGCCATGGACTGATATCCGCTGGAGAGATGACATCGCAGATCTGAATCTGAGTTTTCCTTATGGACACATGCCTGATTTACACGCCAGGAAGATCATTCAGAGTTACTTTGCAGCCACAAGTTATCTGGACAGTTTGATAGGAGAGCTTCTGGATGCTTTACAAGAGTATGGTTTTGCTAATAACACTATTGTGAGCTTTATCGGAGATCACGGTAAGTCTGAATTTCATAAAGCTCTGTGTAAACGTAGAATCACCTTGAAATCTGTTGAGTGTCTCAGCCACATACTGGCCAATTGGAGCATTTCTAATAATTGGTTTTTACTAAACTGGTGAAATGGGCACCCTTTGTCAATTGTAACAATCCCCCATTGCATACAAAAGACCTTGTTAGCTTGTATGTTTAGTTTTCCCACTTGAGACCACGTTACGGTACCCCAGACAACTGTTTCTTTCAAATGTCGTCATATGCATGCTTATGTCCACGTGCTTATGTATGCATAATTTATGAAAAGACAAATTCCCTGGAGAATATCACTTGGTCTGAATTGGGAAAACAAAACACACGAGCTGTAAGGGTCTATTGCCACATTACTATGTTCCAAACCCTTTAGCCTGGATACCTGTACACCTTGTTTTTACTACCTAACTTAAGTTTTCTACACTGCATTCGAATGAGACTGTCAGCCAGGCTATAATTCTTGTTTATGGAGGCTGTTTGGAAGAAACAACTCTAGAAGACAGTATTAAGTAATATATCCCTGAATTCAATTTCCAAGGTTGGGCCTTAGGCGAGCACTTGGAATGGGCGAAATACAGCAATTTCCGAGTGGCTACTAATGTACCCCTGATGGTACATATGCCTGGTTTAACTGACAGAAGAGATAAAGATTTAAATGGCATACAGTCTGCGGGCAAGGCGTCCAATGCACTTGTGGAATTGGTGGATTTGTTTCCAACTCTTGCAGATCTGGCAGGGATTGAAATACCGAGTAAGTGTTTCTTCCAGTCCGTATTTCATGTACACCCTAGCCTGTAGACAGACATTTGTGTTCGTTTCAACAATTCCGCAGTGTGCGAGCATAACGAGCACGCGAGAGCAGGTGTGCGAACGAGGCCAATAAATCCCCCTCGGAGTTTATTTCCACACCCACGCTCGACGATCCTTAAAGAAAAAATAGAGGTTGTGGGAACAGGCTATGTACACCCATAATTACATCAAAGCTTGGCCTTGGTTGTTCAAATAATGGATTGCGCTATCCACCAGAAAAATCACTATTCAGCGGATAAGTATTAAAGAAACCAATTGCATCATGCATTAGATAGAGACTTATCCAGGAGATTGCATTATCCACTATGAACAACTGGAGCATGGTTTTTACCATAGCAGGCCTTGTTCAGTTGGAAGAATGCTGGCCTAGAGACCACATGGTCAAGGGTTTGTACCCTTGGGCCGCACCAATACTCAGGGTCTTAAGATATCTGAGAATAATAGGTTCTGCCTTTGCCCTGCAAATGGTCGTGTTCAGTGCTCGGTGGCCACATGGAATTGACAGTTCCATCTGTCTCTAGTAAACAGTGCCTTCAATTAGTATACATCGACTCTTACATAAAATAAGTTTGCAAGTAGCGAAAGCACAGCGCTAGGGCAAGAGTTTTGTGTCAATTAAAGATGAAAGCAGATGCAAGTACCCTTCTCAAACTCAAAGGCACAGCGGCTCCTGATCATATTGCTTCATTTGAAAAAATAATATTCTAATGATACATTCCACAGCTTTTTGTCCAGAGAAATCATCCAACATGACCCTGTGTTCAGAGGGACTTAGTTTTGCCCCGCTCTTAATGAACCCCACCATGCCATGGAAGAAAGCTATCTTCAGTCAATACCCAAGGTACTAGTAAATTATATTTAAAAAAAGCGTATTGACATACATTTTTTGTTCATTTACTTCTCTAACCGAGGGTTTTAATTAAGGGTTTAAACCACGTATCATAAACGACAGGAGAGTTAAAAAGGGTTTATACTATGGAGAGAGAATGAAACTTCAGGGGCGTTGCTAAAACTCAGCCTGTGACCAGGCTCCCAGTTAGGAAAAAGGCGAAAAAACACTTGGCGTTTTTTTTCCTTTTGCCGTGTCACCTTGTTTTTTGCCTTTCCCTCTACTACAGAGCCTGGTCCTAGACTAACCAAAACTTATTACCGCTAACACTACCATTTTGTTTCAGTACAAATTAAAATCAATTCCTAATAGAAAAAAAAAATAAACAGCCTCTTTTCTTTCTCTGTATCTTATGCTGCAAGTAATATGGAAACCAAGAAATTTCACAACAATTCATTATTATACTTATTTTCCAGAGTTGTGCTAGAAAACTTCCCGAGTTTTCCAAAAAAGGTAGAAAAATAATTTTCAAGGAATTGCCTCTTTATTATTTATTTATTATTTAAAGACCATCAGATAAACCGCAAGAAAACAGTTGTCAACCTACACCATCTGAGATCACGGTCATGGGGTACTCAATGCAGACAGATCAGTACAGATACACAGAGTGGATACAGTATGATCATAACACACAGAAAGGCAACTGGTCACATGATCATGCCAGAGAATTGTACCTTGATCACAAAGAAGACAGGAATGTAGCAAACTTGCCTGAGTATTCAGAGCTTGTTAAAGAGTTATCAAGTCAGCTTAGAAGAGGGTGGAGAGCTGCCTTACCAACGGTCAAAAACTAAAGGTCAATATCTCAGTATTCAAGGACACCTGCAGTTGGTTGCTGCTATTCTTCTGTCATTTTAAGCAAACAACTCTCTCAAGTGCTAGTCTAAAATAACAGTGTCTATTTTAGAAAATATTGATTTTATAACAAAAGGAACTGACCAACATTTTGAATGTCAGCTATTGCAATGTTTGTTCAAGAACTCATTTAACTACACTCTATAGAATGTGATCCTGTGTTGCTCTTTTTAATAAGGAAATTTTAATGACAGGTTTAATTCAAAAGTAGTTTTTTAATGTTCTATAAAGATGACAGCCATGTAGAATTGCACACAGATTATGCCACAACATGTAAGCTGTCCTGACAAACTAAGTTCTTAACATAACAAAAGCATGACAGAAGTAACCCTCCCTGGTTTGAAATATGATCTTAAAGTTTTTCTTATATCATTATAAATACCAATCTTCTTAGCAAAGGACCAACATTTCACTGCATTGCAAGTTACTATTATTTCACAGCAAAATTTCTTTTCTGAAAACTATTTTCAAAAATGCTACTAAGAAGACACATTTAAGGTAAAAAAGAAACTAAGAAACTTTCACACAATCGACTGAAATAATTTTTCTTTTATTCTAAATTGTTTTCAATTATTTTTTCATAATCTGAACAACTCAATTCAATCTGCATTTTATTTTATTCTTTAGTTAAGCAAAATTTACGCATATATTATTTTTAAGGATGTAGCAGGATGCATGTTCATTAAAATCATTAAAATTTTTATCTCTACATAGAAGAAGCGATATGGTGTAATACACTATACTACATTAGTATGTATGCAGCCTGACGGTGCCATAACTACTAAGAACAAGAGAAGAGATAAGCACGAATAGACTTTGATTACAAAAAGGACTGAATGTACATCAATATATACAACATGTTAATGCCACAAGCAAATGCATGTATTGTACATAACTTTACAAATTGCTCAGCAAGGTAGTGCAAGCACTCCGCTGACTCCTATAATCAACAGAGCTCAACTATGCACGTAAAACAGATAAAGGACATAAGAATATGAGAGGAGCAAAGTTTAAGTCAGATTGAAAGGGCTTTGGCTAAAACAAGATTTGTTGTAGGGCCGCCCTTGTTGATGATAGGACTTTATGCTAAGGACTAGGAGGTCACCTTGCCTTAGCTTAAAACATTATTATTATTACAATAATTGTAATTATTATTAGGGCATAATACTTATTTTTCTAGATTGAAAAAATGAAATGACTTTCAAACACAGGATAACCGAAGAAGATAGTTATCTATTAACCTGCCCTTAACCTGTACATTGAATTTGAGGGATGCTTGTTAAAATAATAACTTACAAACCATGAAATAAATAATAAAATTGTGAAAAGTCAATAAAAATTCAAAGTTGAAGGTTGACAAATTTCACAATGACGTCTCACATGTTTTTTGAAACAACAGCATGAAACAATATTGAACAAACAAACAAGGACACATAAGTACTTTTGTGTGAGAGAAGTACAATGAGATCAAAGTTTCATACATGTACAAACCCCAAAATCCTCATTGTACCTCCAAAAAACACTGATCAATAATAATCATTAATGGTCCTCTCTGCCCTCTGAGGAGCATAGAAATTATTATTAAGTTCCACAAACAAGAAGGCAGCAAATGAATGGACAGAAAATATTTGTGAAAATAGCTAACAGCGCAGTTTACCCCAAAATTAAATGAGAGTAATAAAAAACAACTCAGTTCTGGGGTAAACAGTAACGTTCTTGAACTACTGATTATTGGTCATGATAATATCCAAGAAATATGAAAGTTTGACCAGTTCTCCCTAAAAGAATTCCCTATCTTTTTTGCAAACAAAAAAGTCCCTTCATACCAGAATTTCTGGCCAACCAGAGTAGACTTACTGCCTGTTAAAATCCAAGAATGATCAGCTAACTAACATTCTACCGTTAGAGCATTTTTATAAAGCCCTTTTCATTGTAGGTGTCCGCAGAGGTTTAAACATCTAACAGGCTGGTTTAAATAGTGATTACCAGGATAAGTTTTGTTGGCAGATTCTTCAACTTCATCACAGTTCATTTCCACATCATGGATTTTCTGTGTTGAAGAGCTGTTGTTTCTTGTGCAGTTATGAACATGACCATTTTGATAAAGTGTGTCCTCTGCTCTGCTTGCCTGTTGACTTGTACCATTTGTAATATAAAAGTCATGGCTTATGGCACTTGAACTATGAATCTCAACATGATCCAAATACTGGACCATACCTAAAAATTATTTAAAATGTAAGTTACTTATATAATATTATTATGGTTTGAAAATTATTAAGAGTGTCAAGGAATATTAAGAGGGTATGAAATTTGATAAGGGACCAGTTATAATATAATATAATGGGGGAAGGAGTTAGGCTGATGCAAATTAAGACACGCCATGTTCAAAATAAATACTCCTGAACCACCTTTGATGACTTTGAAGTGACTTTTCTTAAAGGGGCTATGTCACGGCAGTCCTGTTCATTTTGTTTAATTTTTGCGAATTACTCGCCCTCAATCGCTATGGAACTTAAAGTAAGCAAAGAAATAATGTAAATGACAAAATCAGAGATCTGAGACAAACAGATATGTCTCCTTAGCATTATTTTTGAAGTTGCAAGCAGCAGGGATAAACTTTGAAAAACTTTTAGGCTGAACAGTTTTCAAAAACCCTAATTTCAATCTGTTTAAATCTTCTTCAGTTTTGCCCATCCGTGGCATCTGTTGTTTCTGTTATGTTATTTTAACGTTTTTTAAAGTTTTAAGCGGTTATTTTTATGTTTCTTTTAATTTATTGGGCGTTTTGTAATTTCCTAATTTGGCTGAATTTCGTGACACAGCTCCTTTAACATGCAACATGGAGTAACAACAGTTCAAATGGCTTGCTCAAAATGGCCACAACTTTACTGCGTGGAAAATCAACTGGAAGAGGTACCAGGTCACTGATTATAAATGAAAGTTATTTTGACCAGAGGCAGAGATGTTTAAAAAAATTATTCTATTCTGGCGGTTTTATAAAAAGAGCATTAATTTTTAACTGTGAACTGTCATTAAGGTGTTTCTAAAATATAGGAAAATCAAATGACCAAAAATTAAAAGTCACTTGAAATGGTCATGTTAGTAATTAAAAATTCAAATTATGCAATATAATGCTTCCCTTGCTGAGTCTGAGTTAATGAAAAAGGTCTTTGAAAAGCAGGGCTGTGAAAAAGGTTTTAAGTAGAAGACTGATAATGAAAAATAGGCGGTGTTCGAACTCGCACCAAAGACACAAATTCTTGAGGGCTGAGGCATCTAGGGACATTTTGAAAATTAGAGTCTCGGAATTGGTGTTTCCAGAGGTTTTCAAGGAATATTTTCCACCGCTGATACCATGTTGATTTGTCAGAATACACGCAAGACTGGGAACAATGCCGTCAAAATGTCCCACGCGTTCCAAGAGATCGGTTCAAACCTGTTAGAATATGCCTAGTTCACTGAATGTCATTCAAAACTGGGAAACGGATACTTTACAATTTTATTTGATGGCGCTTATTTTCTGTTAGCAGTTATGGTAGAAGGAGATGAAAGTAGCCAGCTAAAGAAGGCTAACTAGCCGGCGGTTTTGGCTGGCTACCAGCCCTTATTGACAGCCCTGGAAAAGGGGTCTAAACTTTTAACTTCAGAAATAAACTTGCCATTTCTTGATCTCTTTGCTTGAACTGTATAGTCCCCATCATCAAGTAATCTTTTACATTTCCTTTGGTTGGACACTAAAGGGACAATTAACATTGATTACAGTTAGGAAAGTATATCCTTTGATCTTCCTTCTTCCTCTATATAGGAAGATTGCAATGTTTATGCCTGCATGGTTATCACAGCACGGCAATCTTACCTCTTTTTAATAGAATGACTCTAGCAAAAAGTGGTACTGTCTTAATAAAACTTTAAGAAGCTTTAGATTGTATGGAAAATAGCAGTCTCCTACAGTAATCCTAAAACAGACACCATCCCAAACTACAACTAGAGAAAAGAAAAGAAAATTTTCTTTCCAACCAGAACCAAATCATACCTTGTTAAACCTAGAGAAATTTTGTTGCCTGGTCTTAACCAATAAATGCAGTAAAGTAGCAAAATTTTGTTGCAAGTCATATCACAATGATTCCCTGTTGCTTTATTAGCTCTATTACCTGACTCGTGGCTTTGACTTCTCAATAACTGTGCACATTGCTCAAATCCAAGGGAGGAAGCAAGGTCACAAGGAGTCTGTCGATACATGTTGAATGTGCTGAAAATAAAGAACAAAGATCAAGGACAGGCTCCTCTTGGTGTGAGCTACCTTCAAATGGTTCTAGAGCAACAATGTTACAAAAATAAATGACTTTATATATTATATGACATAAGGACATGGCTTTTTTTGTTACCTAAAAGTAGTTACAAATGCCTGGAGTAGTCTCAAGCATTCCACATTTCCTCCTCGTGCTGCCTTGTGCACTGTAGTTTCTCCAAAACTGTCCTGCACGAAAAAGAACATTTAACAATTATACATTAAGTCATGTACTTTCAGACGTGACGTGATAAAAAAGGGTTCGATCATACAATTTCTAGTACTGCATGAGAAGAAACAAACTGCAGGACCCAGAACGTAAACATTAAAGCCTGTTAAAACAATTCCACGGTCTGTGCTTCTCCACCCTGTCTTATGATGTATTCTAAGAGCACATTGAGACAGTAATATCACTGAATGGACTTTTTGAGTTATTGTGCAAAATACCCTTGAATATAGGCAGTGAAATTGTTTAATTTTTAACTTTAATTCAGACAGGAGTCTCATTAGGTAGAGGGGGAGCTTATTAGCGATTGGCAATAAATACAGGAAATAAAGTAAGCAGTTACTGAACACACCATAATATGGCTGGTACCACACAATGGTTATAAATTTGTCATATGAAGCACTACTCACAACTTTTTCTGCAACTGCACCATTTTGAAGTAACCAGTGAAGGACATTAGCATGACCAGCAAAAGCTGCAAGATGTGCTGGTGTCTGTTCAAATCTTCCTTCACATACATCAATGTTTAAACCACAATCAACAAGGCGCTTCAAACAATCAACCTAAAAAATTAAAAATTGAAGGAAGAGGTTAGTTTCAGGTGAAACTGCGGTTTTATTAAATGAGTTACGCACCACCATAAAAATGTCAAAAAGCCACTCTTTCAAGAGCAAGCCCTTTGATTTACCCTTATGAATGACTAGCTCTCAAAATGTCCTCTATTTGATCTTTTTGCAGAGGAGACTTGACATCATCAATGTATGTGACCTAAATATTCTTAAATACATGAAAAAAGTGGTTTCCTTAACCAATTTGCTCCTAGAAATTTTGACGAAAAACGCATTTTGAAGCTAGTTGAGCAGATTTCTGGTCACTGTCAAGCTATAAATAGCTAAAACTTTCCACAAAGCCGTTTACAGGTCATACACTTCATGCCCCTCTGATCCAGATGCAAAATATTAGTTTGGCATGTGCAGAAAGCAAAATCTTGAGATAGTTTTTGAGTTTAAAAGTGACACAGCGGTCTTGAATTTTACTTTTCGCTTTCTCTCCTCCCCTCTTTTTTCTTTTGCTGTACATTTAGTAGGCTTCATTTCGGTGGCAAAAGTTCTTAGAAATGCTTTTACGATCTTAAGATTAGACAAAAGGAAAGGTAGGGTGTGGACCAAGATTTTCATGGAAACTTTTAGGGCAATGTTATATGTTTTTTTTGCCTTTTTCTCCAGTGTCCTTTACCGAATTGTGATCATTCTAGAATAGTTTGAAAGATCTCTTCACTCTGCACAAGTTAGCGGACAAAGTTGTCCTTGACCATTAACACTGATGACGTCACAAGCTGTAAAAGGGACATGGATCCGCACAGGCGGTTACAGGCAGCTCAGGTTAAGAGAGAAAACACTACTTAATTACCTAGAAGGGTTCACCATTACAGCCACCAATATAACTTCAATTAAGGAAACCAAAAAACAATGACTCAGTGAAAATGGGTGAACAACAAGGTAGCAATCACAAGGGATGTAAAGACTTACGTCTATTACCTGCCCTGCTTTTGAGCAAGTTTGGTTGCCAAGTATAATCAAAGCACAAACAAACTGTGATTCACTATTCTAAACAAATCATAGTTTGAGGTACCAAGAAAATATTCAAGATTTCCGCACAGCACTGTACATATATTTTAATAACTAGAGACACATTTCGCCCTGTTTACAATAACAAACTACTTGTGTGAAAACTGTTGGAGGATGTTGCATGCATAACAAAAAATGCAAGGGACTGTGCGGCAATCCCACTTTACCCAATTCTAGCGTCGCGTCTAAAACGTTAGCCGTAACCAAAACACATCATCAAAACAAACTGATTAACTGTTTGGCAGTGGAAAAATTTCTCAGCAACGTGGACCAGATCTCAAGTGGTCTTTCTTTCATGAGTTATTATGTATCAGATTCAGAATTTGAAAATGTAGTTTTCAATAATTTCACCTAATAACTTTTGTGTAAGAACATCGCTCTCGAAATAAAATTGTGGTTCCGAGATCACGACAACAACGGGGTCAAGTCACGAAAAACCATTCTTCAAGCTTCCCTCGTAAACATGCACATATAAATTCCACGTATCTTGGTTTTCCCGTTCTTTTACATGACAGAAGGCGTTCTTTACTTCTCGAAGTTGAAAAAGTTTGATACTAAGTTTTAGTTTTCTCTTGTTCGTGATCAGCTGTTAAGCATCAAAGAATTTGGCAGTCACGAGAGGAAACTCCGGACTGTCTGTTGCAAAAAAAATCTGTAAGACCCTATAAAAACAAAGTCGAGTATGAAGTACATGCTAAATACTGCTATAATAACTACAAGAGCTCTGTAAGGAAAATGAAAGAAGGACTGTTTATAAGTCTTATCGCTAGCTTGCATCTGACCTACAAGCTGTTTGTTTTCCTCTTTTAGAAATTGTATTTTCTTCACAAACTAAACCGACATCTAAACTAACCTTTCCAAAGTAGGCAGCCCAGTGTGCAGGGGTCCACTTTAAGTAATGGTCTTGCTCATTTAGGGAGCGAAAAACTGCAAGTCTGTCTCCTTGAACGGTTAAGTAAGTTAGACTAAGCATGTCTCCGTCCCTACAAGCTCTGGGAACAGGAGGAAGAGGATGCTCAGACCAGGCACAACGTAAAATACACTCATTAAGCTGCTGCTTCGTTTGAAAACCACACTCAGATCCCATGGTTAATCCAAAATGGGTCCGAAAAAAGAATAGATAATACTTCAAGAGTCAAAGATGAAACCAAAATAAAACATCCGCAGTAATTTTACACTACAAACAATAAAAATCCCGCCGAAAAGAGTCACCCACAGGCCATGCGGTGGCTTGTCACTCAATCTTTTTTCTATTGACCAATCAGAAAGCGAGAATATTTTCAGCCGCTCGAAAACGAGCCAATCAGGGAAGTGCAATGAAAGAAAGCCATTTGAAATTTGCAATTCTCGTCATCCGGGATTTTGTGGTTATTATCAGTACTTCCTGTCATAAATTTTGTATATCCGTTCTGCTTGAAGAGGGAGATTTCAAACTATCTTGCGGTTCAATTGAAAGCTTAAAAGCTCAGTTTTTTGACAAAAGGAGCCATGAGCAGCACTGACAACCAAGTCGGTGTTACAGATTCAACTCACATATCAACAAAGTAAGTTGTCTTTTGCTTACTTTTCACGCGTTTTCCCGAGCAGATAAAATTTTTAACAGTTCTTTGTCGAAGGTTGCTTTGACATTTTGCGTTCGCTTACTATCTTCTGCGTGCTAGAACAGTATAAATCAAACCGTATTTCATTCGATAAACATCATTATTCTTTAGTTCAAATGAACCGTGTTTATTTAAACCTTTCACGTGTTCCGCTTCCCTAATTTTTCCTTAGCTTCTCGCTTGAGTTAGTGTCATGACTAAAGTTTGCCATGTAAAATTTATTCAATTTTCGCTTTGTTGTACATGTGTCGTCTTGAACTGTCATTAATGTAGCCGTTTGTCAGCCTTTTGAAATCTGAAGGAATTTAAACTGCTTTTCCTCTGAGTATTTTCAAACGTATTTACAACGACGGTTATTTACGCGAATCAATCTTGCCGCGTTTTTCGTCTACACGCTGGTTTCATCATAACACAAATTCAATGGATGGCTTTGTGTTATGTGCGCAAATTAATTCTTCGCATTCCCAGACGTAAACATTATGCTTCATTCCACAATTTCAAAGCGCCTTGAAACTTTTATCTTTGCAAGCTTGTTTGAGAGTTTTTCCTCATTGCAATACTGTCCTCTGTTACATCGAAGAACATACAGCTTGAATTGTTAATTAGGGCCGTTCCAAGATGTCATACATAATTTACGGCTCGGAGCCAAATTTCCCTTAGTTTTATGCTTCATTTGCTTCATATTGCGAAGAATCCAGATAGTTCTTCATAATCTATTCATCGTGTATATGAGTGGTTTTTTTTATTATTATTTTCTGATCACTAGCAAATATTAACATCTTAAATAAGCAGAATCAATATAATCGCCGAAGCACAATGTAGTTTAAAAAGAACGTCAAAGAACAATATATTCTTTAACAGGCTTTCTTTAGCTTTCATTTATGTCGTAATGTTTTGTCAATCACTACCTGGTTTGAGTTTTAGATATGATTTAAGTTAAACTGCTTTTGATTCACAACTTAAAATGTACACGACATTTTGCAGTGATAATTAATGAAATTTCATTGCGAGCATTTTGAAGTATTTGTTTGTTGCAATCTTTTTTACAAATAAATGTTAAAAGGCATGCTTCTTGACGCCTGCTTTCTTTGCCAACACACTGGTGAAGTAGAATGCATGAGGGTTTGAAGTGTTTGTTATGAATGTGATGCGTTGAAAGTGCTTCTGTTATTACCTCTGATAAAATCTCTTTTATACAATTTAAATGTTAATTTTTTGATATAATATATTAGATTTGTTATACTACTACATGAAAAATTTCTGCAATTTAATTGGCTTAGAGGAGTGGTATTTCAGCTTAATTTGAAATACCTACATGTGAAAGTTACAAACCTTTAGCAGGTAGTAGTATTAACAAATAATAGCATGATTTGTACGTGATATTTGGCATAAATACCACTCGTGATATTTCAAAATTGTCTCAAATTTCACTCCCTAACGGCTCGTGAAATTACGTATAACAATTTTGAAATATCACTCATGGTATTTATGCCAGATATGCTATTACCTATACTAATAGTTAAATCATGATACGGCATCAATGTTTTGCTAGTGTAGCTAGTGAGGTTTAGTGCGAGACTAGCTTTTGTGTAATTAACATTCCCTAGTGTCTTAAAATAATTTGCATTTGTTTCGACCTCTGCAATATACTATTACCTATACCAATGGTTATATCATGATACGTAATTAATGTTTTGCTAGTGGAGCTAGTGAGGTTTATCACGAGGCTAGCTTTTGAGTAATTAAAATTCCTTAGTGTCTTAAAATTGCATTTGTTTTGACCTCTGCAACAGACAAAACAATTTATATTGCTTCTCTGGCAGTGTTTGTGACAGGAAGGCTTAAATATTACAAATAGTGTGAGCTGTAACTAAAAAGAAAATGTTTTCTTAAAGTATGTTACATTAGCAATATCAAAGCTGATATTGTGAATGAGAGATATGTATGTGATCTACATGTATCTATTTTCTGAACTACAATGTAGTTAGAGGAATTTTTCTGGAGTGCTCAACTTTTCAGGAGCAATAATGTAGTAGTTCCAGGCCTCAGAGGCTATACATGGCTTTATTGCTACAGCTGAGCTCTGTTTTGTATGGCGAAAAGGCAACCACACTCATCAGGCAAGTTTAGCAAGATACATGGGACCTACATGTATATTTAAGTATTCAAGTCGCCGTGGATTAAACTTTTACAATGATGACTTTTTCACATTGTTTTGTGATCTTTGCGTTGTCCAGTTGAAAGAAAGCTACCTTGCTCACTTTCTTCTAGCGTTTAATTGCAACTATGTCTCGGGTTAATTTTAGTCTTTGTTCTAATTTTATTTTCATTCAATTGGTTATGGCAGTTACTGTTTATGATAATGAGAAGCTTCAAATAAAACCAAAGACATGATTAAACAAGCACAAGTAAAAATAATATTGTTGGCCATTTCCATTTTTGTTTGTGAACCTCCAGGCCATATCCTGAGAAAACAGCTGACATTTTATGACCCTACCACTGGTTTCCCTGCAAAATGAAGTCTCAGGAATCAGTGCAGAATTCCATATTGACGATGTGTCACTACACAGATCAGGGTAGTGCTTCTAAATGGTTCAAGGAAAATTTCAACCAATCCGAAGCACTACCCACATCAGAGTAGTGACACATCATCAGTATGGAATTTCCGTGGTCAGACGTCATTTTGTGGGGAAACCAAGGCTGGTGTCGCAAAATGGCAGCTGTTTTCTTAGGCTCCCTCTGCCGAAGCTTTTAAAGTTCCAGATTGCAGTTCCTTAAGGTCTTTACATGATACATGTTTCAGATACCGGCACATGAAATTGCGCCTAATTAAGGTGCCACTGCGACCAAATTTAGTTGCCAACTTGGCTAGTAGAGTACTTCACTACACTTTACCTAAGGGTCATGTGAATTGCCGAAGACATGTAAGAGTAATCTGTGGTAGTGATCACAGGGCTTAAAAACTTTGTTGTTCGGTTTGTTTTCAAGAAAAGATTCAGCACTTTCCTGATCTACTAGACGCAAGTTGAATTAAAGTAGCCTGTAATGTTATGTATGACCCTTTCTAAAGTCACAAAACACCATCTTGGATTAAAATAGCCCTTTATGAAGCCCTTTGTCCCAATTCCAAAGTCGTGGTGATTTATCAGTTTAAGCTATAAGTGGCTAATTTCTTCCTATTGCACGATAAAGAACAGATATCACAGTTAATTAATAACAAATAAGCCTTAGAAGAATGACATTAATTGCAAGAACACATTTTTCTCATTTTCAGCGAAAATAATCGACATTCACCTGTTAAATAAAACTTGTACGATGAGTAGGTACTGCGTCCAGTAAACTGGGACTGGGGCGGGATAAGAAGACTGTTGGATATAAAAGCAATTTATCCTCACTTTGAAAGAAGGTCTTCACAACTTAAATTGCTAAAATTTAATCAAATCTATTCAATTCTTTGATTAAAAATGAAAAACATTTCATAAACTCCATAAATACATGTATGGGGTCTATCTTGTAAATGGACAGAGTTATAAAAATGTGGCTTTCAAACAGTGGCAACCAACTTATTGTAATTGGCAACTACTCTAAATTATTTTGACGTCCAGTTACTGGAGAAAAAAGTTAATTTCATGCTCTGTATACATGAGTGTTTGCTTAGTATTTATCTTTTATTTAATTGTGTTATTTGCTTTAATTTGTTGATGTAAGAAAGCACTTGATTTAGTAAACCTTCTAAGCATCAGATTCAAGAAAAAACTTTTGATCCCTCATATTACTTTTCAAAGATGCAGGGTTTTCATTAAGACCCAGCGCCTACTAGAGCTTTGATGGGTATGCAGTTGTGAATCACAGCATGCAATTTTGCCTTATTATCAGTTAAAGGCTTAGTGAATTAAAACCCTGTTTGAGTTTCTGCATTCTTAACTTGCTTTTGTGATTCAGCAAAATGTGCATTCAGGCTTCCTTAAAATGGACATCAAAGAGACAAAACCTAGTGTCTGTTGTACACTGGTGTCTTTATGAAAGAGGTAGAAACTGTATGAATTTGGTGTCCATAAGGCGCGGTTTGACTACAGAAAAATCTGGCTTCATCTCCTTTAGTCACTGTAGTTCAGAGTCATGGGAAAATGCAATTAACTACTGGAAATTAAAAAATTATTTTTCAGGGTGCTAGCACCACCTGGTGGCAAAACATCCATAAGTTTGTTTGGAAATGATGGAGGCACTCCCTCAGAGCCTGTAAGGAAAGAAGTTAACCGCTGTCAAGCTGAGCGGAATAAATCAAATGTTTTTGCCTCTGATGCACCTGCTTCTGCCGTGACTCCAAAACACCACGCAGAAAGCCAACAAAGACGGCAACACTCCTCTGTATTTGGTGAGTCACAGCCTGCCCCAAAACCATCCTTCGAACCAGAGCCGCGGAAACCTCACACAGTTAATCCACATCAGGAGGCTCGACAAAAATCACAGGTCTTTAAGGAACCAACAGAATCTAAGCCCCCTCCACCAAGAAAGAGGGAGGATATCATCAGTGGTAAGGGTGGAAGCAATGAGGAAAGAAGTCACACTTCTGTCAAAGTTCATGCTCCCCCTGGCGGACAATCACAAATATCTTTTGGTTGAGCTCTTTCTCAGATGAGAAACAGTTTTTTTTTTAACTTCCGTCCTAACATTGATAATTACATTTTAGTACACAACTCTCTTGTATGACTTTCTCCTTTTCTTGATGCTGGACCTGGATTTTACAACTGAATTTCTTGAAAATGTAGTAGCCTCTTTTTCATTGTTAAGCTTGGTCTCCTCCCATCTAGTAATGACTGCACGTAAGGGTAATTAGTGTTCTCAAGAAAATTCACTTAGGTGTGTAACACTGGCCATATTTAACAGGAAAAAAAAATCAAATTTGTACAGTTACATCTGCAACTTTTGCTGAGCAGACTTGAAGTTTACAGTTGTAAGTAGCATCCAGTGGGTTTAAAATCCATGGTACGTCATGATAACTCATGCTCGAATGCTTCCTTTAAAACACATCCTTAAAGTTACTGGATACCCTTAGGCATGCTATAGAAAATTCAGAAAATAAGCATTTTTTGAGAAATATAAAGTCCTTGACAAGTTCTCTTCAAGGATATTAACTTCCCTCTAAATTTGACGTTTCCTTTAAGCTTTAGCTTTTTAGATGTCTCCTTTGCACAAAGAAAAATTATTTCAAAGAGGCAGCTTTTAGGAAAAAATTAATCTGCAGTGTTCGCTACTTTTTCAGCCTGATAGTGTGAACTTATTTTGCATACCCATACCCCTACCCCCCAAAAAAAAAAAAAAAAAAAAAGAAAGAAATCAAAACTTAAACGAAATTGTCACTAATCTGAAGGTATCCAGTAACCTCAAGAGAGTATTAACCATGTAATCACTTAATCTAACTACTTAATACAGCGTGCAAAGAAAGTAGTGTTCAATAGCCCTCGGCTGGTGGATTTTGGTATTGGGCTAGTCAATTCTGTTTTTAACTTGCCCAACGGGCAAGTGATGTTGTTTGAGGAATTCGAATAAGAAGAACTCTGAAATCTATTCTGCTCATCAAAAAGATTTTGGGGCTAGTTGAAATGATGTCTGGGCTGGTAAATGCTAGCTTCAGCTTGTGCAAGCAGTAAGAATGATTTTCTTTGCACCCTGTTAATATATAACTATCTCAGTTTCATGTCATTACAACATAACTGTACTTAGCACGAAAAAAATGTCACCATTTCATAATGATGACATTTTTACTTATTCAGTGTGGTTAGTTTATGCAAGAACAGCAATTAACCAATTATTTTCCACTGGTTGTATTTTCTGGGTGTGTGATGATGATTCCAATAATAGTAATCTCCACACAAAATGTTTGTAACACTTGTTATTGGTTTTTGCTCTGCTTGAGGATTTTTGGCAGGAAAGCTTTTAATTTAGAATACACTGTTTTTGCCAGACTACATGACTTGTGCAAAAGTTGAGGTTATTTTGACGACAATACTTTCATTTTAGAAGATAATCAAGATGTCCATGTCCCCTGTAAGAAGTCACCTTTGTGTGTTTTGTGAATAGTCATTTAACTCCAGGCTTTTTAATAAATTATTTTTAGTACCCAATGATGTTATTGATAGAAAGTGTTGTGACACTGTTGACTACAACTTAGTGTTTAGAAACTCTTTAGTGACCTTGTTGGAACTTGTTCGACTTTAAAGAAAAACAACTTTACTGCAGAATCCCACAAGATGGTACTCAAAGTTTTCCATCTTTATGGTACACATCCTACCCCCAAAACAAGAGCTGACACCATTTTACTGCTCTCCATAGTTTCGTGCCTCTCATAGTCGCAGATATAACTAATTTTTGTTCTTTGAGTGATAATAAAAACATTTTAACCTTTCAAGCTCAAATAAGTTAAGATCAGAGGTTAAACTGTGTTAACCTATGAATGATTTAAATGATTATAAAACTTTTAATGTTAGTAACGTCATTTTCCGCAAGTGCAGGAATCTGCATTTTCTTGGTTCATTGCTGGGATAGTGAAGTGAAATGGAAACTAGACATCATAGGAAATGTTCTAGTCCCAGCATGTATAAACAAAGAAACATTGGGCATATGGGTGTTGGCACATTAAGCAGTCAAAAACAATTTTCCAACAAACTGTTAGATATGTTAATCTTAGGTTGTTTGCTGTGAGTTAACATTTTACTTTATAACTGAACAGATAGGTACTTTTCTTGTGTGAGGTGTTATTTGTAAGTATATAAGACATATATAATCATAATATCAGCAGCTTGTAATAAAGTATGGGTACTCATTCTGTTGAACACTTCATTTGTTTGTTGTATGCACTAGACTCTTCAAAAAGAGGTTTCTTACCACACTGAAGTTATCAGATCTGTGATGGCAAACATTTCAATCAACTTGTTAGTTTAATAGACGTGGGTTTGGCTCATTGTTCTGATGAAACATGGAAATATTAAGAATCTTTCTGTCTGTTCTCAGCTGGTCAATGAAAAAACAAGGGAGTCATAGACACACTAAGAATAGTTTATTTTGAAAAGAAGCCAGGTACCTAACCAAACAAAAACATTTGATAGTTTATGTATTGTGGGAAACAAAAAAAACTATTAAACTATTTAATCAAAGAAATATTGATCGACTGAGAACAGTGCTGCACAGATTTGAGGGCTTTTGGTCAAATTTTACTTGGCAGATCACAAACTGCCTAGTACCCTACCCCATCACTCTAAGGCCAAGACAATGTTTTTGACCTTGCATTTCCCTGTTGAACCAATGTAAGTTAGTAATAGCATCTCTTCATCTTTTCACATGCACACAAAATCTCATGAAAGTTTGCTTTCGAATCAGAATGAGCACAGGTACAAAAAAAAGTAGCCTGGGAAAACAGCTGACATTTTATAATGCCACTTTTGGTTTTCCTGCAAAATGACTTCTGAGGAAAGAGCACAGAATTCCAAACAGATGACGTATCATATTCAGATCTGGGAAGTGCTTCTGATTTGCTGAAGCAAATGTCTCCCAGATCTGGGTGATGTCATCTTGACTGGGAAACAAGTGATGGCTATTCCAAAATGTTAGCTACAAACATTTTCCAGGGGGCTAAGCCTGTAACAGACTGGAACTTTTACCCCCCCTTGTCATATTTTCTACTCCCTAGTTCCATATAGCTAGATTTTGGGACTTTCTCTTCATGAAATTTTGATATAATTTGCTTACCAGCAATATTTGTATATTCCTTCTAGTTCTCGTCAAAAAGATATAACATGCCAGTAACCTTCTCTCTTTTTCATGAAGCATAAGATCAGACATGGCCCATCCAAGTACCTACAGAAGCAAACTTTTTCACTTCAAGCAATTTTTTTGTTTTTATTTTAGGAACTGAACTCCCGCGGGACTGAACTTCTTTAATTTACTGGCTACTCTAAGGCAGGCAAGGCATTTGGATAATAGTGACCGAGATAACCTGGAAACAAATGTAGGGTACAAGAGCATTATGGGATCGTGGTGTGCTTAGTATCCGCGCCATGTTTTCAAGCCATCGATGTCTGGAAATTTTGAGAGAATGTGTTGTACGGGATGAATTTTTTCACCTTTGTATAAATTTGCCTACAAAATGAATCTTCGACGTCTTTTCCAGGACTTCAATCCAAGGTAGAATACAAACAACACTTGAATTTTAAATATGACCTCATGTAATCGTGGGATTTTTTTTTGTCATTTCAGTAAATTCCTTCTTTTTTTAACTCTCTTCCTCTTTTCGATATTACTGGCCTTGCGTTTGGATGAAACTATCACGTGGAGTTATTGGGCGGTTTTTACACCCATCTGGATCTGGAAAATTATGGTGTTCACCGGCGCTTTCACAGGAATTTACATTTGGATTCGACATCCAGAGTACAGGTAAAAATCAGTCGTAGATATCACAGATAGGCCATGGGGTAAAACTGATGTAATTTTGGAAAAACAAAAAGGAAAAATTTGCTCAGAAAACTGAATAATTAGCAATTGCTTGATACAAAGTTGAGCATTATTTTTAAGACTAAATATTTTTTGTGGATTGATCAGGTGCAGTCCATCTGAACTCTTGAGTTTTACATCTTTAATAATCATTGACATTAACTGAAATTTTTCTCCTCTTCCGATTGGTTCAAATCCCCCCTGCTAATTCTTCATAAGGTACCCCATCTGAGATGTGATAATTCAAAATTATATGTAACTCCAGTGTTAAGATGAATCATAGGCCAACACAATGATTCTTTCACAACAGATAATCCATGTCTAAAATATTTTGTTGGATGTAAAACAAAGACCTTTTGACTTGAAGGAACTAGTACTTATTTTCTCGCAAAGGCTTCTTAAGATAAAAAGTGTTGACTTGGTGCATTGTTTACATTCTTCCGCTTACCTCAACTTGCCACTACCACCAATTACGTGGAAATACTTTCAAAACAAATCTAAATCTCTTATTTCAAGGTGGCCACTAACAAATGTGTGCATATCAGCAGCAATGAAGAAGATGTTCACCGTTCCAGCTTAACATGAAAGGCGACCTTGTTTACCCATAATCCCTGCTGAAGGTTCCTCCATGTCACTCTGTAATTGAGACATCTCGCCGCTTTTCCCCACTTCTGACTACTTTTCCCAGCTTCAGGTTCAGAATCTCAAGATTTTTGCCTTTCGGAGGTTGGCAAGTCTGTCCAAGGGTGGTAACAAGTCCCCATTTAAAAATTCTGGAAATTCCTGGGGGGAGGGGGGTCATAAAAAATCTCCCTGGAAAGGAAAATCCTCGGGGGCGGGTGCAAATCAAAGAGTCTTCCGTGGGGTGGAGGGGGTATGGATATTTTCTGGAATTACACAATAATAATGAAAATTAGTTAACAGCTCATTCGTAGAAAGTGCATTAAAACTTGAAACTCCCCCAGGATTAATTATCATGGATATCAGCAGATAAACCTTATAATAAATTGTATTTGCCGTACATGTATACTGTATATTCCATTTGTTTTCTTTTGTTGTTGTTGTTTTTAGGGGAGAAGGAGAAAGTCATGTTGATTTCAAAGCAATGATTATCTGCCTTGCTTTACATCTTCTGCTTCTAATGTTTGAAATTTTTGTGTGCATCAACTTGGGAGGAGGACAACAGTTTCCTTGGAGGCTCATGTTTATGCCTTTGTATGTTCTGTCATCATTGTCAATCATTGCTTGTATCTGGGGATTCAGACATGACAGATCAGTTGAGGTTTGTTCTTGCAACAAAATGCCAAAGTTATTACATTAAATGTGTATTTGACTAAGTATGTTTGGTCAAGATGGCTTGGTATTGGCCAAGCCAAGTTCTTTTTTTAGGCTTTTATTGACCAAGATGAAGTCACAGTCAATAAAACTGCAAAATAGAACAATGCCAACATCAGTGATTTTTTTACGAATAGTTATGGTGAGTCCTGGAACTCATCTTGTGAAAAAACATGAGTCCCAGTTCAGAACCAGTGAGTCACATTTAAAAAGAAAACACAAGAAGGCATGCTAGGGCCTTTATGTAACCAGTCAGTTAATCTGGAGACAGATGCCAATATACACTTAATGTCAGTTCCCGAGGGAAACAGTTAGTTTTGTTTTCCCGAGAGTCCTGATGTTTCCCGAGATGAAGTCGAGGGAAACATCAGGACTCGAGGGAAAACAAAACTAACTGTTTCCCGAGGGAACTGACATTAAGTGTTTTGTTATATTCCTAGACTTTTACTTCAACAGTGACAAAGAAGTAAAGAACGAATGGAAACAATGTCAGTACTTCAAAGGGCACATTTAATTCAAATCTGTAAATGAATTACTTAGCACAAAATATATGAACAAGTAGTTTCTGGACTTAAAAGCTCAATATTGAGATAAGCTCAAAGAGAATCACTTGGAATTACCTTGATAAAAGTTTATAGTAACAGTTGCTCCTGAAAATGCGCCTGCGTTAAAGTTAACCGTTTCCTGGCTTTGCGATGCGAAATTTTGCATCGTGATGGGTGATCTTGGCACTGTGTTTCCGACTAGAGGACAATCTGCCTCTGCAGTTTGCTCTTGCCTCTCTAAACTTTCAAAACATGCAGTACTGAGTGAATGGGAAATTTCCTTTTGTTTAACCTCAGAAAGGCGCCTTGAATAAGAGCGAATGCTGCTCTCAGACTTGTGGCCAGAAACATGCATTATATGGCGGGCCTCAAAATTACACTCGTCTAATAACGATACGGCAGTTGCCCTAATACAATGATTGGTGTACTGATAAGACAATTGTATTTCCTTTGAAATGGAACTCATTAACGTAGCTAGCGTATTTTTTCCGAGAGGAGCATTACAATACCAAACTTCATCACTTTCGCTAAAACTTTCACGCACCTTCGGCCTTTGCCACAAACACGACAAACTAGGATTAAGCTTTGATAAATACAGTTCAAAAGTTTTTACTGGACAGTACGGACTATTCGGTCTTTCATACATACGGCCTTCACCTGGAGAATCATCTGGTTGATCCTTTCCCCTGTGATTTTTGTCCAGTTCATCAAGTGCTTGATATACGTACTTCTTACCAGTTGCATCAGCCTGCACGGCAAACGTCTGTTTTGTAAGAAGACGGAGATTTTCTCTCCCGCGGCGAATTAGGTGGAAGATGAGATTAAACCAAACCACTTGCTAGAGGGATTTAGGATCTGGAGAGGATGGATTGTACCAAGACTGAATTTTTTCTAGATCTTCCTTTGATATCGGCCTGTGGTGATCAACTCTGCCAAATCCTTGCCGCTTTGACTCGACAACTGCCGCCTCATAAACTTGATTTGATTTGGAAAACTCGCCGTCATTAATGATGTCAAAATCTCTTTTCAGTAGAAAGTGCCTTTGCAGACCAAATCGTAGTCCCATCAAGGCAGTCTTTTTGTAATTTTCTCCATTCTTTTTCCGGGCATTCGGCCAGAAGTTCGTTAGAAGTTCATTCAGTTCGTTCTTCAACATTTTCTCCAGGGACTCTGTGTTTTTCACGGGCTCTTCAGGCGTAACTTCATTACAGAATGCTAGAAAAGTAGCAACGGCATTTTTAGTCGCTCTCCTTGTATTTTCGGAATCCTTGGCCTCAACCAGTTGCTGTATCTCTTCATTTGTGAGCTGTTTGAATCGTTTTCTTACAGGTTCAGGCTCCATATTTTTTGTTTTGCTGCGTTCATTCACAAAAGTTAAAATTCCCACTTTCAATCATGCCACTTTGCACCATGCTTTGATCACGTGCTGTAATGTATCCCGAGCGGGGTACATTGCGTGATGTATCACGATCGGGATACATTTGATTTTAGTCAAGGCCACGTGACCAGGAATCAACCAATGACAGCCCCTGTTTAGTTGAGTGAAAGTCTAGGAATATAACAAAACTCTTTATTACAGTTTACTGAAATTAAAATAAAGTCCCTCTAAATATTTAAAGCACAAAAAAGACTAATGTAAATATGCATCTTTAAACAACAGCCACAGAAATCACATGAACGGGATATTCTACCAGAAAATCTTCAAGTTGATCAATCATTCTTTGCATCCTACGGGATGCATGCCATAAATTATTAAAAATTATTTTTTTGCCTCATTGGGGATTTTTATACGTCTGGGATGCAGGAGACAGACAGAGGTACAAAATCAATGCAATAGCCAGCCATATTGACCAAATAAACTTGATCAATAAAGCATTTATCATATGGCCAAAATGAAGATTGTGTTCTGTTTCCAAAATGATTATGACATCTTTTCAGGACATATTTCTGTTTTGTAGCAAGCAACTCCAATATATACTTTAAACTGTTTTTGTTTTCTTCACTAATGTGCTTGCCTAATAACCACTCAGCCTTCCATGGAAATACCTGAGTGAATAGTATTGTTATGATTATGATTACTATTGTTTTAACCGCAGCTGGATTGGCTCAGTCGGTAGAGTGTTTGACTGTAGAGTGGGAGGTTGTGGACTCAAAAGTCCCTGAGTATCGGTCCAGCCAGGAATCGAACCCACAACCTTCTGCTTTAAAAATGACTGAAAAGTGAAGGTACTTCCTTTGCCCTGCAAGCAGCTATACCTTCACATGGATGACCACATAAAATGGCAGTCCCATCTCCATTTAAACTAGTGTCCCCAATTAGTTTTTTTTTTTTCATGTTAAATACAGTGACACTCAAATAAAGTGCATTTTTTTATTATGAAAGATATTATTCATCGTGGTGTTTTTATGATAGACATGTTTCTGTATCTTTTGTTTCGCAATGGTCACTTATTCAAATTTGGCACTATCCCGCGGGTTACCTTTATCCCTGCTTTTAACAACCCAATGGGGTGGATTTACTGAGCGAGACTAACACTGTCTTGTTCTGCTTTTGTCCACAGCTGGAGACAGTGTTTTCTGTGAATGTTCTTCAATTCATTTTTCTTTCTTTAAAGTTGGATAGAGTCATTTACTGGTCATGGGTGGTAAGTGCACATGTACAGTTGATGAACATCTTACTCTAAAACAGTCAACTAGGCTGGGTACATGCACTGCCTATTTCGAACTTTACCAACCATACAGTCAACTGTACTTTTCTTGTCAGGACTACTTAAGCCATGCCTGCCAAGTTGTCTGTTTTCTGTTGCATTACTGACACATTTTTTGAGTGAGAAAAAAAATCCTTCAGTCATGCCAGGTCAAGTGTACCCCCATAAATGCTGTTAATGAACCGATAATTTGAAAAATGAATCTGTTAGTCGATTTATATTAATTACCACAACCAGTATCAAGTTGAAATCTGCATTCCTGCTTGCGTAATGAACAGTAAATTTTTCACGATAACCTCTCTGTATTCGGTCAGCTTGAAAAATCTTTTGATGGATTAAATTTCTTTGAAGACATTTCCATCAAATTCAAGAAAACTGAGCTGGTAGAAATTTCCTAACTACCTCACGTGTGAATACCCTAGCATGCTCATTATGCATGCAGGACTGCAGAGATGAATCTGAAATCTACAACTATTAACGGATTCAGCTTACAAATTATAAATTCATTAATGGAATCTTGGCGACATACACTAGACCTGGCTTGGCTGTAAACCAAGAGCACAGAATCCTCTATTCTATAAAAGCAAACATAATTATAAATAATATTTAAGTATTACTTGTTTCTTTGAATTAACATCAAGTTTGTGTAACTTTGTTTTTTACCTATTCATGCCTGAATTGCCTGTACCAACTTACACGGATCCTTGCCCATTGTAATTTTTAATGGTCGTATACCACCTTGACACCATCCTTGTACAGGGAACAGAGATCAATTCAGTCAAACAGACCACAGAAAAAAATCCAAAGTAGCATGTTACAGAAAGCAAAGAAAAGTCCCAAGTTGTTCCCTGAAATAAATTTATTCACCATACTAGTATATTAGGCATATTTCAGCAACCATATCTAAAACTGGTACAGAAAAGGGTACAAAGCCCATCATATTTACAGTTAGGCTGGTGGCAGTCCTGGAACGTGTGTGTTAGACCCAAAAAAAGAGTGCAAACTACTTTTGTGATAATGCATTGGAGAGATTTAGGGTCATGTTTATGGCAGCCAGTAAACATGAGGATCAAGTTAAGAAATTTTCGAAGTAGGAAATGAGCAGATACAAACAGCTCAAAACAATTCTTATGGATAGAACTGGTGTGAATCTACCAATTTCTGTGTAGTCATAATGAACAATAAAGGGAAAACTTGGTCATGTGCTACAAACTCACGTCTGCTGTTTGCTGTAAACATGACTCTAAATCTCTCTATTTTTAACTTATCTTTCTGCAGGTGGTTTTTGTACCAATGTGGATTGTTCTCTCCTTGCTTTGCTTGCTAGTATTATACTACATTATTTGGTCCATTATATTTGTACGGACAGCAGAAGTTCTTCCAGCACAACGCAGAGGACATGTCATGGTAGCAGTAGCTTCAGTTCTTCTTGTCATTCCTCTGCTCACATTTCAGGTGATTTAATTTTTGTCATCAGCAGGCAAACCTCCATGTGTGACCACCTCTTGTAAGCTACCACATACCATGAGCCAAAACACCTATTACCAGTAGCCAAAACCGAAAACACCAAAATTTTCCCAGTGAAATCAAGCTACAGTTAAAACTTTCATAAACAGCCACCTCTCATAAAGTGACCACGACCACTTTTTTTGGATAATGGCTTCAGAATTTTTCATTGTTTTTATCCTCCTGTAAGTGATCTCTTATATTAAAGGCATGGCTTGATCTCCTATTGTTATATGTGTTAGTCACTACTAAGAAAGTAGAGTAGGGGCAACATGAAACTGCATACAATAATTATATCATGACTTAGAAAATGCATGTAATGAACTCTCTCCCAAAATGTAGATGTGTCCAGGTCTCTTCTAGGAAGAGACGACCTGTGGGTCAATTCTCATAAGCGATCACTGAACCTTCGCATTTTGGGTGGTCGCTGTATTATTTTTCATTTTACTCATCTAAACCAAAGGGTGCCTAGGCTGTTGAACAATCTATAGCCTCTTTGTTGCCAAATGTAAGCCTTTTATGGAACTTAACCACTGGGATAAATTGAATAAAACTTGTACAAACTTGTATATAACAAGTGTAGCTATTGTCTTTGAAATCTAAAACATGAGTTATACTTGTAAAAGTTTTATTGAGGTTGGTCCCTTGTCTTAATGGCAAGTGAAGAATGACAAATGTCTAGTCTTGGAGCTGCATTATTGCCAGTTTTCCTCCTCTAGTTTACTCCATTTTAATAGGAAAAGACTAGCTAGCTCTAAGTTGCTTGATGTCAGGAATTCTGTTTGTCCTGTTGCCTTTCCTCCTCCCACTGTAAAAACAGGAAGGAGAGAAACCCCTGAAAAAATGGTTGGAAATCATAACAAAACATAGAATTCTAACTGTTCAACGTTTCCAGAAAATCTGGTTGGAAAGCAGATGGTACCTGACTTTTTTATTCATTCCAGAGGAAAGTTTTTCAGTAGCAACAGAACATGTAAAATTAAGATAGTCCTGTTTTTCCAGACAGAATGTTCCAGATGAAAATTCAAGTTCCATTTCTTCAAGCCATCTTTGATACTAGTTTCAGGCTTTTGCAGTGGTTTTTCGGTTTTAAAATGGAACTGATTTGTGCAATTTTGGTAAATGCAATTCTGAAACGAAATTTACCAGAGTCCTGAATTTTACTGACCATTTACCCAATCCATGAGAAAACTTGTTTGCCCATGTACACTGTATTGTAAACAACCAGAGTTTTCTAGTAATGACAGATTACTGTTTTGTTTACAGATTATCCTTTGTAACAGACTTGATGGCATTACACAGTACAAGTTTGTAGGAGTTGTAGCACCTCTTCAGATATCCCTGCTTAGTTTACTTGCAACATCTTTCTACCACAAAGGTGGCAACCACTGTAAGTTTGCCATAATATTTTGTTTTAGTTGATAGGCAGAATAAGATGTGTATCAGAGCTGTCATTAAGGGCCACTAACACCTGTTATGGCTGAGCTCACTTGTTGTTACAGGTGATCAATTAAGTAAAAAGCAAAAGGTGGCAGTGTAAATTTTCGTGAGATGTTTTCAGGGTGAATCTTCGTTTGCTACAGCTGCTTCAAAACTTGATTACAGCCCTGTCTATAAAATTCCCAGTTACTATTTTTTCTGGTATTCTTTCTTATTTTAAGAGGCCAGGTTCCAATTGAGGGGGGGGTGGGTATGCTGTCACTTTGCTGGTCATTTCTAAGACTGCCTGTCACCTGGTAGGTTAGAGACAATGTCGCTGTTGCATTTTGGCTTGGACGAAAATGTGGCTGTCGGTAATAAGCACAAATTTTTGTGATACTCAATTAATTGGAATTTATGGCAGATATAGCACTTGGAAAGAATTGATTTCTATCAAACTTTCTCCCCTTAAGGGACTGTTCTTGAACAATACCATAGTTAGAAAACACTCCAAAGAAGATAATGAAATGTTTGGAAATAACAGAAGAGAGTTTGTTATTTTGCTCGTTAAACAGCCAAAATGCAAAAAATGAATTGTCTCTGTCACATTTCTTTCTTCCTTTTCTGTCGATTTGTTAGTGCTTTCTGAGAGGATTGTTGACAGTTTTCAGGGCCATGTTACCTGTTGCTTCTACCCCTTGAAAGGCCTCACTTCAAAGCTTAGGCATTTTTTTTTAATTTGATGACTAAACTGCACTAGGATATATATATTATTCTCCAAAGGTCATGGACTAAATTGCAACACATTAATGTTTTAAAATACAACATTTATGTGGAGAGGTAGTGGGAAATGTACCAATAAAAACTTCTACATTATTTGGTATTATCCATATTAACACAATTCATTTTTTTAATATACAAAAATGTTCCAGCTCTTGAAAGTTCAATATGCATCTTGCAATAGGGAGCTTTATAAGCAAAAAGGACAGTGACGGCAGTGAGAATGGCAAAAAAAAGCAATGTTCAGGTTTAAAGTTTAACAACAACTTTTCTTCACCAAAAGAAAAAACAATTAACAAACAAACATCAAGAATTTTTTTTTTTGACAGCTTGGCCAAAAGAAAAACAAACAAACAAAGCAGAAAAACAAGAATGTTTTACCTTTCTGGGACACCACAACAGCCAACATTTTGCCTTAATTACAGCATACATTTCTTTGCCATTGCTGCACATTGTGAAATGTCCTTGCTAGTTTTACTCAGTTTTACTCACTCAAAGTTTATCTTTTCACAGGGTGGTTCGGAATAAGAAAGGACTTTTGTGATTTTCTCCTTGGAACATGTCCCTTTCTACAAGAGTATGGCAACATTTCATGTAAATTTTCAGAAAGTATCTTCTTAAGGCCACCTCCTGAGGAAACAGCAGTTGAACCACAGCGCAAGCCTGTAATGCATGAGTACCCAGCCAAATGTGTTGTGCCAGTGGTGTCTATTGAAATGCCTGACTAGTGGAAGAAAATACCGTCATTAAACATATTGTGAAAGAACAGTACATGTACCCTGTTTTGGATACATGAAATTGGCAACAAAAAAACTGACAGATCTATACAGAACAATGGAGACGTGACTCTATGAACTATGTGCAGCTTTCCGTCATACTTAGAACGGAGTTTGGCAATCCATCATCCAGTCAAAGTTTTACATAACGGAAGAGGCCCTCAAAAGATTAAGCAAGAAAGAAACTTTGCAAAGGAGAAAGGTGATTTGATTCACACTTCCTCTTGTGATTGGAGAAGGAGTGAAGGACTATATATGGTCCAATGCATAGGAGGAGTTCAGTTGCTCAAAAAACTTCATCTTTTCAACTTAAAGTTCACTGCTTTTTAACCAGGGGTCAATTAAATAAACTTTTACAAGTGTAAGTTACAAGTTCAGATAATTCTAAAACAATGGCCAGTGCTCTTGTAGATTACGGTGTACACTTCTAAAGGTTTCATTAATTGACCCCAGTATGATAAAACCATGAAGGATGTGATTAACTCTGACCCAAGAACTCAGGGCACCCTCTAAAGTAAGAACTGACGGATCAGAAAATGAAATTGGTTTTTCTACAGAGTTTTCTCTAGAAAACCTATCACTGCTGTTCCAACTAATGGTCAGTACTATCAGTGAAGGTGTTCTGCATTATTATTGTTCATCCTTCTAAAGAAGCATTGACCTGCTAGACACTTGTGATTTATATTTTGCACAAGTTAAAGGAACAGTCAATTCACATGAGAATTAGTAATTTGTAAATCTGTGATTGAAGCAAACCACATAAGTAGGACTAATTTCTTTTAGGCTTGCTTCACTTAGTTGCCAACTCATTCTTGTAGCTCTGTTACAAACAAGGTGTTTCTTATAAAAGTGGGGTATTTATACAAGTTTTGTCTTGACAGGATAGCAACATATTTATTGGGAAAAAAGTGTACAATGCTTGTTTTATTTACCATGTCACTTCTGTTCTGATATACTGTTTCTGGTAAAATACAACAACCATGTACACTTAATATGTTTCAGTAACATTGACTTGTACCTTAACTAGCTACTATGATGTGATATCCCTATATCCTATTGACTGGCTTTTTTCTGATAACAAATTTTCATTAACTTTCAGAAAATATTTCTGGTGTTCTAAGATTTTGTGGCCAGAAAACAGTAATAACTGTACTTGTCAATCAAGAGTGGTAGAGACAGGGCTTGAAAAACACCTTGAATTCAGGATTGTCCTTCAAACAAGCCATTCTCATAAATGTTGCTTGCCACAGTTCATTGAATGTGTCTTAGATTACATCTAAGGCCCCATTTATTTGGAGAAAAGTGTCCCTTGGAATGAGGATCACCCTCCCAGCTGAGTCAACTTTAGTGAGCATTTATATGAGAAAAGAGTTAATCCCTAATATATTTATTGCCCAAGCCAAGAGCTGACAACAGTGCTCATGCATACAATATTACTCTAATTCTCTCATCTTCACCGGGTTAGCCAAAAAATTTACATGGAGAAAAGTTGGCCCAGTTCTAGGATGGTGACCTACCACTGAAAAAGCCAAGCCCCTTTTTGTTTCTCATGGAAAACATTTTGTCAAGTATCGTTAGAAATGCATCAAATTGAAAAGTTGGCTTCCGCAGAGTAGCTTGGGTAAGCAAATGACAAAATGTCTCCATATAATTGGGGGCCTTAGTTAGAAGACCATTGATTTTTGTGATTTTTGTCTGGTCCTTGACTATTGAACCAGTGAGCATGAGAAGTTACTTGTCACGGAGGAAAATCTAGTTACACAGATGACTGGACATACCCGAAAATTCCGAAAATAAGCCCCGGGGCTTATATTTTTCAAAGGCCCTTTTTGAGGGGCTTATTTTTGGAGGGGCTTATATTCGGAGGGGCTTATCTACGGAGGGAAATTTTGCGTTTCAAAATCAATTTTACGGTAGCCCCTGGAGGGTCTAAAATGTGAAGTCATTACAAACATACAAATTAAACATATGCAGTAAAGATTTTGAAAACACAGTAGAACCCCGGTAACTCGAACTCTGAAGGAAAACAAAAAAACAGTTCGAGCTAGTGGGGAATTCTAGTTATTGGGGTAAATTTCTGTGAAAAGTTTGATCAAGGGAAGTAATAGAAACTTTGTTCAAGTTAGTGGGGAATTCGAGTTCTCCTAGATCGAGTTATCAAGGTTCTACTGTACCCAGTACTTACAAACAAATATTGTAAATGAAAAAGCCTACATTTTGTTTAACACTAATAGTCATTATTTTATCCTCTAAAATTTAATATAAATGTAAATATATAAGAATGCATGCTTACAGTTTAGATCATGATTGTAAATATTATTTCGTGTCAATGTTTCATTTGCTCTTATAAGATTCTTAAATTATCAAAAAGAGTATTATTTTTTTTTTTGCAATACTTTCTTAACAAAGTTATCTAATAAACAAACTTTGAGGATGTTTGAGAAAGTTTCAACCATTTTACTTGCCATCTTTTTAAGGGGACTTAAAACTGTATATTTTTTGTAAAATTTTATGTAGTAGAAAAACCAATCGTGTGACCATTCAAATGGTACCTTTTTTCAAGAGAATTCCTCGAGAATTCAAGTGATCTCCAAACAGAATTAGTTGAGAAAATTTGATACGATCAAAGCCTTTTTCTTTTGGTGATCATTATTTTTATCAATTCTCAAAAGATTCTCTCTCTTGATTATATTTATGGATATTGTTAGGAGAAATTGATGTTGGTATAAACTCTTGGGACTAAAAGGATTAACAGACTCCCTCATAAGCAGACGTTTCTACTGCTGCCTTGACAAGACCCTCTTTAAACCGCTTCTTACAAAAAGCATTCCTATAGGTGGCCAGTTCCAGTTGCAGACACTATTTTCTGCTTCCAGAGGGTGAGAGAAGCTTGACTGTACACCATTTATAAGCACAAGTGATAGAACTACTGTAATTAGGAACTACTTCACCACATGTTAAGTTCGCCTACATAGTACTCACACTATTAGGTACTTAGGTGTCTATTTTTTTTCCTGTTTATTTTAGTCAACAGTTCAGTTTTCCTTAGAACAACACCATCAGGACCAAAATTAATGGCAATTTAACGAAGACATGTTGTCCAATTTACAAATGTAGCTATTATTTTCAAACTCTAAAACAGTAGCTACACTATTAATAAATAATTGACCCTTGAGTGGTACTACTGTTCAATCTCTATTGAAGAGTGTTTTCCATCCACGGGATAAAAATGACAGTGGAAGAAAAAAAACTAATGAAATTTGTCTGCTGGATAGTGATTTATCCGGAGGGTAGTGCTATCCAACATTTGAACAACCGGAGCCTGGACTTGCAATTCAGAGGCCCTGAGTTCAAGTCCTGCTCTGACCACTAACTGGATTTGTTCATGGTAGTACTGAGTTCAAATCCTCGGCCATGCTTGTAAATAGCCAGCTGGTTTGCCTCTGGACAGTTGGGATTCTTAACCCTGTTAAGTTCGATTTGAATTATTTGTTTCAGATAGTTGCTTGGCCCCACTAGCATTAGTGCTATAAATACTGCCGAGGGTAAATAACGGAATTATTTTATTAATAATAGGACAGGGGCGAACTCTTTGACCTTTCAGAGAGAGTTCACTCTAAAAGGTACTTATAAATAACTATTACTCTTAATTACAGCAGGACAAATATATTACTGGTCTGGGATTTAAGTACTGATATCTGCTGCTAAAGCATAGATTTATTTATAATAGCAAAACCTAAAGTTACTAGATAGTAATCGTTTTATTGTGGCACTTTCCTACATCAATTGATGAGCTCTGGATTAGTGCTCCCCAGGGCACTGATACAGAATGCCAACATGGAGACAATATAGCAACTCATCATTTTGTTTAAGCTCGGCATTTATTAACATGTTGCAGAGTTGTGACCCTGTTGTTCCACAACATCTCTACTTATGTGCTCTGGATTGATACTCCTCATGGGAACTGATACAGAATGCCAACATGGTGAAAATATGGCAACTCAGGGTTTGGCTAAGCTTGGTATCTAACATGCAGAGTTGTGACACCATGGGTCCATAATTGCCCTTCATGATGTGCTCTGGATTGATGCTTCCCAGGGCACTGATATGGAATGCCAATGTGGTGACAATATGGCAAATCAATGTTTGGGTATTCAACAGTTGCAGAGTTGTGACTCTGATGTTGCACAACATCCCTGCTTGATGTGCTCTGGATTGATACTCCTCATGGGCACTGATACAGAATGCCAACGTGAAAACATGATGGCAACTGAACCTTTGCCTTAAGATCAAGGTATTTAAAAGTTGCAGAGTTACAACTCAGTTATTCCATAACTTTTGTACTTGATGTTACAAGGATTGATGCTCCCTACAGTCAAGAAGACTGAATGCCAACGTGGTGGCAATATGGCAACTCAAAGTTTGCCTAAGCTTGATTTTAACCTGTTGCAGAGTTGTAATAAATTCTGTTGTTCCACATCAGATCCCTGCTAGTTGTGCTCTGGATTGATGCTTCCTATTATCACTGACAAGGAATACCACCATGGTGACAATGGCCACTATGTTTGTTTAAGCTTTTTCCATCACTGGTGGTGGTGCTACAACTTCTTCTGCCACCATAAAATCCTCCTAGATGAAAAATATATTAAGCAGTTATTTAAAATAAGTTGAAAGAGACTTTGAATTGCTGCAATAGGTGTGAAAATTGGCTGCAATGTGCTTATTATTAACTAGAACTAGATTAATCTTGGTTAATCAACTCCTATAAGTCTCCTTGTCAAGGAATTTTGATGGAATATAGCTTAAAAGTGTCTTCATTGGTTGCAAACATCTAATCATATAATACATGTACAGTAAGTGAGAAAAAATATAATAATCCCCATGCGAATACCAGTAGTCTTGAATAGGATTGTTGATGACACTAGCAATGAAGTTTTAAAAAACCAGTACAAAAGTCATCACCTTCAACTCTAATGAACACTAATAGGCAGAGCCCACAAATCAATCCATGTGTCAGCCGTGTATCAGCTAATGTGTTGGTTAATACACATACAGCATATTGGCCAACACATGGTCTTTTCTTGGTCAGTATGCTGGTCAACACTTGGTCAATACTGCTACCATGTATTGATATTTTCATTTGCATGGAATGCCACCACTGGGGCGAGCGGAGTCTTTGAACAAATTACTTGCATGGACTCAAGTTCATTAAGAATATTGCTAGGCAGGATAGGCAGACATTTGCCACGGGTCAAAGTGCCTTCAAAACTGCTGCCTTGGCAACAGAAATGACAAAAAATTGAGTAGACAGCAAATATAACTCCAGAAGAAGAATATGCTACATATCAATATATAGTATCGGCCGAATGTTGATGGCCTATTGAGCGATATGTCGACTGATTATTAGTCAAATACTGACAAACACTATCAGTCAGCTTATACTTCGATATGCGAGTGACGTGCAGACAATCTGTCGGTTGACATATCACCTAACACGCAGCTGACTCATGTTCACGTATATTGACCAATAGTTGCCTTTTGTCTTTCCATAAATTGTGCGTGCATATAATAATAATAATAAAGGTCTATATTGTTTTGTAAGCAAAAAGACATGCTAAAAACCAAGAACACTTACATTAAAAACAGCAGAAAGAACTACAAGCGTTAAAAAATTCCACGTAGAAGTATTGAATAACATTCAATATCCATATTACATTAAAGAGCTACCCTATATTTGAAAAATAGCCAATAAGCTATTAAAAAAACACTACTTTTAAAATGCTGGGTATTAACCCTGGGGAGTTGACTGCTAGGAATTCCAAGGCATACTGAACTCTCTTTCATTTTGGGGACCAAAGGGTACAAAGGATGGCCAGGCATACTGGAGATCTTCTTGAAAAGTGAGTGATCTACCTCTCCAACACATCATTATGGCAATTTGGTACAAAACATATTTGCGTTTAAAGCAGCGCTGAAGAAAATTCTGGACCGTTGTTAATTCAGGTGTCGAGGAGGCATATAAAGGAAGACCGTACGTTAGTTGTGGTAAAACAATTGATCTATAATTAGGTAAACTACATCTGGTTGATGGTATCCCGCTTTACGTAAAAATCTTATCACATAAAAACACTCATTGGCCTCCTGCAGTTTAACCTTAATATGCTCACTAAATCTGTGATTATTTTGTAGGGTAAGCCCTAAAACTTTTAAACAAGAAACGTGCGTTATATTGTTCACAGGGTCTCTATCATGAGCAACCTTCTTGCAAAGTATCAGTTCATATAAACTTACATGTACACGTGTATTGCACCCAAACTTACAAAATGCCCGGGACAAAATGTTTCCTGGTATAAGTTCAAACCATAACAAGTATAAACAAAACAAAACATGCGTTAGAAAACTCTTTACTGGGTTAATCATGTATCTACCCTCTCAAAATAAAGAACATTGTATTGTATTGTATTGTAAACAAACAACTAACCATATCATAGATGACTCGCACAATTAATGAACAACTCGGGCACCGAGCTACATCCTCCCCGTTTTCCAACTCCTCCTATGACGAAAACGGCAGTAATTTTAATGTGGTTTAAAAGATTACGTTAGTTAATTACCCATACGGGAGAAGAAAGGCTTTATTTAATATCAGTTTAATCTTTGTAAACTCAAGCTCATGGAAGACACTTTACCTTTGTGATCTGAAACTGATCGCCACAGGGGCAAGGATAGAAATATGTCTCAGACTCCTCGTCGTATTCAAAGTCCTCTATTTCTACTTCATCGTGGAATACAGCCATAGCTTCTCTCTGAAATTTTCAGTAAAACTGGTCGTAAAAATGTGAAAGGCGAACGGTTATTCTTTCATGTTACGCTTACGCCAAATAGACCTAGTGTTTCATATAACAGTAATAGAATGTCCATTCTCCTGTATACCCATGTATACCCTGTATACCCTGTATACCCATGTATACCCTGTATACCCATGTATACCTTGTATACCCTGTATA
This sequence comes from Porites lobata, assembly GCA_942486035.1. Lineage (NCBI taxonomy): Eukaryota > Metazoa > Cnidaria > Anthozoa > Scleractinia > Poritidae > Porites > Porites lobata. Next base: position 5,137,506 of record CALNXK010000007.1, on the reverse strand, counting down.
CCCATGTATACCTTGTATACCTTGTATACCCTGTATACCCTGTGTATACCCATGTATACCCATGTACTCCCAGTATACCCTGTATACCCTGTATACCCATGTATACCCTGTATACGCTGTATACCCATGTATACCCTGTATACCCATGTATACCTTGTATACCTTGTATACCCTGTATACCCTGTATACCCATGTATACCCATGTACTCCCAGTATACCCTGTATACCCTGTATACCCTGTATACCCATGTATACCCTGTATACCCTGTATACCCATGTATACCCTGTATACCCATGTATACCTTGTATACCTTGTATACCCTGTATACCCTGTATACCCATGTATACCCATGTACTCCCAGTATACCCTGCATACCCTGTATACCCTGTATACCCATGTATACCCTGTATACCCTGTATACCCATGTATACCCTGTATACCCATGTATACCTTGTATACCTTGTATACCCTGTATACCCTGTATACCCATGTATACCCATGTACTCCCAGTATACCCTGTATACCCTGTATACCAACGTATACCCTGTATACCCTGTATACCCATGTATACCCTGTATACCCATGTATACCTTGTATACCTTGTATACCCTGTATACCCTGTATACCCATGTATACCCATGTACTCCCAGTATACCCTGTATACCCTGTATACCCTGTATACCCATGTATACCCATGTACTCCCAGTATACCCTGTATACCCTGTATACCCATGTATACCTTGTATACCTTGTATACCCTGTATACCCTGTATACCCTGTATACCCATGTATACCCATGTACTCCCAGTATACCCTGTATACCCTGTATACCCATGTATACCCATGTACTCCCAGTATACCCTGTATACCCTGTATACCCATGTATACCCTGTACACCCATGTATACCTTGTATACCCTGTATACCCTGTATACCCTGTATACCCATGTATACCCATGTACTCCCAGTATACCCTGTATACCCTGTATACCCATGTATACCCATGTACTCCCAGTATACTTTGTATACCCATGTACTCCCAGTATACCCTGTATACCCTGTATACCCTGTATACCCTGTATACCCTGTATACCCTGTATACCCTGTATACCCTGTATGCCCTGTATATCCTGTATGCCCATGTATACCCTGTATACCCATGTATACCTTGTATACCTTGTATACCCTGTATACCCTGTATACCCATGTACTCCCAGTATACCCTGTATACCCATGTATACCCTGTATACCTTGTATACCTTGTATACTCTGTATACCATGTATACCCTATATACCTGTATACCCTGTATACCCTGTATACCCATGTATACCCTGTATACCCTGTATACCCATGTATACCCATGTATACCCCTGTATACCCTGTATACCCTGTATACCCTGTATACCCCAGTATACCCTGTATACCCTGTATACCCTGTATGCCCATGTATACCCATATATACCCTGTATACCCTGTATACCCATGTATACCCTGTATACCCAGTATACCCTGTATACCCTGTATACCCATGTATACCCCTGTATACCCATGTATACCCTGTATATGTACCCCCTGTATACCCTGTATACCCTGTATACCCATGTATACCCATGTATACCCTGTATACCCTGTATACCCATGTATACCCATGTATACCCTGTATACCCTGTATACCCTGTATACCCTGTATACCCATGTATACCCCTGTATACCCTGTATGTGTATACCCTGTATACCCTGTATACCCATGTATACCCTGTATGTATGCCCTGTATACCCCAGTATATGCCCTGTATACCCTGTATACCCATGTATACCCATGTATACCCCTGTATACCCTGTATACCCATGTATACCCTGTATACCCTGTATACCCCCTGTATACCCATGTATACCCATGTATACCCCTGTATACCCTGTATACCCTGTATACCCATGTATACCCATGTATACCAGTATATACCCTGTATACCCTGTATACCCTGTATACCCATGTATACCCTATGCCCATATACCCTGTATACCCTGTATACCCTGTATACCCTGTATACCCTGTATACCCATGTATACCCTGTATACCCTGTATACCCTGTATACCCATGTATACCCTGTATACCCATGTATACCCTGTATACCCTGTATACCCTGTATACCCTGTATACCCATGTATACCCTGTATCCCACCCCTGTATGTACCCTGTATACCCATGTATACCCTGTATACCAGTATGCCCTGTATACCCTGTATACCCCTGTATACCCTGTATACCCTGTATACCCTGTATACCCTGTATACCCATGTATACCCTGTATACCCTGTATACCCTGTATACCCTGTATGCCCTGTATACCCTGTATACCCATGTATACCCTGTATGTATACCCCCTGTGTATACCCATGTATACCCTGTATACCCATGTATACCCTGTATACCCTGTATACCCTGTATACCCTGTATACCCATGTATACCCATGTATGTATACCCTGTATACCCATGTATACCCTGTATACCCATGTATACCCTGTATACCCTGTGTATACCCTGTATACCCATGTATACCCTGTATACCCTGTATACCCTGTATACCCTGTATACCTATGTATACCCTGTATACCCATGTACCCCTGTATACCTATGTATACCCTGTATACCCATGTATGTATACCCTGTATACCCTGTATACCCTGTATGCCCATGTATACCCTGTATACCCATGTATACCCTGTATACCCTGTATACCCTGTATACCCTGTATACCCTGTATACCCTGTATACCCCCTGTATACCCTGTATACCCCTGTATACCCTGTATACCCTGTATACCCTGTATACCCTGTGTATACCCTGTATTGTATGTATATACCCTGTATACCCTGTATACCCTGTATACCTGTATACCCCCTGTATGTATACCCTGTATACCCATGTATTGTCTGTATATACCCTGTATACCCTGTATACCCTGTATACCCTGTATACCCTGTATACCCTGTATACCCTGTATACCCTGTATACCCTGTATACTGATGTATACCCTGTATACCCTGTATACCCTGTATACCCTGTATACCGATGTATACCCTGTAGATCCTGTATACCCTGTATACTCATGTATACCCTGTATACCTTGTATACCCTGTATACCCATGTATACCTTGTATACTCATGTATACCCTGTATACCCTGTATACCCTGCATTTCTTGTATACCCATGTATACTTATGTACTCCCTGTATATCCATGTATACACTGTATACCCTGTGTGCCCGGTATACCCTGTCTACCCTTTAGTAAAAAAAATCATGTTTGATATACAAAATAAATCTTTTATGTAAACAATTTAATATTGAAAATAAATCAGTTACTTTTATCTAAAACCCTTCTGCTTTCCTACAGTTTGTCAGTACATTTTAAAAACCACCAGGTCAATCTGATAAGTGCAAACAAAAAAACTAAACTTCTACTCCACCTATACAAACGAAAAAGTACTCTGAATTCATTTAACATATCAGGAAGCCTGAACATAAACGCATCGCCTTCAAATTTAAGATAGGAAATCACAAATCTGAAAGATTTACAATCCGCAAAACTCCCGAAGACCTAAGAATTTGTGATCACTGCAGTCTAAATTGTTGAAAATTAAATACACCTATTATTTCATTGGTCCTTAAAAAGTCTCTTTTCACTAAAATGAATGACGAAATACGTTATTTACAAATTAAAATACTAATGATAAAATCTGTTTTCTTTTTAATATTAATACTGATTCGTACATGCGCAAGCGTACTGCTACCTTCGTCTTCCAATCATTTGAGAGACGAAAGAAGAATAATGATAATAATAATCGATAAATTATCCCATTCTATTATATCTGTAACTCCTTTGCAATCTTCGTCTTGATATTATTGTATTTCAGTGTACCGGTAACACCATGTTAAAAAATATATAGTAATACTAAATAAACTTGTTGTTGTTGTTGTTGTATTCTTTGTATTTCCTTTATCTTTCCATTTTCAAGAGCAATATCCTATAAATGCGATATCACAGCGACGTCAGTCATTAAATTGACAGATGATGACAATAGAGGGTCATTTGATAAGGTAGAATTCGTAGCCCTTTAATTATTGCTATCATATCATTTTATTTAATTCTACTCATGTTTCTAGAAAATTTATTTTAATTAGGGAAATGATCGCCAGGGTGAAATTGTCGAAGAATGTGTTGGGATTTAATTTTAGGGATATTTATCCATTTGTCGTTTTATTGTTGTTTTGGTTCAGTAGTATTTTAAATGAATAAGATCATTAAACAACATCGATCTAATAGTTAGCATTTCATCATCGATTTGCATATATTTACGTTTTACTAACATTTCAACGTACTTCATAATGTTTTATCCTCAACGAACTATTTCATTAAGGAGGCTGACGACCACCACACCTTTTAGCCTAAAATTGAATGACGAATAGTTTCAAAACCCTCGTTTGCTGTGTTAGCAAGTTTTTAAGACTAAAAGGCTCTTCATATTCAATTCTACTTTCTAAGCCAAACTTTTCTTATTTCCTCAACCTTCAGTAAACTAGAATTTCAAACTGTAGTTTGGCATAAATTTTCAACCTAGCGAGTTGCATCTTGTTCGGAATCTTGTATTGTATTCAACTGTTCAGGACTTTTCAATTTCTCAAATTTTTGCACGAACAAAGAAACCGTACTTAATTCCACATTCTTGTATTTTTTGGGTTCGGTGCAGCTGCAAGGCGCCTACTTTTCGCCTAAACGACGGTATTTGTCTGTGGGAACATTCTCTCTATCGTCTGCACTAAATAGAGCTCAGCTGAGAGCTGCAGTGCTTGTAAACACTTAGTGAGGCCTTCCAAGGGGTAAAAGCGACATGCGACACGGCCCTGAAAACTGGCGACATGGGAATTTTTAAAAAGCGAGAAGTGACATGCCTACGCTGCTAAAATGCGACAGCGACATACTAAACAGTGAAAAACGACGGTGACATTGGAAAGTTGTGCATTTTATCAATAAAAGTGACTCAGAATACAGGAAATTGCATTTCTGAGGGTTCAGATTTTCCAAATTTTCCCGCAGGAGCCTACCCTTAAAGAAGAAGAAGTTTCATCCTTCGCCGCTCACAAAGTTTTGCCAACTGACCACCATGAAAATCCTGTTATAGCCCTGTTGCGAAACAGTTTCTCGCAAAACAAAAATTACTGGTACAGTTATGTACACTTCAAAAACGACAGCGACATTTGCAGCTGTAGATTAGGCGACAACGGTCTCCTAAAGCAAGCGACATTGCGACACAGCTACTCCCCTTGGAAGGCCTCCTTAGTCACTTGAATTTCCACCCTTGAGCTGAACCGACTATCAAGAATACTGGAAGCTTAACTGACAACCGTACGTCCTACTTTGAACCCACTTTAACGATCTGTCCCGTAGAAAAATTGTCTAGATATTTAAACAGATTTCTCCAATCCTGAGTATCAGATGAAATATGTGGACAGCAGTGAAGAGTGATATGTTAGCTCGGAAGGTTAACCTCGGTTTATCTGTCAACTTGTGCCCTTCCCAGGGGAATTCTTATTGATTTTTCATAGCAATGTAGAACACCGAGAAAGCGAAGTAAAAATACAGGCATACCGTGAAAGCGAAACGATCAAGACTTTCACTGGAAGAAAATGACGAAAAATCAAAGATCCTGGATTGAATGAGCTCGAGTTCTTTGTCATGCATGCTATTATCCAGCATGTCAACTCAAAGAATGATGTCAAAAATGACAACAGTCATTTTTGTGACATGTTTAGCAAAATAGTCAAAGTCGTAAATAGTTTCGCTTTTCTAATGGTTCTTCCCATATTTCACCATTCCTTACAGGTGCTTTACGATGAAAAAAGAAAGTATGATAAGCTAAGGAAACGTTAGATACTATATAGTATGTGGCTCTGTACCGTGCATGGACGTAATAGTAAGAGAACACCATATGATCGATAATGAGAACCGTATAATTTTGTGCAAAGAATATCAATATAGTGTGCTTACTCTCACCAGATCTATATGAGATTCCCAAGAGATTCTTAACTCATAGTTGTTAAATTCGCTGTAAAGTTTTATTTATCTTTTGAACGCGAACCTGGGAAATGTTACGTTGTAATATTTGTATAAGTTAATGTTCACACCTTTCTTGTAACTAAACCAATACCTCCCTTTGCAGAGTACTATACTGTTTTGAGGTCTATGTAAGTTATGTATGTTTTATGTAATTTGCATCCTTCAAAGTCAAACCCTGTTTTCTTTTTGATATCCAAACCATCCCTGCGGAGAAATTTTAAGAGTTATAAGAAGTTGATATTATGCAGTAAACATCTAAAGTCGGTGGCCTTGGTAAATCACAACAAATTGAGCGATGAAGTTATTGTGTATTACCTAATTGTCTATCAGTTTAGCCTACTTCGGAATTTACATTGCCTTAGCCAATAATGTAACGCCGGACCAAATAATGAGTAATTAAAATAATAAGTAATTAAAAGTTTCATCTGATGAGGATAAAGGCTGTCCTTAATCAAAAATGCGAAAACTGTGTACTTAGCAATGGCTGAATGAGCTGATTCAAGCAATTTCTTTCGGTCTCAAAGGGGAGTTAGGCAAGCCTGTCCCCTTTCCCCATATTTGTTTATTCTTGCTGCGGAGATCTTGGCCAAGACCGTCCGGAACAACAAGGGCATAACAGGTTTTTCTCTGGGTAATGACGAAGTTAAGATAAGCCAACACGCTGATGATACCACTCTTGTCTTAGACGGTTGAGAGAAATCCCTTATACCAGCAATACAAAGTTTAGATGATTTTTGTCAGATCTCCGGCCTCAAGTTAAACGAGAGCACAACGGAAGCCCTTTGGATCGGTTCTAAGACAGCACATGAACAAATCCTTGTTTCAGGAAAGAAGTTTAAATGGCCAAAATATAAAGTCAAACACTTGGTCTGTGGCTGTCAACCGATCCGGACATGGCTTTGACGTTGAATTACAACGAAAAAAAACTGAAAACATTAGGAAGCTTTTGAGTTGCTGGAAATATTGCAGGCTCACGTTGTTAGGGAAAATTACTGTCCTTAACTCACTGACCGCATCACAACTGGTATACTTGCTCTTCCCTTTTACGCTCAAATCATTACGCTACAAAGGAAATAAATGACATGTTTTACCATTTTCTATGGAATCGTGAAGGTGACAAAATCAAGAGAAAAGTTATGATCAATGAACCTGAGTATGGAGGTCTGAAGATGATTGACCTTTATCCTTTCAACAAATGTCTTAAAACAACATGGGTTAAAAAGTACTTGGACGCTACTAAAACGGAAAATGGAACGTTATCTTTGATCTATAACTGGAGAACTACGGCCGCGATCTCATTTTCCGTGGTAATCTCAACCGTTGAGACTCAACGTCTCTGACACTATGAAAGAGATTAGGGCAACGGACCCCGTAACTAAAGAAAAATTGGAGTATTGGAAAGAAATAAACTTTGTGGATAAAGTAAGTTCTGATATCGCTTGTCAAGAACAGGTTCTGTGGTTCAACTCTTTGATAAGGATAGATAATGAAAAATTTCTTTTTTAAAGAGTGGTTTGAAATAAGTATCTCCAAAGTTAAACACGTCCAAACGGGAAACGATAATTTTCTGACTCTCAAAGATTTTGCCTCCAAACATGATTTAAGAGTACGCCCGCTCAGTTTTTACGGTTTACTATCAGCTGTTCAACGAATTCGCAAAAATGTTACCGATACTGCTGAGACAAAAGACTATAACTTTAAAACACCGAGTGAAAACTGAATTGTTAAAAGAGAAAAGCTAGGTCCATTAATTTACCAAAAGCTGACCAGAGCCAATAGTTTAACCGCACGTAAAAGCCAACTAAAATGACTTCAAGACTGTAACTACTCAGACCAAGAAGGAACATTTAACTAAGAACTTGCCTATTTTATGGCGCAAAGTATGGTGCCCAAAAAGCACCAAACTGAGTTCCAATTTATACTATCACATAGGCGCATACCAACCAATGATTTCTGACTTAAAATAGGACGAAAAGAAAATGACATATATGCCTTTTGCAACAATTCCTCAGACACGCTAATTCATCTTTTTTGGTCTTGCCATGTTACATGAGTATACAGGGTATAAAGGGTATACATGGGTATACAGGGTATACATGAGTATACAGGGTATACAGGGTATACAGGGTATACAAGGTATACAGGGTATACAGGGTATACTGGGAGTACATGGGTATACATGGGTATACAGGGTATACAGGATATACAAGGTATACAAGGTATACATGGGTATACACGGTATACATGGGTATACAGGGTATACTGGGAGTACATGGGTATACAGGGGTATACAGGGTATACAGGGTACACTAGGAGTACATGGGTATACAGGGGTATACAGGGTATACAGGGTATACAAGGTATACAGGGTATACATGGGTATACAGGGTATACATAAGTATACAGGGGTATACAGGGTATACAGGGTATACAGGGTATACAAGGTATACAGGGTATACAGGGTATACATGGGTATACAGGGTATACATAAGTATACAAGGTATACAGGGTATACATAAGTATACAAGGTATACAGGGTATACATGGGTATACAGGGCATACAGGGTATACAAGGTGTACATGGGTATACAGGGTATACAGGGTATACATGGGTATACAGGGTATACAAGGTATACAAGGTATACATGGGTATACAGGGTATACATGGGTATACAGGGTATACATGGGTATACAGGGTATACAGGGTATACAGGGTATACAGGGTATACTGGGAGTACATGGGTATACAGGGGTATACAGGGTATACAGGGTATACAGGGGGTATACATGGGTATACAGGGTATACATACATACAGGGTATACATGGGTATACAGGGTATACAGGGTATACAAGGTATACATGGGTATACAGGGTATACATGGGTATACATGGGTATACATGGGTATACATGGTATACAGGGTATACAGGGTATACATGGTATACAGGGTATACAGGGTATACAGGGTACAAGGTATACATGGGTATACAGGGGTATACAGGGTATACAGGGTATACATGGGTATACAGGGTATACAGGGGTATACAGGGTATACAGGTATACAGGGTATACATGGGTATACAAGGTATACATGGGTATACATGGGTATACAGGGTATACAAGGTATACATGGGTATACAGGGTATACAGGGTATACATACAGGTATACATGGTAGGGTATACATGGTATACATGGGTACACACAAGGGTATACATGGGTATACAGGGTATACATGGGTATACAGGGTATACATGGGTATACAGGGTGGGTATACAGGGTATACATGGGTATACAGGGTATACAGGGTATACAGGGTATACATACAGGGTATGGGTATACAGGGTATACAGGGTATACAGGGTATACATGGGTATACAGGGTATACATGGGTATACATGGGTATACAGGGGTATACAGGGTATACAGGGTATACAGGGTATACATGGGGTATACAGGGTATACAGGGTATACAGGGTATACATGGTATACAGGGTATACAGGGGTATACAGGGTATACAGGGTATATGGGTATACAGGGTATACAGGGTATACATGGGTATACAGGGTATACAGGGTATACATGGGTATACAGGGTATACATGGGTATACAGGGTATACATGGGTATACATGGGTATACATACAGGGTATACATGGGTATACAGGGTATACATGGTATACAGGGTATACATGGGCATACATAGGTATACAGGGTATACATGGTATATGGGTATACAGGGTATACATGGGTATACAGGGTATACAGGGTATACATGGGTATACAGGGTATACAGGGTATACAGGGTATACATAGGTATACAGGGTATACATGGGTATACAGGGTATACATGGGTATACAGGGTATACAGGGTATACAGGGTATACAAGGTATACAGGGTATACATGGGTATACAGGGTATACATAGGTATACAGGGTATACATGGGTATACAGGGTATACATGGGTATACAGGGTATACATGGGTATACAGGGTATACATAGGTATACAGGGTATACAGGGTATACAGGGTATACAGGGTATACATGGGTAAACAGGGTACAGGGTATACAGGGTATACAGGGTATACAGGGTATACATAGGTATACAGGGTATACATGGGTATACAGGGTATACATGGGTATACAGGGTATACATGGGTATACAGGGTATACATGGGTATACAGGGTATACAGGGTATACAGGGTATACAGAGTATACAGGGTATACAGGGTATACATAGGTATACAGGGTATACAGGGTATACATAGGTATGCAGGGTATACATGGGTATACATAGGTATACAGGGTATACAGGGTATACATGGGTATACAGGGTATACAGGGTATACAGGGAGATAAACAATCTATTACTATTACATGAAGGATATATCTATTTGGCGTAAGCGTAACATGAAAGAATAACCAGGCGAACAGTGCTGAGCAGCCTGCCCTTATTCTCGGAATGATAAATGAAGGGATTGGGTACCAATGAATCTTTGCGATCTTCCTTGATCGCAGTTACTCCGAGACCCGCCGAGAACTCCGAGAATAACTTTAAGGCTTGGGATGGCTGGGGTGCGTTTTAATCGATGACCATCGATCGCCAAAAATTAGTCAAAATTTCTACTGTCAACTAAGGCCTAGGCTAAAGGTCGAACTTTTCATGCGACGAACCAAACTTAGTGAGTTAAGTGTCATTGTCACTAAGGACCAGGCAGGGTCCGCGGATCGAGGTCGGCCGATTGCCTCCAAATTTTCAGCATTTTTTCTCTATCAGATAAGATTACGATCGGTGGTATTTTTAGTAAAATAAAATTAATTTCTTAGAATTTTGACCACCCCCCTAGTTTTTGCTGCTATTTTGCCCACGTGAGACGGAAAATTTGGGTAAACTTCCACGACACATTTTACTTACTTGGCATTAGCCTTATTCATTTATACGAACTGTACATACTTTCCAGCCGATAACCAGCTCATGTCTTCAATATAAACGTATTTTGTTAAAAATAACTTACTTTGGAGCGGTTCCAAATATCATCACTTCGTGGCTATCGCAAGTAAGAAGAATTTTGGCAATTTTCCAATCTGGTTTTCTCTAAAGTGCGGCAGTTTATATCCAGATCAAAACTATTTTTTTTTAGCCTGTCATAAAGTCTTTACAAATACGCAAACTCTTATTTGGCAAGTTAAAATACCTTCGCGTGAGCTTTCTCACAACTTTAACCTAATTTCCTAATTTGCATAATTGTCGTTTTTCCCGGAAATATTTCACGCTTGATTAATTTGCGACATATTCCCGGTGTTTGTGACTAAGAGCAACACATTACTTTTTCAGATAGGTGGCCTGCATATTATACTATACTTCACTGTCAAACTCTTTGAAATATTGAGCGGTTCTGTTATTTGGTAGAAGTACACTTCAGGGAAAGATAATTTTCCATCCCTTATCTGATTATCTGCAGACAGCTGTCCTGTTCAGCTGATTTTGCTGTTTTCAATATGGATGTTAGTTTGACTTGTTCGTTCAGTTCTCCTGATTCTGCCTGTAGTTTGGAGGGCACGGGGTCACAGGTTGTACCCCTGTTGGCGTGCAAGCTAGACATTACTGCACATCTACTAAGCCTGGGAGTCAGCTCAGGGCAACTGCGAACCGGAGACGAAAACGTTAATGAGGTTGACCTGATCCTGAATAAAGCTGGATACTTTGTTACAACCGATAACGAGAAAATGTCAATGACAATATGCCCGAGACACAGAAAAAAACTAACTACAGACTGGGCTGGCAGAAAGAGCAACACATGCTCGTATCCAAGTCATCGAGGACCGCGGAAAACTATAAAGAAACCGCGCCGCGTAAACGCCACCTTGTCGGAAGAAATTTATCAATTTCACCAAGCCACAGTTCCCATTGGCTCGGGTAAGTACAAATCGGGTGCAGCCAGACCGCAGCCTTAATACTTAGAGTTGTAGTATGGACTTCACTGGTAAATACAAACGAAACCTTTATTTCGAAGGTACTTATTTTACTTTGTGCTTATGGATATGGTTAGTACATAAATTTTATTTCTTTATCGGAATATGCTAAGGGAACGAAGCAAAACGTAATCCGATGCCATTGCTTTTTGTATTTGAATGAGCTTTTCTCTTTTAGTCGACTCGTTTAAATATACAAAGGCATTGCCTAATTCTGTTGCATTGTCTGATATCCTTCTGACTTTTTCGGAAAAGGGGAGGGAGAGGGGACGTTGGGGTAGTGTTTCGAGGTGGATTGAAGTGGTAATTTGCTAATCAAGCACCCCGCCTGCAAGATGACGCCAAATGGGAGAGGACGGGGGAAGAGGAGAACTAGGAGGGGGAGTAGAGGGAATGGGAAGTTGGGTGGGGCTGCAAGGGACGCCCAAACACTCCGTATTTCACTCACCTTCCTTTCTTTAGCTGTTAAGAAAGCAAATTACCGCACTTTAATTTGGTCTTACGTGAGCGACACAAACTACAGTCAATGGACATAAGTATTCGTCACTATCAAAAATAACGCGCGAAATTCTTACCCGCGTTGTGCACACTACGCGGGGGAAAACTAGATGCGGAGCGCGACATCGGGCAATAAAGGCGGGAAAATTATGTAAAAATAAAAACAAACAAACATCCGACTAAGAGCAAGAAAAAAATTTCAAACTTCCCAAAAGGAAACGAACAAAAGCTGTTTGTGTTTTGACACATCGTGCAGTCATTTATTCAACAGTAACTGCAACGGGTGGTCGCAAAAAAAGATCACAGTTATTTTGTTTTGCTTCTGATAAACAATATTCAGCACTCGTGAGTCGAAAAAGTGCTTAACTGTCTGCAGAGACAAAAGAATTAATTGTTACTTTGTCAGAATCCGTGAAAAACAAAGCTGAACTGTCAAGACTGTTGAGCATTCTAAGAACGACTATCACAGGTGGAACAAAAGATAAATTTGATGATCTGGGGATGTTTTTGATATGATGGTGTTGGAAGTGTGACTTCAGTTGAAGGCAACAGCAACTCTGCCAAGTACATTGACATCCTAGAAAATAATGTATGGCCAGTAGTTGTTTAGTACTTAGGAGACAAAGACTACATGTTCATGGATGGCAATACGCCAGTTCACAGCGGAGCACACAATGTAAATAATTATAAAGGTAAAGCAAAGTACCCTTAATGGAATGGCCAGCACAGTCTCCAGATTTAAATATAATAGAAAATATTTGGCTTTACATCAAGAGAGAGTTACAAAAGTCCACTGAAAATATCGCTACCAAGAATGACCTTCTTCGTGAAACTGAGAGTGTGTAGCGGAAGATCCAATTAGATTGAATATGAAAGCTTTACCAGCCCATTCCTGATCGCCTAGACAATGTTATCAAAATGACGGGTCATCTTACCAAATACTAAGGTGATTTTAAACTTAAATTTACCGTAAACGAAGTTAAAACAGCGCGCGTAAACGCCGCCATATTGAAAGTGACGAATATATATGTCCCTTGACTGTATATTGATGATGGGTATGATAACGATAACCATAAAGACGATGGTGACGGTATAAAGGGTCAATCACGTTGATGGTGATCGTGTTGGTTATTGTTGTTAGTATTGTTAATATATTTATCATAATCATTTTTTATGACAGCTGTGTGTTCCAGCTGCCGTGGAGCACACTACAAATCCCATAAGGCTCACGGTTTCATGTCTGGAGAGCAGGTAAGCTAGTACACATTGGCCATTCACAGCTTAGTGTAACTAAGCATAGTGTAACTGACCATATAATCAGAGGATGTTTTGATACCGCCAACAGGTGCACTGATATCTATAGCAACTGACAACATGAATAACACGTACCTTTGTTGGTTTTCCTGTCTTTTCTTCAATGGGTAGCCATTTGGAATCGTTAAGGTGTGGTCGATTTCCAAGAGGCTTGGGTCCTAGTTATAATGATAGCCATGTCTAGAGTTTTCAGATCGCGCGTTGAGAACAATTACTCGACTACATCTGAATGTTTTCTGAATGACAAATTGGTCTTGACCAGTGCTTGAAGAGACCAGCAACAACAAAGATGCGAGGGCACCCTTTGGCAGCGGCTAGGAAACACATATAGAGTTTCCACAGTTACATGTATTGGAGATCTTTGTGGAATTGTTGACGATCTTGTCCATAATTTGCTAATCTATTTTATTACGCTTCAGGATCCTTACTCAGACACCTTGGTGATTGGAGACGAGATCGAGGAGTCTGATTCTGCCACTGTCTCTGTCATTACTGTTTGTGAGGAGAGCACATTGTCAGCCACGGTGTGTGCAGCGGTCTCAAGCACTGGTGAGGGGTTAGAAACAGTCTCTTTGCAGTTCCATTCGTCCCAAGCCTCGATACCAGACGAAGAGATTAGTTTATGGGTTGACGAGATGGAGGAACAAAACAGCAAACGGCAGAAATTAAACGAAGCTGTCCACAGCATCTCAGGTGGCCGCTACAGCCCCGTAATGTCCAGCCTGAACACGACCTGGGACGAAGTCTCCGACACCCAGCAGCGATATTACATCCGCAAAGCTAAGGAGACTATAGTGACTTTATTGTCTGTCATCACTCCCGGTCAAGAGGAACTGGTTTGGAAGGCGTTACAAACGGAGGTACTTTTGGATCCAAACAGAGACAACCAAGGAAAGTGCAAGCGTTTTGATCCCAATTCTGGTCTTGTCGACATTTTAGTCAATGCCTATGAGCAAGCAGGTCATTGGCAAACAAAGCGACAGATCCTTTCCCTCTTTGCAGACGACTTTTCAAGAGCTGAGCTTCAAGAGATGATCCCTGGGCTTTCCAAATGGCGCATCGACCAAGCTCGCCAACATGCAACAGAAGCAGGGAAAGGCCAGCCTCTCCCTGAAATTCCTAGTTTCCGTACAAGAATTGAGCATGAAAAGGTGGATCATTTCATTGAATATATCTCCAGACCAGAATTTGTCCAAGACGTGGCGTTCGGGACAAAGACTCTCAAGCTTGACTCGGGGGAGAAAATTGTCATACCAGCAGTCATTAGGACCGTCATTCCTTCACGCATCATCAGACAATATTTAGACTATTGTAAAGAACAAGAGTTCGAGCCGGCGAGCCAGCGTTCTCTCTACCGATCCGAATGATTGAAGTGTGTTCGGCCTCTATGCAGAAATCCCTTCAGGGACTTGACAACACCACTGCAGAGGGTACAGAGGCTTTTGATCAACTCTTTTCTATGTTGGAGGCCTTACCAGATCAGGGCATCAACGTTACTGCCACTCAGAAATTTCTAAAGGATGCAAAAAGGTACTTAAAGAATGATTTCAAGACACACATCGGACGAGGAGAACATTGCAGTGATCACTGCACGGTCCACGCACTAAGTGACAGTAGTGCATGCGAGTTCAGGGGCGAATGTGATCATAAACATTGCTACGAATGTGAGCGCTGTGAGAGTCTAGAAGGAGTACTGAAACAGGAGGCAGAGATGCAAGACAAAGCGGACATGACGGAAGAGGAGAGGGTTAGGTGGAGGTTTGAGTACACTGAGAGTGTGCGCAACATACAAGCGTGGAAGAATCACTTGCTACGGTCAAGTAACCAGGACGAAGCCAAGCAGGATATTCTCGAGAAGCTAGACGACAACTCGTGTCTTGTCGTAATGGACTGGGCAATGAAGTTTCTGCCTGTGCAATACAGAGAACACATGAGTGATTTTTTTGGCAAGAGAGGAAGAAGCTGGCATATCAGTGCAGTAATCACTAGAGCAACAGTGGAGAGCAAGCATGAAGTCGAGTGTTTTGTACACATTTTCAACAACTGCACCCAAAATAGCTTTGCAGTTCTTTCAATAATAGAGGACTTGCTGCAAAAAGTCAAACTGGAGTATCCAGGGGTGACAACAGCCTACCTCCGATCGGATAACGCTGGATGTTACCACAATGGGCCTCTCTTGTTAAGTCTTAGAGAAGTAGGGGTGAGAACCGGTGTCAGGCCAGTACGATATGATTTCTTCTTGATGAAGAAATTCGAAGAGGGTACAAGAACTGGAAACAAGGCCGATCCTGTACGGGTAGCGAGGGAGATGAAGACCCTCAGAAATGAGGACGGAGAGCCCACGTTTAAGCCTGAAGAGTGGAGGACTGCGCAGCAGATCAGTAGCCTGTTTTCACATCAGACAGCGGCGCTGCGTCATAGGGGTATTGATGCGGAGGAAATCTCGGAGGAAGACATCGAGGCTGCCGAGTCGGAAATAGCGTTTGACACCCTTAGAAGTTTGGTGATGGATGATATGGGCAAACCAAGCCATCCAATCATCGTGGGCATTAGCAATATCTGCGAACTTGTAAAAAACAAGAAGCTTGACTCACTCAAACTGGCAGCTCTGAAAGAAATCTGCAATCAGCTACACCTGACGACAAGCGGACCACTGTCAGGAAAAAAAACTTTCTTTGAGGCCATTCAAAAATTTTCTGAGAGTTGCACGTGTTTTCAAAAATAACGTTACATGGTTTTAGTAGGGAGGATCTCTATGCTTCTACCCCAATCTTCTCCATTGGGGCCTTTTAGATAGGTACAGGGAGACCCTTCGATAACAGGGTTTATAAATACTTGTAAATTAAAAAATCGTGAGCAATATAAGACTGCAAACTGAATGAATGCTATGGTAAACACAGTAAAACAAAAAACTGCAAGGATTTTTACATACTGCTAAACACCAGCTGTCCGTCGCTATGCTTGAATGCTATCATGGATGAAACCAATTCGGTTTTCTTCCTAGACAAAAGAGCAGTGCCGGAAGATTTCAGCAGCAATGCACACGGATTGATCAACTTTAGTAACGTTGTGTCAAATCTATTACGTTATAATGCATTAAGTTTCGACTCACTAATTTGCGCATCTGTTCGAATTGCATTTCCTCTGCCACGAATTGACTGTCATTTCGGCAGCCTGTTTGCCTTCCATCACACGTGGAGAAAACATTAACTCTGTTAGTCTCCAAAACTATTCACTACTTTACAAAACACAATCTTGAGCCTGTCTGGCATATTAATTTGCATGTCCATGTTTAGTGAAATGACAGAATTGTTATGTTCGCCCCAAATTTGTGGACTGTCAACGTCTGCAAGATCGAAACAACAATTAGTTTCAAAGACAAGAACCTCATAAAAATTAATAATTAATTACGTGCAGGGTTATCATCGCTTGTATATAATATCAACAGACAGGTGAAGTTTTCCCGGGGAAATTCGACAACATGCAAATTAGTTAAATTTGAAGAAAGCTTACGGGAGGGGATTTTGACCTACCAAATGACAAAATAGGCCGATGAACTATGGCCACTTACCTGAAAAAGTAATGTTTTTCTCTTAGTGATAGTAAAGAAGCCAATAAACGCCTGCAACAAGTCGCAAATCAAGTGTGAAATTTTTCCCGGAAAAACTACAACTATGCAAATTAGGAAATTAGGTTAAAGTTGTGAGAAAGCTCACGCGACGAGATTTTAACTTGCCAAATAAGAGTTTGCGTATTTGTAAAGACTTTATGACAGACTAATAAAAAATAGTTTTGATCTGGATATAAACTGCCGCACTTTAGAGAAAACCAGATTGGAAAATTGCCAAAATTCTTCTTACTTGCGATAGCCACGAAGTGATGATATTTGGAACCGCTCCAAAGTAAGTTATTTTTAACAAAATTCGTTTATATTGGAGACATAAGCTGGTTATCGGCTGGAAAGTATGTACACTTCGTATAAATGAATAAGGCTAATGCCAAGTAAGTAAAATGTGTCGTGGAAGTTTACCCAAATTTTCCGTCTCACGTGGGCAAAATAGCAGCAAAAACTAGGGGGGTGGTCAAAATTCTAAGAAATTAATTTTATTTTACTAAAAATACCACCGATCGTAATCTTATCTGATAGAGAAAAAATGCTGAAAATTTGGAGGTAATCGGCCGACCTCGATCCGCGGACCCTGCCTGGTCCTTAGTGACAGTGACACTTAAGTTCGTGAAAAGTTAGACGTCTGGAGTTAAGTTCGTCTGAATGAGTTTGGATCATCTAACACGTTCTATTGTTCTATCCAAACAGTGAAAGATTCCGGCAATTCTACATTTTTACAAAAAGGTCACTGAACTCTGCTAGTTGAGAACAGCAGAAAAACTTCGTTTCTGCATTCATTTTTCGTAATAAGAATAACATTTATTTATACCGCGCAAATTCAACTATACAGTTTTCAAATGCGCCTCAGATGCGCCTTAAAGATCTAAAAATATACCTTACAATTAAAGATCTAAAAATATACCGTAAAAAAAATATTACAACATTAAATTACAACATTATATCAGAAAAGGCTTTTTTAAAAAGGTCTTCAAATTACGTTTAAAAACTTGAAAATCGGAGGTGCATCTGAGATCTAACGGAAGATTATTCCATAGTTTTGGTGCGGCGGCGGCTACAAAGGCTCGGTCACCAAGAGTAGGGAGAGTCCTAAAGTTAGGATTTGAAAGCAGACATTTGTTATTTGATCAGAGGATGTAGGAAGAATTAGGTTTAAAATTAACGAGAGATGATAAATAATTAGGAGCTGTTCCATAGATTGCTTTGTGAGTGATTATAATAACCTTAAATTCTATTCTAAACGTCACAGGCAGCCAGTGTAATTCGTATAATATTGGTGTAATATGGCAAAACCGTGGTGCTAGATATAGAACTCTTGCAGCTGCGTTTTGAACGCGCTGCAGTTTAGTGAGGGCGTAGTGGGGTAGTCCGTATAAAAGTGAGTTACAATAGTCCAATCTGCTTCGTGAAAGCGTGCACTAATTTCTCGGCAGATTCTATGCTTAGATATTTTCTGACGCGTCTAATATTGTGCAGATGAAAACAAGCACTCCTACAAGTTTTGGTTATGTTAAAATTCAGGTTGAAATGGCAGTCAAACCAGGCCCCTAAGTTTCTAAGGGGTTCCGTGCTAGGAGAGATGATGGATTCGCTAATAGTTAGAGTGGCGCTTTTAGTTTTCTGTAGCTGCGCCTTCGTCCCAATGAGCATAAACTCAGTTTTGGAATCATTGATCATGAGTTTGTCATTGATAATCCAGCTACGGATGTCACAAAGGCACGCTTCCATAGCTGCAATGGCGGCGTCTTGATCGGAATCATCGTTTGGATTGAATACCAAATAGATACCGGTATCATCGGCATAACTGTGCGCCGTTGGCAAGTGCTGGCTAATGACATAAAAAAGCTCACTAGTGTAAAGGGAGAACAACATTGGGCCGAGAAAAACAAAATGCAAAGAACAAAATGTAGAACAAAATGCAAAATTGTTACCTTTTTTGTCTATGCTTGTCGTTTGGCATAAAAGATAACAAAAGGTACCTTTTTTGAAGAACATATTCAGGTATTTTCAGCTTTCGAGTGAATGATATTTTGACGTCATTATTGTCCGCTCTTCATCCATTTCTCACTTTACCAAACGATGTTTTAAAGCCCGAAAGAGGCACCTTTTCTTCGGTTTCAAGCGATCACATGAAAGGTACCTTTTTTGCAGTTGAAAGTGATGTTCTCAGAAGCACGAAAACGGTACCTCCAAAAATATAAAATAGTGTTTTCTAGCCATGGAAGGCCATTTAAAATCCTACTGATTGACATATGTCAACCGTTTGATGCCATTTTATGAATTTTTTTGTTTGAATTTACCGATTCACTAGTCAAGAGATAAATATTCGCTGTTTGTTCGCTAAGTTTGAAGCCAATATTGCTGAGCTTGACACTGTAACAGTGTCAGGTCGCAGTTTTAAAATCTATTCCCGTGTGCTTGATTTCGGCATAACTGTCAGCCATCTTGATCAGTGTCGGAGTCAGGAAGTTGAAAGCATTGTCACTGGTTCAGTGGTTATCAATGAATGACAGGTGTCAGTTGTAAGTAACCTGCATGAAGAGAAGCCGGGTCAGGCTCTTGTGCATTTAAAATGCTTTACCTTAATGCTCCATTATTTCGAATAACACGCTCACCCTAAAAAAATTCACTAAAGGGAGCGATGATGCGATGATGCGATGATGATATGTATAAGTGTTGTATAACAACAATGTATTCTAAAAGACAACTGTCCAAACGAGGGTATTTGAATTTTTTTTCGTTTCGAATTTTGAGAGTTTATTTTCTATTTGAAAATTTCTAATTTTCATTTTCTCTGAAAAGAAAAGAGAAAGAATTTCCGGGAAATTCCACCAAAGTTCTCGAAAAAATTGCTGGCATGCTGTACAAAAGTCTAAGAAGAAGAAAGCTGTTCAGGCTTACTTTCTTGTTTAGTTAGGGCGTGTCATAGCAGTCATAGGTACATGTATGGTGGCAGTTTTTACTGTTAATGGCTTTACTTCGGCCTGTAGCTCAAAAAGCATCTGAAGTTAAATTATTTAGTTTACATCATAGCAAACAAAAATAACCCCAGGACTGAAGTCTCTAATAACCTTTCTGGAGTGAAAAACATCACCCACGAAACAAGACAGTTATTAAAATGACCCGTTCGGAAACCGCTAGGTTTAAACTTAAAAAAAAAAAAGAAAAATGAACACCTCTGCTTTTTGTTGTAGATCGAGGTAGATTTTTTTGTCAATTAAAATGGTTTGACTTTTCATGTAGGACTTCTTTCAGGTTAAAGTATTTGCTCCACGCTTAAAAATGCACTTGCTGACCTCCTCTTCTTGCATCTAGTCTTAAAGTACCAGAAGTTGTTACATTTTCAGGAGCCATTTCATCCACTGGGCTGGTGGCCAGGATTTTAGGATTTCTTCTAGTTTCTCGCTTTTGATCTTGGCTAAAAGAAGCAAGTTAATTTTTTTTACTCCTTCTTATACCCCTTGTAGATCATTTCAATTTTAAGAGAATCACCTAGAATCCCTTAAAAAAAGTCTGTGCATCGTTCATTGAAGCTCAAAATGTGCCAACGGTTGACTTCTGTCAATCAGGAGGATTTTCAATGGCTTCCTAAAAGCTTGAAAACACTATTTTTTGTTTTAAAGACTTTAAAAGTACCATTTTCGCGCTTTTGAGAACATCACTTCCAACTGCAAAAAAGGTACCTTTTTGCGCTATGAGATCGCTTGAAACCGAAGAAAAGGTTCCTCTTTTGCGCTTTGAACATCGTTTGGCAACTTGAGAAATGGATTAAGAGCGGACAATATTAACGTCAAATTTAAAATATCATTCACTCGAAAGCTGAAAATAATTTTTTCAGAAAAGGGTACCTTTTCTTAACTTTTGACCTAAACGGCAACTGAAACGTAACAATTTTGCATTTTGTTCTACGGAAAATGAATGCAGAAACGTAGTTTTCCTGCTGTTTTTAACCAGCAGAGTTGGCCTCAATGTAAAAAAGTAGAATTGCCGGAATCTCTCTGATTCTTTCCGTCTACTTCAGGACCTTCAGACGCATAGAATGTCTGAAGATTGTTTCCGGGGCAAACGTCGATCCTATCATCACATGCGACGGAACTAAAATAATGGGGGATAAAAAAAAATGTATGATTAACAACAACAACATCAACTTTATTATTTTGAACAGATATATACACCAATATGGGGAATAAGAAACCCTTATGGGCTTTTACAAGGTTCTTTTATTAATTATTTGCTATTTGCAGCGTATTTACCATATGCACCGTAATCTAACTATAAATGCAACTATAAATTAATTCAATTTTACTAGCATACTGCTAAGCATTGTCTTAACACCGTTGTGTCAAAAGAGTCGTCAAAAGATACTTTTTTAATTTCTTTTTCTTTATTGTGATATCATGTTCTTTAATTCCTATGGTCTCTTCTTCTCTCTATGTTTTTTTTTAATTAAATTATTTGTCGTTAAAGGCTGTCTTTCAGAGACTTTTGGACAGAGACACTATCAGAGTTCTCTTGACACCAACTAAAAAAACCTAAATAGCTGGAAAGTTTCCCGGACTTCTCTTTCTATATTTTCTAGTTCCCGCGTTCCTACTGACTGATGATTGTGAGGAGAACTTAAAGGATGAACGCACTGATGACCAAAAGGGAAGTCAAGATGGCTGGATATTGGTTAATTAGTTTTTTGGCGTTTTAGGGACCGGATATAGCTTTGTGAGTACCCAGCATGCACTCTGTGGAGCGTGGAGCGCAATCACGATCACGTCTGAGAGTTGAACAAGTTAAGATGTATAGCTCGGCAGTTCATTTATCCCCCATAGCGTTTAATTCGTAAAAATTGAAATTGTTTTACAAAGAAACTGAAGTTACTATTTTTATTAGGTGCTGCTTCTCTGTAAAGAAACTGAACTGAACTAAACTTCCCTTGTATACCAGGGACTTCCCTTAAAAGGCTCTTGAAAATCGGAAATAGTGGGCGTTGGATTTACAAACGTTATCAGCGGTCAGCTGAGTCAGTGTTCCTTAATATTTGCTATAAGAACAGGCAAGAACTGATCGACTGCAAACCACGTCGAATTGATCGTGGGATAAACAACTATGGCACAGAGATGGAGAAAGTTAGCAACTGCTGGAGGATTTAAAATTCAAGACTACGTGGATAGCGAGGTTGAACCACACAAGCTAAGGGAAATCGAGCCAGAGCTTTTCATAAAGTTCTTGCGAATTCCTTCCCTGAAAACCTACTCAAGTTTGACTAAAAGGCTGAAAGGTTGTCCAGCGAAATGGCTGACCGAATTTTTGCTTCTAGGCGGGCTTTCCACGCTATTCGAGGTTCTCGAGAATCTCAGTCAGAGAAGTATTGCAAAGTTTTCTGATGCATTTCTTCAACTTGAATGTGTTCGATGCATTATGGCCGTCATGAATAATGCAGCTGGATTGGAGTTTATTATAAACAACCCTTACTTAACAACTCAGCTCGTTTCAGGTAAGTGAATGATCATGACCTGTAGATCTAATATTTACTTATAAATGATTATTAACATTTTTAATTTTAAAGCATCCAATTAAAATTCTCTCTTGTTAAAACTGAGATCGTAAATGCTAATTTTCACCGCTATGTGTAAATAGCACTTTATCAGGCATAGTAGATTTCTAATTATGATAGCTTTCGATCAGTTAAAGGGGGTGTAACCAAAGTTTACTCAGCTTTCCAAAAACCAGAGGGAAGTGCTGATAACGAGGCCTGAGCATGAGTTTATTAGCGAGTTAAAAGCTGGATCAAAGACTCATGTAAAATATGAAACAAGCTATGTTTCTTTAACCACTTTCAGATTAGCATTTCTAATAGGTAATCAGTTCTAGTACATTTTAAGCGATCCTGTTTTAACGTAACATGCGCACGCGTTCCTTTAAAATTGATACAGAAAACTGGAATTGTTTCCTCTCATGAGAACTGACCACGACTCTTACATGCAAAGTTTATTGCCAAATTATCACTTAACAGGAAAATGCCTTCAAAATAGACCATCTGGTCTGATCTTATCATGTGACCATTCGCAAACAAGTGCCGAAAAACGGGAAGAAAGCGTCTCTCCAAACAGGCTAAGGAAAGTTCAGTGAAAGTTATGCTCAGGTTCTAGTTGGTAAACAGAATCGCGTGCACGGCTTTTTAAGGACCTGCTGTCACCAATCAAAAAGGATATTAATATCGATCAGATTAGATATTACGGACTGGTGAACCATGTACCGTAAAAATAGTCTTGCTGCTGACACGTCCTAACCGGTTCTTAACGTAGTGACGATCCATAGGAAATCCATAGGATTTCTAACAGTTTTCTGCAAGAGGAGTTGAAGGCTAGACACTGAAAAGTCTGCGAAGTGAAATACGTGAACGCTTGCGCTGTTCGGGCGGAAAGAACAATTTGTTGTTTTTCCTTCTTAAAATGGCACATAAGAGCTCTTGAATCAAGATAGCAGTCGACAATTTACATTTACATATTTTTCAGACTGGGTAGCTTTTTCAGTTCAATATCGCTAGGCCTTTCGGGGGTGTTCCGCGGTGTGTTTCGGGTGTGTTCCGGTTTTCCGGGTTTTAGTACATCCGCCGGTGAGGCGGATCGTTACTGTCAAGAGAATAATCTCATACTTGTGTTAATGATAGAAACCCATTTTTAGACAGCAGTGATAAGCATAGAAACGATGTTTCGCCGTTTTTGTTGAAACACATTTACAATCTTCGTTGTTCATGATCAACAGATTATATTTTTTTAGTAAATGAAACGAACAAGAATCTAGCTCCGGTAATCAACTAAGCACTTTCAGTGCGCGCTTCTCTGGGCAGTAATAGCAATATTTTTTTTTCCAGAAAACTGTCTGTTAAAGGAGCTTACTACCGATCAATCACGAGTAGGATCTTTTCGCCACTGAGAGAGCTATCGAAAAGCTTCTGAACTCGTAAGCGAGAACGTGCCTGACTACAATGCACGGTGCTGCACGTACAAACACTCATAAAGTTAAACTGAATCGACAACTCATGAATTCTTCCCGGACGACTCTCAGTTACTACGACTTCAGCTCATGAAACTGAATTCTTCCCAGACGACTCTTAGTTACTACGACTTCAAGTAATTTGATTTGGACGGTCTTGTCGTTACAAGCAAACTCTAAAAATAGTGCCGGGGCTAAGTTAAAGAGTCTTATGACAGAGGACCACACACTAGTCTCAGTTTCACGTGAAAGGCTTGATGCATGCCGGATGTACCGAGAAATGTATATAAGCGGTCCTAGAGGGTGTCTAAGCTCACAGTGAATGACTCGGTTTCAGTACAGGGAGTTAAACTTAATTCTTTGCTTTCCTTCAACGTTTGCGCCGAATCGACTTAGCGTTTTACACTATTTGCGTTTTTCATTTTTTTTTCTATCCAACCAATCAGAACACAGAAGTAATTATTTGCTTCAGTAAAACTCCTTGTCCACTTGAAGTCAACACTAGAAGAACTGATCGATGCCTTACTGGCAAACTGCTTTTAAGTATAAATAGTTCGTCTCGACATTCAGATGACTTGATGGCTGAAATCGCTCCATGAATAAACATTTTTATCAACAACACTCAGTGGACTTGAAAGCGAAAAATCTCAGAGCTACAACGAAACCGGCAGCGGAAACAAAACTTGACTGAGCAAACTTTAGAATATTCCAGCTGAATTTCAGATCCTGGTAGGCCAGCTTAAGAGCACTTGCCCACAATTTTGCGACACGGATAACATCAAAAATGGCGACGTGGCGAAGAGTGTCGCTGAAAGTTGGTCTAGAAATCAATGACCAAAAAGATGGCGACTTGGCTGACCTTCAAAATTTAAAGGATATCGAGCCTGAACTATTTATCAAGTTTGTTCGAATTCCGTCGCTTAAAAACTACTCGAGTTTAATTGCAAAACTTGCAAACTGCTCGAACGAATGGCTGACGGAGTTTTTGACGCTTGGTGGGTTAGCTTCGTTGTTCGATGTCCTAGCGCAACTTGGCGAGCGTGGTTTAGCAAAGTTCTCCGATGCTTTTCTGCAACTTGAATGTGTCCGATGTATTAAGGCTGTCATGAATAATGTTACGGGATTGGAATTTATGGTTAACGATTCTTCACTAACCAGACAGCTTGCCACGGGTAAGTAAAGTTATTTTCTTTCTTTCTGTTAATATTTGGTGTTGTTCTTGAAGAATGAAGTCAATTAACGGAGATGAGATTAGAGGGCGCAAACGGAATGAAACAATATTAGCGGAATGATTTGTTTTCTTTGTTTTTTGTTTCGAAAGGCGGATAATCGAATTTTCTTCAAAGTGAAACATCCAAAGATTCCCCTAAGTTTAAAATTTATAAACAATTAAGTATCCATGAATTTTAAGTCAATCGATTCGAATAAATGCAAACAGATGTCAGCTGCCACTTGAGAAGCGAGTGGCCTTCTTTAGAAGACTGACCTGTCACTCAAATCAGTGAAAGAGTGACTTGAAAGGTAAGGCGGAAAAATAATACATCCAAGATGAACTTGTCGAAGAGAGAATAGCGTTCGAAATTGTAATTGTTGCGCGCGCGCAAGTACACTTCTTCGAGAAACAATGTGTGACATTTTCGACATTAATGGATTCTCAACAAAGTGGTGCTTTCAAAATAGTGAAGAGATAGAGTCCCTTTCAACTATTCACTCAAATATCTGTAGATTTAACCCACCCGTTCTTTTTGTTGTTGTTACTGCAGTTAACCATTTGATAGTTTTTGCGATAGTCAAACCTTTTTGATAAATTAGTCCAATTAATATCAAGCCGAGAGGCAAAAAACGCAGTCGTGTAAACAAAAGATTATTAACATGCGGGTGTGGTTAGTGAACTGTATCATAAACATGCAAATACTCTTCAGAAGACCACAAGACAAACGCAATACAACCCGATCAAACGTAACACTTAGGAAGTCGTAACATTGTTCCTGTTGTTCACGAGAAACTTCCATCCCTTTCAAACCCCAGCATTTCCGTCCATGACGTGGATCTCAAGTGGCCATTCCAGGGTCTTTGAGAATTTTGCGCCCGCATTAAATTAAGCAAGCAGCAAAGAAGTTCTCATTAAAATATTTGTGATAACTGTATACTTGCGCTTCAAACTTGTGTTCATGACAAATCATTTGATTTAAATTTTAAGGTTTTCGGTACCAATGCTAAATTTATAAATCTCTCAAAAAACCTTATTACCGCGCACAATTTTCGTGTGATCTTAGCTTATTTTACTCACTAGCCACCTCAAAAGTAGCTAAAAGTACTAAAAGAAAGGTTCCTGTTAAGTTTATGATTAAGGGTGGATTCATGTGCAACATACGTGTATAGATGTCGCACTTGCCCGCTGGAATTTTTTATTGTTTTGAAGCCTAATAATAATAAAATATTCCAGCGAGAAAATGAGACACCTATAAAAAGATAAAATGGCAAAAAGTAGATTGAATTGTTTTTCCTCAACTTCTTCTCATTAGCAATATTTCCTACACAAAACACGCTTTGATAGAATGTTGAATTAAAGTAAAAAAAAAAAAAAAACACTGCAAAAAACCGTGTACGATCAATCTTGTGCTACGTATACGTCGGATCCAAAAAGATCGTGATCAGTCCAAATAGATTAAATTGAAAACGTTACAGTCAAGAAGACTTTTGCAGGGACTGATCAAACAACGTGAAATAGAGTTTGGTTGCGATATTTCGACTGGCCAATACCAGTCTTCATCAGGTTTATTGAGATATTACAAATTTACAGAAATATCTATGAAGTAAAATATTGACCGGAAATTACATAATACATGTATGACGGGTATGGTGTGGCTACAAAGCACGTGGAGCCCACCTTATCCATAAAGCTAAGAAAATTGAGCCTCTGGGCATCAATAAACGTTATGAACTGTAACTATATATAGTATATCTTTTATTTTTTGTTGTTATATTGTCTTTTTAAAGTAGCCACACCATACCACGTCATATTATGTAATTTCTGGTCATTATTTTTGTAAATTCGTGATACCTGATGAAGACTGGTATTGGCCAGTCGAAATATCGCAACCAATCTCTATTTCACGTTGTTTGATCAGTCCCTGCAAAAGTCTTCTTGACTGCAACGTTTTCAATTTACGGCTTTGATAGTCTACGCTAAGGAAAGTCATTGCCCTTTTTTGGTTTGTAGGCCTGTTTATAGTACCGCCTGTCCTTGACCAGTTAAAGAAGATTGTTCCAAGCCAGCGTTAGTGGTGAACATCCATATATGGAAAAAATCCTTCGAGTTGTTTTTTTGGCCAAAAGAAATTTTCGTTGCGAAGCCTGGGCTGTCCAGTCAATCATGGCCGAAAGCAGGTCAGACTAATGCATCCAACTTTGAATACTCTTAGGTGAAAACAGCCTTGTCCAAACGAATCACAAACAAATCACCTGTTTCACACCAAATTCACACGGCTGGAGAAGATTAATGTTGATCGCTATTTCATTTTAAAGTCTACAGTTGCAACGTAAAAATAAATAAAGTAAAAAGCAGATCCTAATGATACCCTACATGATGCATTATATACATGTATACATCCCCACAAAATTTACCTCAGTTTAACTATCATCCAGTATTCAGTATAAACCGGCTGAGACGGTATCCCTTAATCTAAACACTTACCGAAGACAAAAAGTAAATGTAAGCTTAAATTTTCATTGCTTTCATTTTTATTGTTTAACACAAGATATTAGGCAAGTATCCCTCGGATCAAGAACAAACTATGACCCAGAGCTAGAATGCGAGTAAAGCCACTGTTTTCTACAGTTTTAATTTTGTATTGATTTCTCTTTTGATAGATAAATCATACTTTTAGTCAACTTCTGCTATTATCTGGACAGTTAAAGCGGTTATGTGACGCTATTTGTTGTCTTTTTAAAAAGCTAAAACGTGTCGGAAACGGATGGCAAGG
The DNA here is from genome assembly GCA_942486035.1 of Porites lobata. Lineage (NCBI taxonomy): Eukaryota > Metazoa > Cnidaria > Anthozoa > Scleractinia > Poritidae > Porites > Porites lobata. Next base: position 5,109,002 of record CALNXK010000007.1, on the reverse strand, counting down.
CCAGGATGGACATGGAATGAAACTTGAAAAAGTTGGGCCAACCTAACTTTTCAAGTTTTGATGCGATGCCTTCAAAATTCTCCAAAAAGAATTATCATGTTTAGTGCTCCCATGTAACATTTGTTCACTTCTTCATAACTTTACAGAAGCATTTTTTGTATAGGTAAAGGAACAAGAAAATTACTTAAGCACAGAATTGACCTAAATCCCCGGAGAGGGCTACTCCTGGGAATTCTTGGTGGGGATGTGCCGCCCGGTTCTCCAAATCCTGACCCGATTTCAGACAAAAAAATGTCATTTTTCACATCCGTTTTCAGACCAGACCTCTAGAATCCATAGCCATTTTCAGACCTGGCCTTTAGGCAGAAATTATGTCATCATTACTTATGATTAGAGCGCAAACAAAAAAATTCTTCAAATCCATTTCGAATTCGCATATTTCTCTATCTTTCCGTACTCAGATCATTTAGAATTGAAACAATAAATACGTTCATACACTCCCGTAGTTCCCTCGAAAACCATACCCGATTCCAGACCAAAACGGGCAAAATCTATAACCGTTTTCAGACCAAAAAAGGCGCAAAAACCATACCTTTTGTGGCGGCACATACCCTGCTGATGATGACTCATATAAGGGATTAACCCCCAGGACCTAAAAACAGCAATATCCTGGTAACATAGCCCCTTTAGGCTGCAGGCAATTGTTCCTCTCTGCTGTCGAGTGTCGTGCTCCTGTCTATCGATGTCTAGCTCCCCCCTTGTTTCATTCATTATTTATTTATTTTTGTTCCCAGGTGAGAAACTATACTGTTTTTCAGTTTCACGACCTTTATACCTATTTTGGCAAGTTATTTTGCCGGCGGGCACCCTTATCTTTAGCCGAGGGACAAAGGTAGAAGTCTTTGTTTAGTCCGTGCAATTGAGCAATGCCGGTTCCTTTATTTGGGATAGTGAACTGCGAAATTCAGTTTTAACTCGCTTTAAGTGCTTCATTTCATTTAAGGCGATGCTTCTACTCACCAGCTCCTCCGGCAGAAAAAACTCTGCCAAATGTTATCAGCATGAAAAGTGCGGGGTCAACTGGTCTTCTTGACCTGTTCCTTATCTTTAAAGTCAAGCAGCTGATGGTGTTAGATAGATCTCTTCCCGGAGGAGGTGTACTCAACAAATATTTATACGGGGAGGCTTCGCCCCTCTGCCCCGAGCTCCAACCCCGTAGGCTTTCATATACCATTTGGCTAAAAAGGTAATCCTTTCGTATTTCTTCTTCTGACGCCCCGGGAAAACGGAGCGTATAAGACAAACCAACCACGTGACTGACAAGCGACTCGAACGACTCAACAAAGAAACCTCTTCTCGCGGGGTAGTTACTGATTCGACCCACAGAGCTAAGTTAAGACCCTTGAGCAATAGATATCTATAAACGTGATCAACTGTCAGTACTGTGTAACTATATATCACTAGCATAAAAATCTATATTTCATTTTCTTTTCCCACCATATCACGTCATATGCAACGTCTGATCAGAATCACTTATGTTTCGGAAAATCAATGATTTGTGTTAACCTGAAGAACACTGACAGAACTGACTCACGGAAGGATCAAGTAATGCTCAAGCCAAAATTAGAGAGAGAATACGTTGCATGATACCTGTCTAAAAATTGCCTCTTTATTTAAAATAAAATCGCTCTAATCTGTAAGTGGTATAAGATCAGGAGACATGATAGGCGTCTAAAATTACCTTTAGAAAATGTTGCCGGTCCACATGCCGCAGACGTTTTTTCTTTTCTTTTCTTTTCTTTTTGTGACAAAGTTTTCGCGCGCAAAAGCGAACGCGGAGCATGCACGAGCCAATGGTAATTTGCTTTTCCTGGAGAAAGGAAGTTCACTCCCAGTGATGTCTAAAGACCGTCTATTTTCTCATTTGTCCACCCCCACCCCGCTCGCTAGTGTTCAATAACCTCACCCCCTCTGTTTTTGTTTTCACACACGCGAGCGAGAAAACAGGCTATAGGAAAAGAAGTCGTTCCAATCCGTAAGAAGTACCTGCTAGCTCATTTCCTCAAAGGGGTTAGTAGGATTGGTCGCTTTTGAGCTTAAAGAATTTCCTGGGTTAATTGTCGTGACCTCTTTTCGCCGTCTAAGCCGCGTTAGGTTCTAAACTGGAATTGTTCATTCTTTTCCACATACAGGGGCGTACTTAGAGCTACGTTTTGTCAGTAGAAGAACTGTCATTGATAAACAAAAAACAAAAACATGAAATGAAAGTAAAGGTTAAAGGGGGTGTAATTGATATCGTCAATTGGAAAATGAAATGCGCTTTTTTCGACACAGTATCAATATCAAACAGAATCGAAAAGTCACAAAAAATAGGTATAAAAAGATAAGAAATCAAAAGATGAACGATTGATTTCAGAACTTTTGCTTCTATCTCAGAATGACTCAAGTATGATCAGCGAAATTAAATGAAGTTATGAAGGAAGAACGGCTTTACAAGCTTCTTGTTAGTACTTGTTACCAAACTCCAAATTAAGAGATCGGCCTTCGGATCACGTAACAAACCATGATTTGATGGAAACTCACGTGCGCTTGTCATCTTAATTGCTCAGCACAAACAAAAACATGATTTTTGGCTCTTACTTCGAAGCCTGAGTACACACCTGATATGTCCTTAAAATATAATATTGGCCAATTTCAACCTCACCCATAGAGAAAAAAGTTTTAACTAAGATTCTATAAGCGACTTGCAGTCGTAATTTTGATGGTACGTGTTTTTCAGCGGGAGTTGACATTTCCTCCTGAGACCTCGTTATCAGTTTCCTGACCTATCTTCTAGAACCTTTGATCGAAGGGCGTTGTTGTTTTGATGGTATCGAGGTTCGTGACCATAGAATCCTCAACCTACTTGTGGCTATTGTTTGCTAAAAATACCCGCTTAGCATTGATTAACTGTGCATGTGATAATGTTAATGCCCGTGTCCACGATGTCTAATCTCTATACTGTACCGCTAAAGAAAGTTTTTCACCTGCACTAAAACTTTAAAGTTCAATTATGGAAAACTCCAACTGGCAGCGCCTACGAAAGTTGCCCATTTTCCAGCAAAATGTCAGGAAATCAGCTCCACATCAAGGACAATTCAGCGATATCGACCCCGAACTGTGTATAAATCTGCTCCGTATACCCTCTCTAAAGAATTTTTCGGCGCTTCACCCAAAACTCGCCAAATGTTCGTCCGAATGGATGTGGGAATTTCTTTCCCTTGGAGGGCTAGAGATACTTATGAACGCTCTAGAGATTCTTTCAATGCGTCTTTCCGCCGAATCTGGGCATTTCGTTTTCATGGATGCATTTGTGGCAGTAGAATGCGTTCAGTGCATCAAAGAAGTTCTCAACTCTCACGCCGGCGTGCAATATTTTGTCTCCTCTCCCGATCTTGTTAGCCAGTTGGCGTACGGTAAGAGAATATATAATTCTAGCAGAAGATGTATTTTACTATATCGATCTGACCAAATAACCCTAAATCTTGTTTGCAATAGTAATTAAGAAGAAATTGCCTTAGGGCACTCAACCTTTGGGTGTCGTTGAATTAGCGCTGTTTTACAGTTTCAAGGATCTCTGGTTTTTCGTTTCTGAGTACAGCTTGTGTGATTTTTCCTGTCTAAACTGCCCGTTAATCCTTTTGTTTTCGACAAGAGAGAAAGACTAATTTAAACTACAATGTGTTACTACGTGGTCACGAATATCACCTTCGATGCCGGCGAGCGGTTGCATGAGACCCGTGAATGTAATTTTTACGCCACCAAACTTAGCAATGACCACAAAAATCTACCGATTCTAAATTGAGGGCAAAATCGCATTGAAGTTCTCTATTTACACTTGATAATTGTTCTATTTATTTTAGTTTCCGGTGTTAATGCTGATGTCGTATTGCGACGTATACGTCTGATTAGGAGTTTTTGTGTGGTCTGTTACAGTGAGTACAACACACTGTCTACTGCATATGACGACAGTAAAAATTTCTAATTCTAGAAGTCTAGATATGTGTGAGAGGAAAAATAAGTATTGGAAAGAATGTCTTACTTGTTTGATAGCGTGATCTGTTCAAAACATTGCGTGCGTGATTACGTGACCTGGCTTTAGTGGACAAGTGGAAACACTTCATTAAAACATCACGAATTATTACAAGGTTTCAAGTTGCTGCGGTTCGATTGCTGCTGTAATTAATCGCATGTTTGATTAGTAGTCTAACAGTGGCAAAGAGCTATGTTTTAGACCAAAAGCGTGTGTTAAAGCGTTTGATAGCGTGATCTGTTCAAAACATTGCATACGTCAAGGTTTCAAGTTGCTGCGGTTCGATTGTTGCTTTAATTAATCGCATGTTTTATAAGTAGTCTAACAGTGGCAAAGAGCTATGTTTTAGACCACAAGCGTGTTTTAATGAAGAGTTAAGTTGTTGTTGTGAGTTGTTAGTGACGCAAGCTGGGTGCCTATCAAATTATTGTTCTTTGGCAACAGTTCAGTTATAACATAAGAAAGGTCTATAAACACAAAAACACGAAAACAAAACAAACAAGAGAACAAAACAAAAGAAAAGGAAAAAAGGACTAAAGAAAATAAATACAAAGAAAAAAAAGTAACATATAATAAAAGCCAAGCCTCAGGTTGTGCGCATGCCTAGTTATCTTAATTCTCTTTTTTGACTAAAATAAATTCCACTTCCCTGAATCCTTTATCGGTTTTAGCTCAAAATACTTTTGCGCTTTCCTGTCTTTATACACTATTCATCACCATTCATTGCAATTAGTGGCTGGCAATGCAGAATGCTGCCTTTGTTTCCTGGGTGAATTCTAATGATTGGCATTTAATGGTCCGTGCGCCACGGGACCACCAAAACTACCTGTGAAATGTATTCCGTAGAAATTTAACGAAGATGTCGAGCACCGTGGCGAAAAACAAATGGTCGTCTTTACAAAGACATTTCAATAGCGGAGAACACATTTTGTTTCTTTCGAGCGAATCTTCTCCAGAATATTGCGTTCGATTGTTGAAATACCCGTCTGTTCAAAACTACTATGGTATGAGAGGCAAGCTGATGTGTTCTTCGAACGACTGGATGGCAGAATTTCTTGAAAATGATGGGATGGAAGTTTTATTGGGCGCTTTGGAACGATTAAGTTCTCGAAAGTTGTTTGTTGACGCTGTTATGCTATTGGAATGTACATGTTGCATTAAAACGGTTTTGAACTCCAAAGCTGGACTGGAATTCATGATTGGAAATCGCGACTTCACACGAAGACTTGGTCGAGGTTAGTAATCTTCTTGTAGCGTTTGGTATCACGCAGTTTTGTCCAGCGGGTTCTTTTTAAAGCATGTCTTTGTATGTCCACCGTATTTTATTGTCTATGTTGCGCCCGTTACTCTCACACCGATCGACCAAAGTGAAGAAAATTTCACTAACACGGAAATTATTTTAAGCATTGCTTCTTGCGCTTCATTATGTGGTCAATACTGGGTTTAACTCGGTGTTCAAACCTGTGAAATTTTTCTTTGTTTTCTAGCTATTATTTTTCTTGGCTCTATTGTGTGGTCTTCTCAGGTTCACAGTTTGTGTTTTAGACACTTCGTTTTACCTCCGGTCAGCGCTAACGACAGAAGAAAAATTAAAGTAAAGTTAATTTTTTAAATGGTATGTCTTGAACTGCATTGTTTGGCCGTAACGATTTCCACGCGAATGAAAAACAGAGATTTGCATTTGAACACAAAAAATTGTGATATATCATTCTCTTACTTTTAAAAATTTACAAATGTTGGGTCGCAATTGTCAACGTTACCCTATGTTATTTGCGGGGCTCTTGTTAATTATGAGAATTATATTTGATAACAACAGGTGTAACAATTAGATGTCCCCAGGTTATGTAGCTGATTATAGCTGTAAAAGACAACATGTTTTGCTCAAGGTGATATACTGCGTATGTAACAATAGGTTTTGAGATCTATGGAATCTCCTTCGACGCAGTTTTGGTTTTATAATCGCCCGCTTTCATGAAGAGAGAGAAATTAAACAGCGTAGATTAAAAAAATGATGATTAAGCGGTATTTGCAGTCAGGCAAAATACATCAAACATTTATAGTTAGCAAAATTTGCGGTTATAAAGGTTATTTCTAAATATTGATTTAGTACCTTTACGGAGTGAAGTAATAAGGTGAAAATTAGATTTAACAATAAAGTTCTAGGTTACAAGATTCTCTCTTTTTCAATTGTTACTTCAACTTGTTTTTCTCTTTTTGATTCGCAATTGTCTGTCTGTTTGTTTTTCCATTGTTGTAGGGATTAATTATAATTTAGAAGTAACGACTTTAGTGAACAACTTCGGGAATCTCATAATTCATTGTTTTGTGTTGTCCTCTTACACATTCAGAATTTAGAAGTGAGATTTGTTCTTAACCTGTTCCAGGCGTTCAGAGAGTAGATCGCTATGGCAATCACGATTTCACTCGCTCCCCACCATCTGAACGCCGCAGTCGACTATCTGAACTCCCAGAACAGGCTAATTTGTTCTTGATGCTTACTACTTTTTTGTCGTAGTTTATAGACGTACTCTGTTTTCTCAAACTCTATTTTTCCATTCTGTTTTTGACCAAGACAAAAGTCACGTTGACACGTTGCTGGACAAATTTTCGACCGGTAGCCTGCGAAACCAGCCGTTTCTCCTCGCCGCTGAGGACGTTTCGCGAGAGCGAGGAGAGTAACGGCTGTTTTCGCAGGTTATTCGACCGGCTGAAAAAAATTAACCCCTCACACCTTGTTCACGCGGAATAGTCAGTTCAATATGTTCATGCTGTTCACAAGGACTGACCGGCAAACCAGGTGGAATTATAACTTCTGTCAGCGTTTTTATCATCTACCATGCGCAGTGGGCTACTTTAGCAAGTATCCTTCAGCTGAGTGATCAAATTTCATGAAACCACGCCTTCTGCCGTACAGTAAACTCGGGTGTTCACACTCAGTCACTCAACTTTTCGACCGTACCGGCTAAAAATGACCTCAAGTGGGCGCTAAATTTTTGATCGACTAAGCGCCTTAATTATCATACAGTTGGCGGAGTGAGCGAAGCATCTGAACACATTAATTTTCAACCGGTCGAAAGTTCGTCCAGTTATAAGTTTTGATTGTAATCAGATTACGGTCCCCTGTACGTACGTCACTTCCGGTTGGCAGAAAACCAGCTCATTGTCTTTCAAATATAATGTAGCAGGTAAAATTGAATATTTTAGAGCAAAAAGACTCCTCGCATTCATCGTGTTTTCACTAAACTCAGCACGAACAACAAATTATTTTCCAGTGAATATTAACTTGCTCATGAGAGCCGATGAACGAAAACCCCTCCTGGGATTTCTCCAGTAATCCCAGTGTTTGCACAAATTTTCAGTCTTCGCTTTTGTTTGTGCATTTCCTGCACTGCTCTCGAAGCTGGTTTCTGGAAAGAGCGCACGATTTTCGCTAGCCTTCTCCTACATATCGAGGATCAACCGAAAACCGGTAGCGCTTTCTAGCCCTTGTTGAAACGTCAGTGGAAACTGTAAAATGGCCTTCAACGCAAAGTCCATATGGCGAAAGATTTCTAGAGAAAATAAGGACGTCTCCTTCGCAAACACCGAAGTTATCGCGGACGCAGATCCCGAGTTGTGCGTCAAATTATTGAAAACTCCGTCGCTGAAGAATTTCTCCGGGATAAGGCCGCGCTTAGAGAAGGCGAGCAAAGAATGGCTGAGCGAATTTCTTGTCCTCGGTGGAATGAACTGCTTGCTCGACAGTCTATCGTGTTTATCTGGGACTAGACACTTCTCTGAAGCTCTTGAACAAATCGAATGTGTAAGATGTATTAAAGCAAAATCGGTTTGGAATGATCCAAAGTAAGATGTATTAAAGCAGTCATGAATTCAAGTCGCCATTGTAATGCCCTTTGGGAACCGGTTTTATTTATGACCAAAGAATAACGAGCTAACTAGGTCGCTAATAAAAGGTAAGAGAAAATTCTACGTGTAATTCAAGTCGCCATCAATAGAAAATGAATGTGGGGGATTTCATCACTCATTTTGTCTTTATTTTCCGTGGTATTCCAAATTCATAATACATTCATTTTCCTTTCTACTCGATTGTTTGTTGAAGAGTTAAACAGAGAATTGTGAAATTTGCATATAAAACAAAAGGATTACTGCATGACGTATACCTTATTCTTGCCCTTTGAGTACCAGCAACCATGTGCAGTGCCTGATCCACACCATGAGATAAGGGGAGGGGAGGGGAGGGGAGGGGGGGCCTCCCCTGGATCCGCCACTGATGTGCTTATTCAGTTCCTTTTCTTTTCTTTTTCTTCTTTCGATCGATTTTCTTATTTCCGAACCTTAATAATAATAATGATAATAATAATAAACATCACGTCATTTCATACTGTCAGTTTCCTCAGGGACCGCGCAGACCATTTTAAGGTAGAAGGGCTAAAAAGTCTGGCGGTGTTTCGCCATTTATCGTGCATTTGCTCGCCATCTTATTTACCACCTCAACAAATATAACGTAAACGTCCACACGTGTTATGCTATCCAATATAGGCAGTATGTTAAATAAACCTCCTAAGTGCCGAAGCTCCTCTTGCGATTGTTATTGCGGGAAACAAACTCCTGTGTAGCTATAGAGACACTGTCTGTTCTCCGCTTGTGACCACTCAACACTGCTAGGTCACCCATCCTGGATGGAAGCCACGTTTCAGGCGCCGTGCAGATGGGAATGAACGCTCGTCGGCAGCGCTGGTTGCAGGATTTACAGCAGGCAGCTTACAGATAGTTTGGGCTTTCTCTCTTTCTTCCTTTCAGTGAATTGAAGTACTGACGGATAAGTCTGCTCAGTTAGCCTTAGTCCCAAAGTGTTATTGTACACAAACATAGCAATTTCTGGCCTTTTTTACCAAAACCTCTAAGAGACTATACAAACAAAGTTAATTTTCTTATATGAACATGTCACCACAGAATTATTATCAATTATTGAACGAGGCTGTGTTCTTCATCTAGCATGCAGTTTTCATCCATTGAGTGGTATTTTAGGGAATAGTTGGGCTATTTCGTCTTTGCAGAACGCGCATGAAATTTTCCGCCATTTCATCCAGTTCTGCACTTCTGAAACCGCTGAGCCACCGCTCCTCTTGCTTGTGGTTCCTATTTTCGGACGATATCAATACGATTGACGTGAATCGTACTGATTCGGCAAACTTCTTCCAAGTTTGCTATTTCAACGCTAGCTGGTTATGAAGAATTACCCTTAATCTTAACGGCTTATAAGTAAAGGAGAAATATTTCATGAATAATAAATCCCTTAAATGATCGGAAGGGCTTCAATTGGTGCAACAGCGAGTTGCGCGAGAGTTTACGAGATGCGTATATCTAGTAATTCCCGTAACTCTTTTTTTACTCCTTAACATTTGAATCGAAGCTGAAATCATAGTGCTGTACTGCCTTATTTATGGACGTGCGTTGTAGCTAAAACGTGAACGTGAAGTGTATTTTAATGAATTTTCGCTTCTTATTTCAATACACGTGTAATTAGAATATACTCTGTTGATATTGCTCTTACTTTTGACCAGTCATAAAAACAAGAATTGACGCTGTCACCTGATAGCTAAGTTTTTTATTCAAAAAAGCTTCGACTGTGTAGACAAAGGCGACTTCTAAGCAAATTTTTCGAAGGTGTAATACACCTGCACTGGAATTGAGAGCCATTTTTGGTGGAGATAAATTTTAATAGATCCTCTAATGGCTAACGGTCGCAGTCCCAAAATTACCTTTGAGCATGGATGTTAATTAAAATTACTTGCGTGTACATGTTTTGCTGTTTTTAAGCAAATTACAAACTAATTGATTTACCTCATTGAACAGAATCCTTTTAAGTTTGAAAACTGTCAGTTCATTCCATACAAATGTATTATCAGATTTAAGTACCTTTTAAACAGAGCAAACAGAAAATGAGCCTCATTTGCTAGTCTTGTCTATAATTACAAAGTCTTACTAAAAAAACTCTCACTAAGTGAATAACAAAATATTCAATATTCTGACGTTTACAAATGAATATTTGCGTTTATGTTCTGATAACCTGTCTCACCTTCTCTGTTTATTGTGATAAATTCGCTCTCGAAAATTATAACAATACATGCCCGGTTTAATTAGCCCCCTCCGTGATGTCCTTTGTAGACCAATTTCCAAGTCTAATACGTTATTGGTGGGAACTTTCAATCATTACTGCCGTTCCATTTACTAAAGGAAGACTTCCTAAACGCTGTTAACGATCTGCATGCCCTGGGGTGGGCAAATAAGATAAGACTGAATATTGAAGAGACTCTGCCGGGCGATTCTAATGACTTTGAGAGGATTTTTTTCTCGTAAACCGCAAAGCCGCATACATTTTCAGCTTAATGCCACAAAACCGGACAGTTACTTAGACTTATCAGAGTCCATTGTGTATAATGGCTAACGCTATAGTCGCCAGAAGATGGGATGTTATCCGTCAACAGTTTCAGAACAGCGAAGGCGATTGTGAGCAAAATGAAACGGGTAGTGTTTCCTTCTCCAAAGATGTTTCTGCAGAATTGTGTGTTCGTTTACTCAGCGCCTCGTCTCTTCAAAACTTCTCTGGCCTTAAATCAAAACTTCAAGCAAGTTCTGGTCAGTGGATTGAAGACTTTATCATCCATGGTGGAATGGAAGTTCTCTTCCAAGCATTAGACAGGTTAAGCCAAACCGGTAGAATGGCTTTCTTAGAGGCATTTATGCAACTGGAGTGTGTTAATTGCATCAAAGCGGTTATGAACTCAAAACAAGGGCTCGATTCGATGACGAAAAACAAGACTTTGGTGCGAAATCTAGCTCAAGGTTGGCTTGAACTGATATTTCAGTATAATTCAGTTTATATTAGATCGTAACTTAATTGTGTTTCTGTGCTTTTTTAAATTCACAACATATAATAGGGAAGTGTTTTGTCCTCCGAGTTTTAATCCAGTGATTTGCACTCGATGCTTTTCCGTAAAGGTGTTCGCTTATCGTATGTTTGTGTTCATTCCAAGGAATTATTTTAGATTATTTCATGTTTGCATTTGTGGCTTGATACTTAAGGTTGATATAGATGATACAGAGAAACAAATCATGGTACTTATCCATATATTTAGCGACTCTAATTTATCTTCCATTTGACATGCGTAGGCCGGGTGTTAATAACTCCCGCCATTTTTCCACTGCCCGAAATTTATCAGGCTAAAAATCTCTTAGGTGGGTGATATCGCAATTCTTATATATAACGGAAAGTTTATTTGTGACCGTTCGTAAATTGAAATTTCTCACTGTAGATCTTGGCGCCTTTTGTAATTTGCTTGAAAATCAACCAATGTTTACTTTTTGTTGCAAACAGAAACTTGCTCTCTTGCAGAGAAGAAAATGAGAAAAGCACGGGAGCATTAATAATTGAAACTTTGTCGAAATGGACATTATTTATATACAGCTGTTTCGAGACAGGTTGTCGGAAGAAATGCGCACGCGACAATCCCGAAAGGTAATATGGGATATGATCAATACACTGTTCGTAACTACTGAAGCTGCCGAACCTACTTTTGTTGCTTTCCTTTCGCACTCGCAAACGTATGTCCGTGGCCTCCCGTACCATTCTTTCCAATTTTTTTGAAGAAAAGTGCCCTCAAAGCCACCCACAATACCTTTCAGGATTGTCGCGTGCACTTTTTCCGACAACCTTTCTCGAAATAGTTGTATATCATTTTTGCACTAGAAGTAATCTATCATCACTGATAGAGGCTTTTAACTGAAAATGCCTTGTGCGACCAAACAGCCTTAAAAATAACGTTTTTTTATCCTCTTTCTTTTCTCTTGTGTGTAGAGCTTTGTTTTAATATTTTCTTTTACATCTACGTGAATAGCCTGCTCTCTTTTTTATACGAATACAATAGACCTTGTCACGGTTTTCGACGCCATCTTGACGAGTAGGCAAACGCAAGAGAAATTACAGTGATTGTATGAGAATCTAATGTCGAAATGAAATAAAATGATAAAAAATGAAAAAAATGTGATTTGTAAACTAAAGCTTCACTCCTAAGGATTCTCCTGAAAAAATCTGAGGGCGTTCCATGATAGAGGCTTTTAACTTTAAAATTTTCCACATTTGTCTGTGACCAAACAGCCAATTATAAAAAACAACGTTTTTTATCCCCTTTTTTTTTTAGGACAATTTTTTGTGTATTTTGTTCAGAACAGCCGTTCTACGGAAATTTTAGAAAATTTTCTTTTTTCTCATCTACGTCAATATGGCCTGCTCTCTTTTTAATGTAGTAGCGGCAATGTTATCCGCTTTAACCACGGCAATAAGTTTGGAGACTTCTCGAGAACTCTGATTAAGATGTCTGTCTATGTAACAATTACTTTAAAACCCCTAGTTACAATCAAATTCTCCGTTGTGAAATAAGTGATGCAAGAGCATGTTTCTTGGCAACAAATTTACATAAAATTGAATTTTTCCCGCGGCCTTGTCCCGCGGGATAAAAGACCTGGCAGTGTATTTGCAACTAATGACTCGTACTGTTTGTACTAACCTGTATTTGAAGTCAATGAATAATTAACGTAAATTTATCCTTTGCGGGTTTGCAAAACTGACTGCAGTCACAAACCATGTTTTTTCTCCTGTCAGGTTACAATTAAAACACCCACGGACGCCGAACTTTTCATGAGCCGAACCCAATTCGAATTAAGGCCGACCCGAATTATTTAGACCGGCTGAATTGATTCACTGTACTTAAATCAATGTACATGTATTAGGTTTGGCTCATGAAATGTACGGCGTCTGAACCGGGCCTTAGGTAATAAATATTATTAACCTTCTCTTCCGTTTTATTTCAGCCCTGGACACAAATAATACTATGATCAAGAAACAGGTCTTCGAGCTTCTTTCCGCACTGTGTCTTTATTCTAATCAAGGACATAAACTGGCAATCGATGCACTCGAGAATTACAAGGTATTTTGTGATACATATTAATTAGTTTCCCCTTTCGAAGTACGGTACATCGGGAGCATTTGGCCTAAGCTGAGATGCTATCCCAAAAAGTACATTTGTTCGAAAACGAAGCTTGGAATAGTTTTAAGTCTAATAAGGTTATGTTCACACTGTGCTGGATAGCTCTTGCGTCAGCGCGAAAACCATACCGCTGGGACCTCTGTTCATGCTTAAGAACGGTGCTTTCGGCGCGATTTCTGTAACGGAACTGCGCCGCATCGCGCCGATCTCGAAAGTGGACCTAGCCTCGCATAGAACGTAAAGATAGTGGTTAATTTTTCTTCCTTTTCCCAAACTGAAAACTTTTCTTATGACTGGAATTAACTAGCGGAACATGTCAGATGCCTAGGTAAACAACAAAACGATACATTTTCGAAGTGATTCAAATTAGTGCAAGTTGCTTTCTCATGTGACGTTTTCCCTGGCGATACAGCATCGTTCCTTCCAATAGAAACTTTACGATCCGACAACGATGACGCCAACTAAAACGTTCCTGACAAACTGGTTTTCCGTCGTTTCCAAATTGTCCTCGATTATTCTAACTTATTCCTTTAAAGGTAGGAAAATTAAGGTTGAGCTGAAGGGTCAGATATAGTGATATTTCACTTTATAAATTTAGTCATTTCACGTCGTACTCGCGCGGGAATGAATTGTATCTCCCTGCTTCATGTTAGGCTGAATAACAGGTTTTAGGTGTACCAGTTAAAGAGAGATATACAGCTGATACTTTTTTCCTATCTTATTCCAATAACAGCTGACTAAAGGACAAAGATACAGATTTAGCCTGGTCATTAATGAACTAAAGAATGCTGAAGTCATACCTTATATGACTACTTGCCTGGCTTTTATTAATACCATACTTATTGCTACTGAAGACTTTGAAGAACGTGTGAGACTGAGGAACGAATTTGCAGGTAAATAATGCAGAAGTACATTTCCTAAAATGTAAATAATAATAATAATAATAAGGAGATAATGTATATTGTTTTAAATCGTAAAGTGTCTTAAAGCCGTAAACATATACCTTTACAATGGTCATTTCATGATGTCGCTTCCGCTGACTCCTGGATCTTCCTCTTTGAGGCAATGGTTACGCTCACTGAGTTGTGTTTTCAGTATGAGACTGACAGACTGACTGAGAAAGTTACTCGTAAATAACTATCAAGACGAGACTAATTCTGCATGTTGAGACTTGAATGTCTAGATGCGAACATAACTGTAATGATTGTAAACTATGTTTTCCAACAGTAATCCAAAACAGAGATGGCTACTTGAATTTGAATGTTGCAGTCCTCTTGAAACATAATCTCACACAGTTGTGTAAACCTTGTCAAAGTTGAATATCCACTGACATTGCTATTTTGGAGGGAAGACTTTAGCAGCGAACGTCTGCCCCCTTAAACTTTCCTAACTTCGTATTTGATTCTTGAATTATTTATATCTTAGTGTTATCACTAAGTTTTCACCACAAGCTCCGTTAATGGTTTAAGTCCTGCAAATAAAAAAGGAAAAGAAGGGGGAGTGAGATAAATCTTAGGTGTGAAACAAGATGAAAATCGCCAAGACTGAATGTGAAAAGCGTGCCAAAGAAGGAGCGGGCAGCTTACATTTTGTACAGTTAAAGGAATTTGTCTTTGTATTGCTGCTTATCCAATAAGCTTGAGCTAATTTTTTATTGTTTTATTTTAAAATAAGTGGTCACAAGTTAGTTTCTCGTGTCGTTTAGTGGTCGAACACTGCTACCTGCAGCGAAAAAATTGTCGCGAAAATGCTTGAGGTTTGAACTGTATTCGTAATTGGTCAAAAACAGAAAGTTTACTTTCAATGTACAACTCGGCTACTATTCGCGCCAAATAGTCGGCAGGTGAATTTGTCTAACAACACGTACTAGTTAATTTTTACTAAAAAGAGAAGAAGCATCGACGATTACTTTGCTATTTTTTAATATTTTTTCGACGATTGCAACAATCGCGTATATGTCGATGAGTATTTGTGGGGATATCTCCAGGACTTTTTAAATATTGTGGCCTGCCTCAGCGGAGAAATAAATACATGTAGGGTCAGCATGAAGCTCCACGTTGCTGGAAATTAATGGCTCCAATTTATTCCTCTTCAGGTCTTGGATTACTGGACATTCTGAGCAATTTAAGGTAAGAGGTAACTCAGAGACAATCACGAAGGCCGGAACAGTTTGCAGTTGAAAGCGGCGAGAACCTACGAAAACGAGCTTTCTTAGTGCTTTCAAACGCTCTATTTTTATAGGGGATGAAGTTGACAAAGGAAATTTTTGTTCTTATTACGTTTTATGTGAGACCGAAAATTGTTTTGAAGTACCGTTAAGTGTATCTCTGTTTTCTAAAAATTTCGGTATAGATATTTACGACTGGAGCAGGACTAAGTACTTCAGTCAAAACAGGTCCCGTATGTGGAAAAGATACACTGGAAAATTCCTCGTAGCATGCAGCGGATCAAATTCACATCAGCGAAAAGTTGAATTTGACAACGTTCAACAATTATAACAATTTACTTGTGTCATGCTTTTTGAGAAGTAATGAGCTCATTTAAGTGAACACGTACAGCAAGTAAACAGTTGAGTAGCCACTCGAAATCAGGCAAAAAGAAAGCAACGAATGTTCATTATATATCAGTCCAACCAATTAAATCTAGTTGGTTAGGATAATTATTTTTACTATGACATTAAAACCAAGGGAATACTGATATACATCTATGAAATATGAATGTAAAAAGTGCAAACAAGCTATTCTAACTACGTTCCACAATTTCTTAGTTTAGGAAAAAATAAGATCACAATTTAAAAATTGATTATCTCTAAAGAAATGAGCGGGAAGTTGAAAGGATGAAAAAATTAAATGCTTTTAAGAAAACATTAAAAAATTCTCTGTTTGTGTATATTATTTCTGAGCTAAAGTTCCCTTCTTGTGAAATGAAACACTAGCATCTGAGTTCAGGGTGTGAGCGATTAAAGCAATTAAAACAATTACGCAACCGCGAAATTAAATATTACCGACACTGTTTACATTATTCCTGGAATAGCAAAATTCAATACTCGACTCTGGAAGTACGACTACCGATTCAAATTTGGCGAAAAGAGTTAGTAAGTCTTTATGTTTGAGCATTTATTATAGTTCTTAATTACCTCTTAGGCATAACGACGATGAAGATTTACTGGTTCAACTTGACGTATTTGAAGAACAGAGACTAGAAGATGACGAAGAATTGAGTTCTCCAGAAGGGGTTAATCTCACTTCCCACTTGGATGTCTTTCACGCCTTGTTTAGAAAGGTTACATCATCTTTCTTTCTTAGCATATTGCTTCAAGTGTTTCTGTTTACGTATTGTTCTTATACCCTTGTTAGACCGAAGAAGATCTTAGACTAGAATAAATTCATCAAAGTGTTGAAATAATCGACAAATTCCCCATTCCCAAGAAGGCCATGCTGAACTTGACAAAGGCCCGCGGAGGATGGGCAAACTTGTAATTGACAAAAATCTGACTGAGCCATTATACCGTAGCAGGATTAGCTCAGTCGGTAGAGCGCTTGACTGTCGAGCAGGAGTTCGTGGGTTCGATTCCCGGCTCATTTGCCCTGCTCCTGATTTGGATGACCACGCGCGTAAAATGGCGGTCCCATCTCCATCAGAAGGCTTACTTAAAAAAGAATTGTCCTTAATTGGTATTTAACTGCTAATTACATTGACGATTCAAAAGAAGTGCACTTTTTTATTTTTATCATTGAAAGGTGGTTAACTACCACCTTAAGTAACTTTCAGTTTATTTCTCGTTCATAGGTGAGCAACAAACCCCAAGGAGTGAACCTTTTGAGCATTTTGCAAAACCTGCTTCTGATAGAAGACGATTCTCCTGTGTCAGACTCTGTTTGGGAGGTGATAGAGAAGCTAGTAAGGCGAGCTGTACACATAGAATCCATCCCTCGGGCCGAGTCGCTGTTAGAGGTAGGCGAGAAAGAACTTATGGGCTTGGAAGATAGATCAGCTACAAGACAACATAACAAAACTGAGCGAAGTGACTCTTCCGATGACAATCTTATTGAACAGCGAATGTCTGTGGCGGAGCATTCTATGGAAGATGTTCGCTCAGCCTGTCTGATGTCTGTTCCCGATCGACAGGATACTTTAACTGCAGATCATAATGCGGTTGTAGAACAGATTCAAGCATCGTTGTGTGAAACTGCATTAGAAGAAGCGGCCCCTGTAACATTCTTCGACGAAGCGCCTTCGTCCTCATCGGTTCAAATACTTGAAGGAATCATACAAAATAACAAGAATGTGGCTGTTAGATCTAAACCAATTAGCAAAGAAACAGACTCGAGATCATCAGAAGGCGAAATGGAAGGAGAGGTTGCATCACCAAGCTCCTGTGAACTTCTCGATCTTGAAAGTGTGGCTATCGAACCTGGTTTATCCAAACGTTCCTCATCTCCATCCTCTCCAGCAGTAACTGAACAATCGAGTGTTGAAAGTTCGGTAGAGTTAAAGCAAGCTTCCATTGTCCAAGCAGGACTACCTCCCCCTCCACCTCCCCCACCGCCTATTGCTAGTCAATCCGGTGATAGATTTGAGGAGCAACCTTATCAAGCAGCCCCAATTCAAGGAGGTCCCCCACCTCCACCTCCACCTCCACCACCCCCTCCTCCGTTACCTGGGCAAGATGCCAGTACAGAGTCTGGTGTCTACCCGGTCTCCGAGGGAGCTACTTCGCCTCCACCTCCTCCACCGCCCCCACCGTTACCAGGAAACAGCAGCGTACCACCACCTCCACCTCTCCCAGGATTTGGCGCAGTACCCCCACCGCCTCCTCTCCCAGGAATGGGTAATGTTCCGCCGCCTCCTCCCCTACCCGGCATGGGAGGTGTACCGCCTCCCCCTCCTTTGCCTGGCATGGGAGGTGTTCCTCCACCTCCTCCTCTTCCTGGGATGGGTGGTGTTCCTCCACCACCGCCTCCACCTGGTGGCGTTCCACCTCCGCCCCCTCCCGGTGGGTTTGTCACGCGAGCTTTCCAGCAGAATCTGCAAGGCAGGGCAAGTTCTCCCCTAACCCCTGCTGTGAAACCCAAGACCAAGATGAAAACTCTGGCTTGGCAGAAGCTACCGCCTCACGTTATACAAAGGAGCAAAACATGTGTCTGGGCGCGGGTGCAGGCTTTGGAAGTCGTTCAGCCTGATTTCCGACTTGAGGAGGAATTGTTTTGCCAAAAGAAAACAGCACCCAAGAAAGCAGATTCCAAAAAGAAGGAGTCCTCAGAGGTAAGAGTGGCTGGCTTGTCCAGTAGCCTGAGCTTTAGATTATCCTGGTTTATCCCAAAACCTTGTCTCTTCTTTGATTACCGTCACTCTCTCTTAACTCTTTCACTCCCAGAAGTGTTTAAAGTAAAAATTTAACAAGAATTCCAAAGTTCATTTTGTAAAATAATGCAAAATAATAGTAGCATGTAAAAGTACCGTCAAAGAGGTTGCATTTCGATGATCACACCATAGGATTGTCCACAGACTATAGCTGACTTGCAGAACTCTATCTTCCTTTCACTCTGGTAGTGAAGGTACCTTTCACCTTGAGCTGGTCACTGCCATTGTTTAATCTGTACCAGCGGTGGACTTCATCAAAAGAGTTAAATGTATCAATCAAAAAGCTTGCTAGAGAAGAGTTTTTGTATCCAACGAAAATATTTGGATCAGCAGAAGTACATGAAATAATGAAAAGGATACTGCACCGATAAAATACAGGTTTTACAATGCTTTGCCGTTTGGCCCTTCCTTACAGTATAACTCATTGTCTTTTTTTCCACCATAAGGATCAGTTCGACTGTTTATTTCAGTTGAATGGTATTTTGTAAAATAGGTCACTGTATATTTTTAACAAGGATTTTGATGCTTTTATTGATATCTGTTGTTTTGGTTGTTGTTTAGATCAGCCTTCTGGACCCGAAAAGAAGTCTTAACGTAAACATTTTCATGAAGCAGTTTAAAAAGTAGGTAGTCTACTTCTTATGTTCTTTGTAGTGGCCTCGAAAGTTTAAGTATTAAAGAATTGCGTAGAATTCGTTTCCTTTGCAAACTGTGTAAGGCGAAAAAAAGCTTGGTTTGCGAATCAAAGAAAATGAAAACCTTGAGAGGAGGCTCATCACACATTGAGTAATATATAGATCGAGATGGAGAAACACCGCCTCTCGTTCGATTTGTTTTCTCTTTTTTTACGCGCTTTGTAAAGGAAAGGACTGCTACACAGGATAACATGAAAAGCCGACACCTCTAGAAGGCGGTTATTAACACATCACTGACCCGAGGTAACCTTTTCCTCAGCACTGGTATGAACTGAATTAATTCGTCAGTAGCCAGATTGTTTCCGCTACTGATGGTTTCTGAATTGGAGAGAGTTTATCGTTATTCTGTTCTTCCAAACATTGATTCTTGCTGAGGATGAGGGGGTGAAATTGATTCTCGATTTTGTTTCCTTTATAGAAAAAACGAAGAGATAGTTGAGTTAATCACCAAAGGAGACAGCAAGGCCTTCGACGTAGACGTCCTCAAAGCATTCATCAAGCTTCTTCCTGATAACACTGAGGTTAGCAGGAAAAGTTTATTTTTTTGGCTTTTAATACCATCCGAATAAAACTGTCAGGAAGAATCTCACACCACAGTAGTTTGGCTGAAACTGTGCTAAAAAACTCCGCTTTTAAAGACCGACACTTCGTCGGTTTCGCCAGACAACGGGTGGCTTCTTTACACACTTGGAAAGCAATAAGATTCATTTCATCAGTTTTTATCATCTAATTCTCTTTTAAGTTAGACTCGCTGCTAATCGAACCAAATATTTTTTTCTGATTTATGTTCTTTATCTTTCTCTTCCCAGAGAGAAATGCTGAAAGGATTCTCGGGAGACAAGAAACAGCTTGGATCTGCGGAGAAGTTTCTTCTCGCTTTGGTTACCATTCCTGGGTATGTGGGGTGATTTCAGTCGTAGATCAATCCCTTCCATCCCTTAAATCTTTGAAATGTTAACATTGTCAAACAGTTTGTAAGAGCTGCACTTATAGTACTAGGAAAGAATCAGATGACAGCTTTTTAAGCTGTAGTAACAGGAGGACGTTACTACAATCTTGAACAACCTACCTTTCTCCTAAGATCAACTTGAACCGCAAGAATACCAAAACCCGACGTTTTCCCTTCCTTGATTTGGAGAGGGCCGGGAAGGGTCGTCTAATTTTCCATTTATTTTATCCATGAATGTAGGCTAAGACCAGTTCCAGTTTTGTTAGGTTCAAGTTTATCTCCTCTTTAAAACTTCCAGGGTCCATTGTCGGATTTTTCATATTATATTATATTAGGTCTTACACATTCATTATTATTTTATTGCCAACAGATATAGCCTTCGTCTTGAAGCCATGTTACAGAAGGAAGAGTTTCAGATCACATTAGACACCATCGAACCAAGTATCGAAGCATTAAAAGGAGCAATGGAAGGTGAGGAGATGTTTTTGTCCCATAAGTCGTAGTGCCATCCTGTGGAAAACTTACTGACTTGCTAACAAGGGAACTTAAGTGGGCTGCATGTAGGAAATTTATTCACAAACTTGAAGCAGACAGCTCCCTTTTCTCTAAACTCAGAACGGTAGCATGGCTGAGCAGTTAGAGCGTTGGAGATGTTATCTTGAGGACCTCAGTACAATTCCGGTCTTGACCGCGAGCAGGATATTTGTTTATAGTTGTAGTCCCTAGTTCAAAGGAGTCTGGACAACTCTCCTGGTTCAGTTGCCTTCGGCAAGTTGGGATTCTTACCATTAAAGTTATGTTTCATTTGATTTATTTATATCAATCATTTGTTCGGCGTCAGTAGTCTTTTTCCTTAAATATCGTCGTGGGTGGAAAAGGTATATTTATTTCTTTATTTAATTTCATTTATCCTGTCTAAAAACTCGGACCAGAACAGGAACCCATCCATCACGTAAGTATAGTCAATCACGTGAGATCTTGAGCGATTGATCTCACACACATACCTCTTGTTGACAAAAAATTTACAACAGAAGAAAACAAGGAAGAAATGACAAATATGCTCTCGATGGCAAATCACTGCTAAGCATAATAAGCGTTGTCGTTAGGGTTGTTGGAGATTGATGCGGCATTTAGCTGGAGAATATAAGAATTTAACTATGCGTTATACAATGCTATTCTCAACTCCTTTTCCATATTCTTCAGACGTTCTTCAAAGTGAAATTCTTCCTGAAGTTCTTCAGTTGATCCTCATCATCGGAAATTTCTTGAATTGTGTAAGTATCCAGCTGCTTTTTCTTGTCATTCTGTACACCATTCTGCACACCATAAGCTACAGGAATACCAACGCTTTCTTATCTTTGACACAGGGTGGGTATGCAGGAAACGCTGTCGCTTTCAAAATCAACTCACTTTTAAAGATTGTCGACACCAGAGCCAACAAACCTCGAATGAACCTGATGCACTTCTTAGTTCACGTAAGTAACAATTAACTATTACGGGCATTCAAACAAGGGCCTTCAAAATCGTTTGATCAAAGAAAACAAAGCCTGTATGGATTTGGATTCCAGGTAGCCTGCGTAGCAAGCTTTTCTGTGCGGTTTAGGAGCAAAGAATGAGGAACAAGAGTCAAAGACCGCGCGAAAAATGACGCAAGTAAAAGAGCGGGGAGGGGGTCATTTTTTGGTTCTCGTTTCATTTCTCGCGCGGTCAAAACCGAAAGTCCTCTTTTGCTCCGAAACCAAACGGAAACGCTTGCTACGCAGGCTAGATGCCAGTGAAAGAGAGAAACGTTATTAAAATGTCTTTGCACCTAAAACTTAGGAGTAATAAGACAAAGTGTGGGCATTTGAGTTTTAACAGTTGTTATTTTTTTTGGCCTATGGTAATGGAAAGGTTTTTGGCTTTGTAGGTGGCTGAAGAGAAACGTGAAAAGGTGTTGAAGTTTCCAGATGATATGAAACACCTCGACAAAGCCGTCAAGTAAGTATCAGTGCAAGAAGGTCTGATTGTCATATTATGGTAAAGGGGTAATAAGGTAATAAAATTTTGAAGAGAAAAGTTGATTGCAGGAAAATAGCGAACCGCCACTAAGCTTGGTTACAGCCTTATGTGTCTTCTAGCGCTGTGAGTATCATGGTGATGGGCAATGCTTGGGCAAGCTCGCAATCGTGCCATGTCTGAATCATATGTTGAACTACGCAACTGAACCAGGAAGTCGTAAGACTGATTTGTATGTTAGTCAGAACTAACTGAAGAACTGCTTCATTACTTAACAAATTAAGTGGCAATATGATATAACACGATTCGTTGGTGACAAGAGTAAATACTGAGTCCTTGCCTTACCAATATCCTTCCTGAGTCTGCAATCCTTTTTGACAGCGCCTTCTGGTCACAAATGCGGATTCTGAACTTAATACCAGCCTTTTTAACATGTCATGTTGATGTTGCTTTCTTATTGTTATTTGCAAGGCTATCAGTGGACAATATCACCGAAGAAGTCAAGACCCTCAAGGGGAAACTTAAAGAACTCGAAAAGGGTTTAAAAAAAGGGCCAAAGGACATCTCTTCGCAGTTTTCTGAATTTGTTCAGGTATCGTGATTATTTTTTATCTTTTGGGTCGCAACAACTGTTTCTCTGTAGGTAGAGGCATTCTAACTTGTACCTTTATTATTGTTAAGGCAGAGGGAAGTGAAAAAAAACTAAATGTAATCTGTTGCTGTTTCCTCTAGACCGCTGTAAAAAAGACCAAAGAACTTGACGACGGAATCAAGGAAATTCATGAGCTAACCAAGCAATTGGCGCAGTATTTCTGCGAGGATGAGGGCAAGTTAAAACTACAGGAATTGTTATCTTTGTTCAAGACCTTTTCTGATCAACTTGTCACAGCTAAAAAGGTAAGTCGAAATATAATTATTTGTTCCTTGAGTTACAGTGTTTGACTACAAAACTTGAACTCGGTATGGACATTATTCGAATTTTTTGGGAGAATGAACTGATTATAATAAATATTTGCTCTTATTGTTTTTAAAAACAAAATGACCGGACTGAACAGTGGACTGGGGCGGGGACGGTTTGGGAGGAGTTGCCTCCCTTTCCCACCGCTATTCGACCACCCCCCTCCCCCTCCCCCTCCTCGGTGTATTTGAAACCAATTACAAAATGGCCGCCAGTGACGGTGAGTGCTGACGATCTCTACGATTTTACGGGAAAAGAGGGGACTATGAACAGTCTAACTGAACAGGGTACGGTTTGTATATCAGTTCCTGATGGCTTCTTATAAAAAAACAGGGTAAGCTCTCCTAACGGACACTCTCGAAGCGGACAGCTCTACTTACGGCCACCTTCACAAAACCCCGTTTTGCTCAACTCCCATACAAACTCTGTATTCTCACATTCTCGTAAGCGGCCAGCTCCAGTTACAGACACCTTTTTCGCGACCCAAGGGTGTCCCCTCACGAGAGCTTTCACTGCGAAATTATGTTTGAAAGAGTGTTCAATTCGAAATGATTGAGATTATTAATTTTCCCTTTTAAAATGTATTTACCATTGTTGATAGTATTAATTACGCACGAATCGATTTATTTCTTTTCTTGATGTAAATATTTCTAAACTGTGTCTTCGGTCAAATTAATGATTCCTTTTTTTATTTGTTTGGTAGGAAAACGAACAATTTCGCATCCAAGAAGAAAGACGGAAAGCACGGGAGAAAAAACGGCAAGAGGAGGCCGAGCGAAACGCGAAGGCTGGCGGAAGCGTAAAGAAAGGAAAACCACGCCCCTTGGACGAAGAACAGGAAGGATGCATTGTTGATCGGCTTCTGAGTGATATTCGGAAGGGCTTCCCCCTGCGGAAGAGCTCAAGGAACACCCCTAGCGGGATCAAATCTGCATCTCCTAGACCGAAGCGTAGTACCGAGGAAGTACGAGGTAATGCTAAGAAAGACGACCAGTTCCGAAGAATCTCGAGTCCAGCAAAGCTTCGCGCTAATTTAAACTCGGCCGGAGATGGGAACGAGATTGTGTTGAAGAGAAATCTTGACGGACCTTCTCTTCCGATTGTGTAGATTATTAGTACATTAAACTGGTCTGTTCCTTTCCAATGATTTAAAAAAGTACAACTTTTGCAATACTGTCAGCTGAAGGCAGGCGCATGTTCACATTGTGATCGCCTCTTTTACGCAAAACCTATGCGTGGCTATAATCATTAATGTTACATGAAGAGGAAAACTTCAAAGCGCGTTCTAATTTGCAATGACAGAGTGAACGATCAAAATTGACCGAAGAATGACGTAGAACCTAACAGTCACTGCAAAAGTTGTTCTCTTGTATACTGACCGGGTAGATGTGTGTCTTAAGGAAAGGTGAACGTCTAATATTTGTATTACAGAAAAATGTGGTGCAAAATTTGAGGCGGGATTTTTTAAGGCGCTTTAGTATATATGAGCCCACCTGCAAAAGAAAAATGAAAAAGAAATTAAGTCCTAATCGATCAGAAATTACTGATCATATACTTTCAGGCTTGGTAGAATTTCCTTTCAGTTTTCACTCCAAAAGATATTGGCCACATCATGTTGCTTTAAATTCACACAAATAACGGGAAATAATTATTATAATAGTTTTATATCTGATTCAGTTCTAAGCGTGTTTGTATACCTCCGGCAATATTTGTCCGAGCCGCTAAGTCTGTCTGGGAGTGCGGCATTTGTCATCTTTTCAACATTGGAGATGTTAAGTGTTTTTCCGTAAAGTAAAATGGCTTTTGAACAGCTGAATGATTCAATATTATGTCGAATGTATCTTTACTTCTCAACCATGCCTCTTTACCAACACTTGAAGAGAGAACACACCATACAAGCTTCCGTCGGCAAAACGCATTCCAGAGTGTACGCAAGTAGCTCTTTTGAGTAGTCTGTTTTGAAAGGAAGACCTTGGAAAGGTTAACAATTGAATTGGAAGGGTTATAAATTGCGTAGATTTTCAGTTTGGAAATGAAGTGCTGCTGTTCATAAGGGGACGCTGGCCACACCCCGTTTGTACTGGGTGCCAGAGACTTTTCATGCGCGTTTTCCGGATACAACCCGTCTAGTAGTGGGTCAAAAAGCTAGTCAAAACAAACTTTCAGACATTCTCGCCTTGCACGGCTTAACGACTTTTTTTATAACTTTGGTTTGTCCCGGGGAAGAATCGTTTCCCCTTTTTAAAAACCTTTCGTGGTGTCTTTTTCTTTTCCTGTCTTATACAAATCTTCTGACTGGAGGTAATGGGCAAGCTTAGAATTGACTGAATCGTAAATATTTTGAAAAGAAATTGACAAGGTAATATTTGCCTGAAATAAAACATTTCGTGGCGTTTTTATTACAAAATGAATTTCAAGTCACAATCGACTTTAAAAGAATCAAATATTTTCAGCTTATATTACACCCTTCCATTTAACGAAGCTTACAGGGTGGATGATATAATTGTCTCGTGTATTTTTAACGTAAGTTAAAACTAATGAAAGCAAATTCCTTACTTGGCTGCAGTAGGCTACCTTTGTCTCGGCTCTTTGAGGGAAATTATGTATTGTATGCTTCTTTTCTTATATTAATATATTTTTGTAAGTCTGTATGTTACTAACATATGGAGGTAAATATTTTGTCCTTACCTCATATTTTTCAAAAAATAAAATTTAAGGCAGCGTTTAGTTTGAGAATACCTGCTTTATAGCGTTTTATATCGTTGTTGGGACGAAGATCTTTGGCGAACGTGTCCAATGTTCAGACTGTTCCGGAGTTCACATAGGAAAATTCTGGACTTATATCTGACTATTCTTCTTATTCTTTCTTGTAAATAATATTTTGTTGTGGGTTCGTTATAACTTATTATTACGCAAGGAATTAATGAACTATTTATAGAAACCTTATTTAAGGTATAAATTTCTCAATTTTGTGCCAAAAACCTCCCATTGACCTTTTGGCCGGTAAAGGAAAAAATCCTTGCGGTTAAATAGACAAATTTGGCCAAAAAACGTGATGTATGGAATGGTTGATGGTCATTTAATGTATTGTTCTGCAGGAAGAGTTATGGTGACTGTTCACATTTTGCTAATCCTTAACACTTTTTAATCGTTTTTTGTTAAAATCATTTACCTCTTTCAATTCATTCCAATAAGTAAATGCAATTCTAGGTTCTACAATTTCATTCACTATATTAACATCACGTTTTAACTTGCTTGAGTTAATGTTGTCAGTTTCTTTATTTCCTTGTAAGTACTAAAACAAGAGCTTATTATGCTAAGATATTTTGTTGAAAGGTTTGAATTGATAACGTTTCAAATTCATCCTTTTAATTGACGTTGTATGTACTTGCGGCTTATATGTTTGTTTTTATTGTAAAGGCATTACCCAAATAACACATTCAATTATATTCACATTTCATGATTCGCCAAGCGTGAGCTATTAGCGTCCAGATTTGATTGTGAGGGGACATGTCTGAAATAACACATTTGCCTTCTCCGCAATAAACTACATGCATCTTTTAATTAAAGAAGTTGAATAATTTCGTAAAAATGTCACATGATGATACTAGGACTTTATGTCATGGTTCAAATGTGGAGGGTTTATGTTTTGCATTGAAATGCATGATCGATTAAGCGTGGTGTTTGTTTACGAAGATCAACCATCTCTGTGTCTCCCTGCCGGTTTTAAAGCTCAATATCCATACTTTTAATAACGCCAGACGACTTAGAGAATGTTGAAAACGAGAAACACTAGGGATAAACCCTTGGTCGTTTTTCAACATGGAAACGAGGCTTTATACACGTGATCAGTTTCAAAGGTGCACGTGAGAGTTTCGTGATGAGCATCTTAAGGGGTGGTTCTGCTTATGTTTGCTGAAGCATTTCCTGACATTTAAAAACTTGTGGGCTCTTTCATCGAAGTGAACGCGAGGTTTAAAATCCGGTAAAGGTTTTGTAAATTCGCAAGATGGCTGACAGAGTTTATGTTTTGTCTTTCAGATCAAAGTGTGTTTATCCTTCCAGAGGTCGGTGAGAACGCGGTATCAGGTCCCACAAATTTACCCGATGTGTTCATAGATGAAAACGAGAAGAACGAAAGACAACTTGTTGATAAGGCAGACAATAGTGAAATATCTCTTAATGCTGCGAAATATCACGTTGACAACCTTCCCGAGAAACGCATTGGACGTATAACGCGTGATCCAAGCCAATCGACGACGGATCGTAAGAAAGCAGTTGTACTTTCTATCATACCGGAAGCTAATTCTGAGAAAGATAATTTAGCGAATCATGTAAGGGATGATAAGTATGATAACGAGGCAGGAAACGCGCGGAAATCTTCAAAAGACTTTCAAATTTGGGAAAAACGGACTCCTTCCGATTTTGATGAGGGAAACGTGGTGAATAAAAATGGTGAACTAGTGTTTTTGAATGGAGTAGATGATCACGAAGACCTTCGTTTTACGGGAAGAAATCTAACAGAAGATGTTAAGGAAAAACCTGAGCTTGTAACAGTTAAAGAGGGTTACAATATTTCATCGCCGAAACAACAAGTTACGCTTGTTAATGAAAGTCGCGATAATGTAAGATTAAACGACGTATCACACAATGAAAATTCTGTGGGGTCTCATGAAAATGACATTACAGAACAACAAGAAACAGCTCGTGACAAAACGAACGAGGAGAGAGGTTCAGATAAATTTGCATCAGAAACAACAGTGAAAGAAAACGTATGCGCAAGAACTGTTGATTGCCCTTCTTCTTCTAACAAATCACAAACTCCGTTAGAAATGGGAGATGTTTCTTTGGCTTTTGATCGATCTGAGACCAGAAAAGAAGACTTAAATTCTTTACGAGTCAGTTCAAGTGAAACTGGACCTGACGAGAGCGCTAAAATTGCGCCAAAAAGACCGCAAAAATTCGAAGGATACCCAGAAAACTCAAATAATGTGAATGATCTTGGAAACGTCGGCAAAACTGACAGTTTGAACCAATCAGAAAAGAATAAAGCATCACGTGATATCGGACCAACCAAAAATGTCAGGGAAAGCGATAAAAATTCGCATGTCGCGCAAGACAGCCCCTGGATCACTCGCCAACTTCAACCGGATGCAGAGAAACAAATTGAAGAAAAAGGAAATTATGAGCGCAAGAATAAACGCAAAAGAAGCGCGCCGGAAAATGAAAAACCAGAGCGAATTGTACCACGACTAATAATTGACCAAAGTAACGTTTCCGAGCGAAATGAAAATGAAAAACTTGAAAGAGACGAGGACGAGGAGGATAAACCACGGAAACGCAGAGCCAGCGAGCCTGGACTTCAGTTTGAACCGCTGAGTCCGTTGATGGAAGCAGAAAATTCAAACAACGATTTCTTGAATACAACTGGCGCACAATCTGGTAAGGTTAAACGGAACAAATCATTTGTCTCGCGTGGTTTGTCTAAAATGTTCGGTGGAAAACGCAAGTATAAGGCGGAGAAAGACAGTCTGGCGGGTCCTGTTGACTTTGATAAAATCAGTACACATGAAGAATCTGATTTCAAAGTTAATCGTCGAGAAAAAAAGAAGAAGAAGAAAGATAAAGGTGACCAAAAGGACGTCCACGAAGGATTATCTCCTGAGAATATAGACAAAAGCCCATCTCGAAAATTTGGCGGACTGTTTTCACGCGGAAAAAAGAAAGAAAAAAGTTTCACCGGGCCTTAGAGGAAATAACCGCCCAAAGTGATGACAATCCTCTGCGTGAGTGCAGTGAAAGTACAACTATCATTTAGACTCTCGTTCTTGTAGTTATTTTGAACTAAAGGTAATAGCTTCTTTAAGGACCCCTTAGTTTTCCTCATAAACATTCTCGCGTCACTTAAGGAACGATTCAGAATTTTGATCAGAACTTATGTTTTCACATCCTTTGTGACGTCTGCGAATAAAATCGCTATTTATTCAATACACGTGCCAAAGAATGAAGCTTTGAGTAATTTTCAGCCCTTATAGAACTCCTTTAACCAAAGATCAGACGTATTTTCTAACTGCAATCGCCGTGCAGGTCTAGCCTTGCTGCATGAAATGAAATGTGTAGCCGACATAATGAGTCAACATTTTTAACTTAGCCTGGGTTGTTTGTTTTCCTGATTCGGAGCATATTATCGTTACCCTAAACAACTGTTGCCTTGTATTTTCCCCTTTACACGTCTTTACGAATGCATATATTTCAAAGCGAAGGAAAGGCTACTTAGAGAGAACATCATGTCGAGGGAGTCAGGTACACAAAAACTGCCCAAGCTACTGTAGCAATGTTATGAAACATTTTTTTTTTACGTGGCTATTTTTTTTGTAAGTCATTCAACTGATCACACTTAGCAAAATGTCCATACCTATTACTTGGTTGTTCGTTCTCGACCCACTACCTTGCATCATTCGTCGATATCATTACTCAGTAACTCGATGGCGTATCATTTTAGAGACATTTTGTTAAAGTAATGGCGGTAGAATAAAGAGAATTTTATTGGAGATGAACTATAATTTCTCGCGCTCTCATGTGACCAGGTATGAGTCGGAAATATAACTTAAGGGGGGAGGGGGTGGGATGCCGGGCTTACGAGTCCGGTGCTCTTTGCTCCGTTCTTCAGATATTTTTAGCAGTTCCATGTGGAATGAATCATTAGATTGCCCCGGTGGGGGGGGGGGGGGGGACCTCAAGGGACGTTTGGGTAGGGGTGTGACGCCGAGGCTATCAAACCCTGACTCTGTTTACGACGAAAATTGCTCATTTCGGTCATTTCGCTGCCCCTCTTTAAGACAGGAAACTCTGTTTTATGAAACTTTTTATATAAAATGACAACCCTGATTCGTTTTTTTCCAGAATTAAGTAATTTAGCTCATTACAAAAGTATAGGGAAAAAAGAGAGTAAAATAAGGTTGTTGGAGGAGAGTGTGGCACTTATTCCGTAACAGTGCCTTTTAAAATCAATGCTATAAAACACTGCGCTTCCTCGAAGGCGGCGTTCTTTCGAGTTATAGTATTCAGTCTCGTAACGGGCATGGTATGTACCTTTTGACTGGACAACAAGTACTATTTTTTCAATCAAGTTCGAGGGACAGAAGTAGCTCAAAATCTAAATTAGAATGGTACTTTAATTACCTCGCGAGCAGAGGTTTCTTTTTGGCGTTGCTTTTAGCATTAACAAACTCGTTCGCGTCGCTTGTTTGTCGCGTAGTTGGTTTTTTAACGCCCTGGAGGTGTAGGAATGCACCACGTTTTTTAGGCGCAGAATAGGAAAGAAAGAATTTACGGTCGAGTAAAACTATACCGTAATTATTCAATTTACCAGCTCACAAGGGGTTTTAGAGGAATACACCACGCGCTTAGCACCCGCGCCTCAGGATTCGAAGAGAACGCTCGGTTATCAAGACTTAACGAATGCCGATCGACTTTTTAATAAAAACAGCGTGTTTTCAGGCTTTTCAACAAGAAATATACGGGCAGAATTACCCAGAAAGAACCAATGCCTACTTTATTGTGAGTTTCCCAGCCCATGGGGAGGAAAAGGGCGCTTATATATTTTTTTAGAAACAGCCGATGCGAAACAACTCTTTGATATTTATTTAAATCACTGAAAAAGAAGGGCTCTTTTTGCTATAGGAGGGTTTAATTGAATCTTAGGATGCTTAGGCAATAGGGACGCTCGGCTTATCAGGACAAAAACACATTCGATGTTGGCGCTTATCAGAGAGGGGATGGCCATTAGAACGAGAGCGCTTAATCGAATCATTTACGGCAAGTGAAGTTCTGGTTACGAAAACCCTAGCCAATGACGAAATAATAAATGCGTTGGCTCCTAGTCCACTTCTGAGCGGATTTTTCATGCCCTGCTAAGAGGCCCAAAAGAAGGCGAAACGGTGATATGGCTATCGTGCATAGTGTGAACACCCATCCGATATGTGACTCTCCACTTAAAGGGGCTGTGTCACGGCAATCCAGTTCATTTTGTTTAATTTGGCCAATTACTCGCCCTCAATTACTATGTAAATTAAATTAAGCGAAGAAATTACAGGAATATGACAAAATCAGAGATCTGAGACAAACAAATGTGCCTCCTGAACATTATTTTTGAAGTTGCAAGCAGCAGGGATCAACTTTGAAAAACTGTTAGGCTGAACAGTTTTCAAAAACCCTAATTTCAATCCGTTTCAATCTTAACTGTCCTTTAAAGTTTTACGCTGTTATTTTTATGTTTCTCTTAATTTAACGGGCATTTTGTAATTTCCTAATTTGCGGAATTTCGTGACACAGCTCCTTTAAGAGATCGGTGCGACGCAGCCTCGCTCCGTTACAGAAATAGCACAGAAATCACCGTTCTTACGTGTGCACAGAACCCCTATCCTGTCTGGTTTTCGTACCGACTCATAAGCTTTCTGGTATAGTTTTAACATAACCTAAGGATAAGCCTCTTCGATATGCAAAATTCTTCATATCATACTAAGTCTGATTCAATAATTTCTAATTATTGCCAATATACTGGGTTATGGCTCTCGACTGGGTAGAGGGACCATTGCTTTTTACGTATCGGCAATAATTAACAATTATTGCATGAGACTGAGTATCCGATATCTGGAGGATTCTTTACGTCATAAGAAATACGAATTCAGTAATAGCTTTACTATTCATTCAAAATATTTCTGGGCATGGCCGGTTTTAGAAGTTTATTTTTTCTTGCGGATACTCCTCACAAAGTAGATAACATCCACGAGTTTTAGTCGACAGAAATTCGACTGTTTTGTGTTCAAATAGACGTTAACACTTTTCGACATTTTCGTATAACACAGTTCTTTATTTGAAATCATGCTCGGTAAGTTACCGATTATGCGTTCCTTTTCAAACCACTCAGGCTGTCAAAGTGATCAGCACTGCGCGCGCTGCCGTCATATTTAGCTCTGTACAAAAAAATCAGGGAATTAAAGACAACCACTCACAGAATGCTAGTGATCTTGACATTGATACTAACATTTATTTTTTTAGCCAAGAAGTTTTAATACTGATACTGGCTATAAGCCGTTACTTATGGCAGAAAGAGAAGACATAGATTCTCTTGCCAATAAATAAATAAAATGTATTTTTTCTCGAACGCCTAGCACCACTTAGTGATGAGTTACTGTACATAACGCTTTCATATTATTTTGAGTTAGTTAGCTAACTTTCTTACTCGGCTTTTCCGAACCAAAGAAATACGAATCTGATTCTCAAATTTAAACTTTCTGGGTGGAAATGTAAACTCATTTCTAATAAATTTCTAATTACAAAAATATTATTTTTGAACGAACGTTCCTTAGATTTTTAACATTTTATGAGTCCTTTATCTGTTAATCTGTTTACAATAAATAATTGTATCAATGGTGCGTACAGTGGAACCTCGATCTATACGAAACTCTAATAACGAAGTCCTCTGTATAACTAACTTTTTTTTCCCCAGTAATAAAATTTACATGGAAAAGAACCTCGATATAACGACACGTCGTTATAGAAAACATATTTTGCCGCGCCTGTCCCTTAGCCCTTCGATATATCGAGGTTCCACTGTAGTTCCTTTTCCAGGCTACAAACACAAACGAGGTTTTCAATTTCCAGTCTAAAACATCTTTTTCTTTTGTTTTGCGAAATATTTATTGTCACCCTCAACACTGCTTTTCCCTAATTCATTGAACCAAATCTTGAAGAGTCAGATAGAGATACGATAAGCATCGGGAGCTAGCAATTTTCATTTAAGTCTATGTCTACAACAAGCTGTCCTTTAATCTCGGTTGGCGTAGTGGATTCCAGTGGCAATATCGAAGGTGTTTCTTGACACAGATTCAAATCTTTTTGCCATAGATCGTTTTCTGTGATATTTATGGAACCTGCCAAGCCATCCCTAGCTAGTAGCAGCCTCTTAAGGCCTTCGTTGTTTATAGCAATGCTCGGTGTCGACTCAGATTTGCGTGGGACTGGGACCACAATCATGGGCAGACGTGGAAACCTAGCAAATTGACGGGAAAATTCGGCGAGTGCGTCTCTGAAGAACCATATATCAACAGCGGCGAAGAAAACAACGCTTAGAAAAAAGAAGGCCAATGGAACGTAGGACATTTTCAGCAGTTCGCTGGATGATGTTAGGAATGCAATCACAATGAGGGAGATTGGAATGACGCCTTTCACAATTAGAGCCAGGAGGATTAAAACAGTCGAACCAATCTTCCGTAGTTTCGATGCTTCTGTGAGGCTAATTACGCGCCTAAAATGTTCTTGTTCGTGCTCAGCAAATACCAGGCTTCCCTCGACAAACAGAATAACCAATCCCATGATTCCGTTTTGTTCATATATGAGAATGCTGATGTAAGTTGCCATAGCAACAGTGTGGTGAACAAGGAGAGGTTTGTAGTGAAAAATTTCGCTTCTGAAGGTAAGGACTTCCGCAGTCTTGAAGACGTAATGACCCAATGCCATGGAAAACACTAAGCAAAAACAGCCGTTGTATACGAAGAAAGGATTCTGCAGCGCGTCAGAGTTTGTCAGCAGAATGATTCCGCAGACAGGCATAATCAACGTAAATATAAGGTTTGTGGAGCTGAAAAAGGAATAATAAAAGTCCAGTTAGTATACCGACTTACTTTAATCGGTGAATAACTTGTATGACATTTCGCCCAGGTGAAGATGTGAAATAAAGGAAGAAGACAAAAAGGAACTTGAAATGAAAGAAAAAATTCCTCAGTTTCAACCTGGCCAAAAGCAAAGACCAGCTGGAAAATGAAAACGGACGTCTGAAATATAGGTCTTCCTTCTGGAGGTAAAGCCATTATTAAGCTGTTCCTCCTTCAAAGATCGGCCCTTTCACAACTAAAGAATTCCTGGCTCAGTAATGCCTAGTAATTCCCGGTTCCCCCCGCCGTAAAAAGCTAAAATTACCGGCAAAACCGTTCTTGCCACCGCTTTTGAAGCGTTGGCAGTTTTTCCACACAATCGTAAAGTTTAAGCACAATTTTGAGCAACACAGAATTTTGTAAGCGAGAGAAAAACAATGAAAACACCTCGATTTAGTTAGACGAAGGTGAAATATGTAACTCCGAGGATTTCTGACTCGCCCGGCCGGGACACCACTGGGAATTGTTGATTCGTCGCTAAACCGGCAAGGCTTGTTTTTTGATGAAGGCCTCGGCATCCATCAGCTGTTGTTTTCATCATCAATGAAAAATTAAAATAGCAAAGCTTTAAGTTACAAATTATCTGTGCTTTTAAATTTATTTAAATCCCCATGTAAGGTGCTGCCCCAATCATGCCCAGTATTGACTGACAATATGCAAGGGCAGGAAGTCGGGCCGAGAAAATGGATGTTTTAGATTAAAGGAAAGAAGTATAATTTTGTTTACTTTCCAAAAATACGCCTACGTCAGGTAAAAATAAAACCAGTTTTAATTGAGGAAAAGTTATATAAAAGCTCTCTTACGTCGATCTATCAACGTTCTATTCTAGGGTGCCAGATGGGTCTTCACATCAATTAAATATTGACTGGCGTCGTCTTATTGTTACTTTGAACCGGCGTTTTCTTGTCTTAAAACTACCTGTTCATCAACTTTTGAGCAAATGATACAGAAAAAAATTCGCACTGACAATATATTCAATAATTACTAATCTCCAATTCCTAGATGCCAAACGTTTTAGATGAGTCAGGGAAATAATTACTCGCAAAGCCGTTCAGTCTGTTTCGATATTCATTTCAGCTACGAGGAAACCAAAAAATTGTTGAAACTGGACTCAATACAGGCTAAATTTAGTCAGTTTTTTTCAAGTTACTGTGATCCGTAGGCAAATATACTAAAACGTGTGGCTTTGCATAGGACAAGATGAAATTGAAGCATGACGCATTGCGTGGGCCAGACAAGGAATTATGAAAAATAAATTGTTTTGTGTTTTTATTTCCATGTTGCATTCAACTACCTCTCATCGCTGAGGTAAAGAATTGTCATAAATTAAGACTGTCAAAAACGTTTCCCACGTTGTGTTTACTTTCCACGACACTCTCACGTTTTCCGTTGACAGTTTTTAAGGCAGGGGGCAGTTAGAACTGAATAAAAATTGCTACTTCTGTACAACCTCTGCATTTTATATCGGGCTCAATAAATTTATCAAGCCACTGAATAACAACTAACCGATGATACTCGCTGAACACTGTCATACTCCTATAATATAAGTTAAAACTTTGACTTTCACTAAGTGTTCCGTTTAATCTATCTGGCACGTGTTCTTCTGCTCAAGTAGATGTTTCCTTTAGCTTAGTGGTAAGTGATCTCGCTTTGCCTTAAATGTTCTGTTTCAGAAAAGACGCAG
This sequence comes from Porites lobata, assembly GCA_942486035.1. Classification (NCBI taxonomy): domain Eukaryota; kingdom Metazoa; phylum Cnidaria; class Anthozoa; order Scleractinia; family Poritidae; genus Porites; species Porites lobata. The sequence goes on along the minus strand of CALNXK010000007.1, from coordinate 5,073,520 downwards.
TTGTTCATTCCAAACAAAAGAAACCGTTACAACTCATTAGAAAGAGAAAGAAGAAAGAAATTAAGTCACTTTGAATGAAACGGACCCCTAGCCAATTTCCTTACGATGGCAGGGAAACAAAAGAACATTTTTGTGAACTTTGTCGGCGATCATATTTTTCATTGCTTGTCATGGAGGTTTCAGCGTTTCAGAGTCTTAAGATACCAGATAGTGGCAAATACAATGCTGACATTCTGGCGAGAGCGTAGTTTCCCAATATTAATTTTTCAAGAGTAGCCGAGCACCTTTTTGAATACTGCAACATTGCAATATATTCGAACTATATTTGCTTGCTTAAGAAAAGCCTTATAGTGGCAAAAGACAGTTGATGCTTTGTTCGTTTACCGCAAAGAAATGTCAATAAATATTGGACCAGATGGTTGCTAAGTATTTTGATCGAGGTAAACTTCCCTTCAGAAGGTTCAAAAAAACATCCTTAAACCTAACTGGGCCGCGAATTTTTATTCCACGGTTTATTTAGCTACTCTCACAAAACTAAAACGTTCCTGAAATGGCCTTGAAATATTTTCTTGAAGGTTGTTTATTAGCAGTTTTCTGATTCCGCCACACAAGAATTAGTTCATTGAAGCGGAGAAGGTATTTTCCCCTCGTCTGAGACGAAACCATCTATTCTAGGTATGAAATCCTCTCTGAAACCAAAAGCGATTCCGCAAAATAACAAACAAAATATTTCCCTAATTATAACTTTCGAAACTCGCATTGAAACGTTGCTTAGAGGCACAATATTACATTGTAAGCATACTTTACATTATTTTCTTCGCAGTGTTCAGTTTTACCAACAGGTAATTCCTTGGTTTCACTACAGAGTGCCTAACCAAGGCCGGAACTCTACAAGAGTTTGTATTAAAATGCTAATGCTAATAATTACAGCTGCCAGTAAATTTCTACTGCTCTTGTTACCATCTAATCTCTTTTAAAATAGTTTATTTTTTCAGCCAAAATGTGCGTAAAACAGAACATATAAAAACGGTGGCCTTAACGTAAGAAAGATTACCCGCATGACTCAGCCGTGCAGAAATTTAAATAAAGAAAGTAACTTTTATAAAGTCGATTTATTATGATTATTTTTTATTTTTAACTGTTCTTTATTTCATGAGCTACTGAGATCGAGTTGTCATTTTTGCAAATAGCTTTTTAGTTCCCAGTGCCTACAGACGCCGAGATTTCGGAATTCGCTACAAAGTGTGACTTTCTGAATTTCTGAGAACTTTCCCAAAACTTCAAAAAATTAAAACCGACCATTGCAATAAACGAGATTCCCCCCCCCCCACTTCTTTTTGCTTCATCTATAGCTACTTGTTCAACTCTGTTAATTTCTTTCTTTTCTCAACACCTTTAGAATCTCGCCTGACCAAGAATTACTGACATTGCACGAAACCGGAAGTGAGAATCTGAGAGGAACACGTTGTAATAAAGGTTAAAACCAAGAATATATCGTTCCGAATGTAACAGATCGAGCTTATAGTAGACAATTTACCAAAACAACTGTGTTAAAGTCAAAATATACTTACAATCGCCGACAAAAGAATGGAATTTCGCTCTCGCACTCCTGGACCAGTTCGTCTTTCCGCCGTCTTTGACATGCACCTCTCAGAATCGCTCGACACAATTTTGGTAAAATAACGCTCCATGTCACACAGAAGTTAATAGTGGCTGAAACGATAAATAGGATTTCCAAGGTTTTGTAACTCATAAAGAGAGCCGGAGCATTCTCCTCCCTCGCCATCTCAACTGTGTGATACTGAAATTTTAGAAACACAAGTTTATAAGCACTGCTTAATAACGACGAAGTTTCAAATTGTTCCGCGTTTGCTACAGCTGTCAGAGGCTGTTTCGATCTATTATGATACTCCTACGTAAGTCATGCGACCTTTTATTTGCCTTAAAGGGGAACTTGTGCTAATGATCTAAATATATCCATATGATCAAATCATTGTTTTTCCTCGAAGGAGGAAACGGAAGTCAAAAATAAGCCTTTATACGGGACTTAGAAAGTTCCTCTAAAAAGAAAGGAACCACCAATATTTAAACCGGTATTCACGTGAAAAGGTTGTGAAAAATTCGATAGTCATAAGCAAATAAACAGTTTTTACGTGGATGGGAAAGTTATACTGACAAGTCGTTCTTCAGTCATTAAAATCGTATAAGCAGTATTTTATGGTGAACCACTGAAGCGTCAGTTCCTCTACCCCATGTTCTTGTAACATCCCTTAAATCTGGGAAGTTCCAGTTTACTGAACCATGACTGACTTCCTATAACTATCAAGTAAGCTTCAAAAGCATACGATCTTTCGATCAGGAATCATAGATTTATTCTTAATTGGTGGCCAAAAATTATAGTTAACCTCAAGTGTAGAAAAATGTACTTCTAGCGTGCCATTTCAGGAGTAAAGTCTCATAACTGAGATAGTTTAAACCAGGGGCTTCAACGTACTCGTAGCAATCCGTTTCAGAGAAGTTGGATAGTTGTTGCAAACCTGATACGTGATTATTTTTAACTTTTTTTATTTATAAAACTGTTTTCACGATTTGAACTGATATTTCCTTTAAGCAGCCTTTGCAATTGCTTGACTTAGTCTAATCGTTATGCTTCCGAGTACATAATAACAAAATAAACAAAAAAGTGTAAAACCGAGTCAGCAGCAGTGATGACTCTCCGATGAGCGCTGCGCAGGTGGTACAGCGCAATCTCACGATCCCGATCCACAAGGATTCGCGTCTTCCAAATGAGAAATTTTTCATTCGAATTGAGTTTACTCGAATTTGCTAACTGAAAAAGGAATTAAACGTATTTGGATTTATTCGATGTGAATCTCGGTTCCAATAAAAGAATTTCTCTGCGGTAAAATCCGTTTTACTGAGAAGCTTCACAATCAGTTACATTAGATCGCGCGTGCGTCCATATATCCGCATTAACCTGCGATCGATCATGTGGTCCTTCTTCCCTTTTTTTGGTATGATGTCATCTTTCCACACGCCCTAGTTAAACTAATAAGCGTTTGGGAAGACGAAGGACCAACTCGCAACTTAGCTAAAGGAAATACCATGGTCTTCCAATAGATCTATATCCCAGTCCTAGTTGCAGAGCTGGGTCCGTTCTCAAAATAACCATGATGCCGAAATAAACCGCAGCCACGTTTCATGTGCTTTAGAAAAAATTCACAAACGATAACAACAATAGTAAAAAACCCTTTGCCACTCATGTTAACTCACTTAACTGTTTTAACAGTTACGTTACTCATGCCCTGGGGACCTTGAAATTCAATGCGTCAGTAAAACACTAGCTCTTTTCATGCCTTTTCGGTAGCTTGAGATCATACCGTTCATATATAACATACAAAAGAAAACACGCCTGATCGAAGGTTACCCTAATTTAGTTGTTGCTACTTTTCTGTGAAATAAGCATTCAGTCACGCTTTTGTCAGAAGTGCCACGTCCCTAAAGTTATTTAATACAATAGCATACAATGGTAAGGTGTATCCAAATGACGTCATGCCAAACCCTTGACATAAATTAAAAAAGCGGACGGGTCGTGGCCGTGGCTTGTAAATTTCTGTAATGCAATTTGATATTAATGGAAATTGTGGTAACCAATTTCTTTTCTGTCTAAAATACTTGCTCGATAGAGGAAGGGATGAATATTATTTACTGTACTGTCTTGAATTTACCCATCAGGAAATGGCGTGCCCCATAGTTTAAGTTAGGCGGCCTGCTTTTTTCATGCATTGGCAACTTTACACCGACGAAAGCAAATCTAGATCATAAATCTTATTGTATTGCAGTTTATAAAGACGCTAAAAAACATTTGCTACTTGTAAAGACTAAGTAGTAAAGTATACTTAAAAAAAAAAAGAATAAAATACTTGTACGGCTTAGAAATCTGGGACGCTCAGTTTATCTGATGAAGATTATTTCGATACCTCAGGAGCAAGAAGATACACACTGGCGATATCGAAACTCCCATGTATATTTAGAAAATAAACAATGCCCAAATATTGTCATCACAGGCAGACTAAGTTTATCTGTAGGTATCGTGATTTTTACACGTAATGACATTAAGTTTTGGATTCAACTTTGGAGCTTACCAGAAAACTATATTAGTGAGACAATGCCTACAACTCTATCAGGAATTAGCTCGGCGGTAAAAACCTGCAAGGTCTTATGCTATAAACCTTAGATAAGCCACATTTTAAAGAGATTCCCTGAATCGACTGTGCCTCATTCCGAATAAAAGGCCAACCCTTTGAACTAGAGGAAATATCAGCGCGTGTGCGTCTGACCCTTTTTGAAAGAATTTAAGATTATTTGGTCAGTTATTGCATGATCTCCTCAGCTTCTTTGGATTCGTTACAGCGAAAGAAACGAAAACGCTAACAGGCAATACCATGGGGGTCTGATATTTTCACAGTGGACTCCTTCACAGATCAAAACACGAATCAGATAGGGGAAGGGGGAATTTGGACTAATTCCTTCCCCTTCCCTTTCGAACATCTGCCACGGAGGCTAATCAGATACTAAGAATCCGGTTTCAGATTTTATCTAAAATGAATCTTTTCGGAATGAGGAATCCATTGTTTTTAAGTTGGATTTCATTTGAGCAAAAGAACGCAAAGTGCGTTTTTGATTTATGACGAGAAACACACCCGAATTCCTTTATTGACGTCATCAAGTTAGACAGCATGCCGGACTGCAAGGTTCATTTACTCCAAGCACTACTGAATTTTTCCTAAGAGTAAAAAATGTCCATGTTTGCTTTTTACCATTTATTATATTATTTTTTCAGTTTACACTAACATGGACTGATTTTGTCAAGGAAAAAATGCGGAATTTCTAATTTAAAGATGTGTCCTAGTTGTTTTGTTCGATGAACAACAATAAAAAATAGGGCATTTTACAACTTCCCGTATGATCTGTTTTTTTTTTTTTCGTTTTAAAGGGAAAGTCCGTTTTAATATACATTGAAGTGGATCAGACGAAAGAGGTAAAACAAGCAGAGTCTCAATATAATCCAAATATTTGTCGTATGCAAAAATGCACTAAAATGATACGTTACTTTTTTTGCAAATGCTTGGAGTTATTAAGTATGACCATTCACATAAAACTAATCAAGTGGCCTTATTTATCATTGTTGCTTAATTTATCACTACGCTGCACCGTCGTTAGCAGTTCTTAATCTTTGGGTATAGCTGATTAGAGCGCCGAAAATTTGTTTAGTGTCGTCAATGTGATCGCTTGAACCTAGTAGATGATTTCTTATAGCTCTAGCCACGCTCTTTGATAGATGAGCGGGCAAATAAACATTATGAGTTACAACTGGTGTGGCAATGTTTATCTTTTCCCAGAAGTTTAGACTTGACGCAATGAATGTCCACGAACGCCCAATTGAACGCCTTAGTTAGCCGCAGACGTCCGTGCAATGCAGGCTGAATAAACTTAAAAGTAAGACAAAACAAGCCTGTTTTACAGTGTTTCAATCTTTTAGGAGCGCCGGTGCATGTTACAAAACTCAGTGCAAGCCCGGTCGGCTTTTTACGTATGTACTTAAAACCACCAACACCGGAACACCCAAGAACAGAAAGAACTTTCAACATTTTACAATTCAGGGTTAGGGTTTCTATTTGTCTTTTTTACTTCACCTATTGCCAGGTTATCTGGGTGTTCCAGGGGTCAGAATCCGGTTTTCCGGGTTTTAGAACATGCCAGTTGTTCACATGACTATCTTTTCTTCAGAGCCAAATAACGCACAAAAATGTTTCAGTCTTCTCAGGCTCACACCTACGGGATATGCTGTTGACTCTCATTTTTCAAAAGAGTAAAATCCTATTTGCCTACGAAAAAATCGACCTGTCAGGAGCCTAGGCCCCTGGACCTGTTTAGTTAGCCTGGGACGGACCAGGCTCCGAGGCTCCGCATTGGGGGAAAAAGGAAAAAAGTCGGCGAGCGAATCGAGCCGAGAGGTAGTCTGGGGAGGGGAAGGGGGCGGCGGCTTCGCTCGCCGATATTTTTCCTACTTGACCCTGTTTTTTGCCTTTTTTCCCCTCTGCGCAGCCTGGTGCCAGGCTACTGTTTAGTGATCTTCAGTGACCACGGAACCATAAAAGCGACAAATCGTGGATCAAGAGGAAACTATTTAGTGTGTAAAGGAACACGGGAAAGTAAAGAATCTTTAAACTTTCGCGGTGTAATTTTCTTAGTTAAAATCTTTTGCGGGGGATTCCTTTAGTTCGGCTTAAAACCGGAAGCTTTATCTTGTAGCCTCGTTCTCATGATTACTTTTACTTCCGGTTGATTTGTTGTCATTTTAGCGGGAAACGATTGTGACAATCGCGCGCAGTGTTCGAAAAATCCTAATTTTACATTTTGCCTTGCGATTTTGTAACTCTTTTTCAGGTTATTTGTCGTTGTTTAAGAACTTGATGAGGGTGTTTTGTATGCATAAGGATTTTCATGAGAAAAATCAACAAAATCTTTTGAAACTAATCAACGTGTTTTGTTTGAAACGAGGCAATTTCATTCATTCATTTGCATGTAAGTTTAGCTCTTTTGTTGAGTTCAAGTTTGGAAATCTCGGGTCTCTGAACGTGGAAATAGGATTTTAGCTTGATGTTCTTAAATCGGGCAGCTAAATGTGAAAATTTGAAGTCCCTTTTTGTTTTTGCTCGATTTTAAAGGAATTTCCATCGCAGTCACGAGCGAGCTGTCCTCGAAAGTGCAGCCTTCAAACATGGCCATGATCTTCTCATTCATTCACACCACGTGTTGAAAACTGCGAGCACAAACGCTCTCAGATCAACAGATTTCACTAGCCTTTGGGTCATCGTAGAAGGATGGAAGCTACAGTGTTGGACCAGGGTCGGAAAACCTCTAAGAAATGCCAGATCGAAGGATGCCACGAGATTACAGTCGGATCACGAACTGCATTATGTCGCAAGCACCGAAACAATAAATACAAGCAAAATTACAACAAAAAAAGGAAACGCAAAGCTCTGGGTCCAGAGGTAAGTATTGCTTACCGATCTCTTAGCGTATCAATGGTGAAGTGTGCTATTCTTTTGGGGAATTTTAATTTCGATAATAAAGCTTATTTCTTCGTTAAGTTAGAAGGCGTCACTCTGTACAGAAGTCACATGTCTTTGTCAAGCACATTTCAATTTTGCCATAGCTATTGTTTTATATCCTGTAAGCATTTTGTCCCTTTATTTCAAAGGCAGAATTCAACAGGTTTCACTTCTTAACCTTACTGTGGATTGATTATTCCCTCCCCTTCGTTTTTTTTGACCTGGGACTGTGGACTAAAAATTTAGAAATGAAGAAATAATATCCGCATTGCTAATGTTGGCGAGTTTGCATTAGGTATTTAAATTCCAATTGCATTTCAATCACTTTTATTAATATTTGTCTGGCATGTGTACCGTTTGATTTTCACCAGTTAAGTTAAGAAAGAACTTGAACATTAAAACAGACTGATGCATTTGATTCTTTATACGGTGATCATCGCTAACGATAGCATATGTTTTTCTTTCGCTTTGTAAATGCCATTAAAATAATTACCATAAATGAGATTACTTCGTTGTCAATTGAGAATTATGAAAATGTCTTTTTTCCGCATCTGTCATGATCAATTTGATGCGTTGAAAAAAAGGGGAAAATAATTAATCCTCTTGTGGTAGTACAAATGTATTGCTTTCAATCCTGGCTATTAAAAAAGAAAGTTTTTTAGTGGTGAATTTTGTTTACCTGCATGTAACTATTGCATGCTACAAAAACATGCTCTTTTTATTGGGTGAAAGTACTAATTAAAATTGCAAGGCTATTGGTACATGTACCCTAAAGCAAGTAGTTACCCACTTGGCAAAGTACACGCTCACTGTCCCAGCGGCCAGTTTGTATTTCCACTCTTGTTTTCAAACTCTTCAGTGGTGACCTCTCCAAAACTGCAAAAGCCACTGAATTGCATCCCTCCCAACTACCTGAAAAACCTTTCCACATTGGCCAGTTAAACATGAACAATGGACAAACTGATGTGCTCATCATACAGACTGTGTACCTTACTCATTTTGTTTTGTCAACATTTTTGTTCTGGACCTTTGGTTTTTTAACCATTAACCAAAAGTTTCTGGAAAATCTAGTTTGAAAGTATATAGAAAGTATCTTTTTGGGTATAGAAACAGAACAGCTGAAAAGATAGTCTGTGTTCTTGGTTGGAACGTTCCAATGGAAATTTGTCACTTGTTCCTTTCAAACCGATCATTGGTACCAGTTTTAGCCTTACTTGTAGGTCAGTTTTTCTGTAAATGGCAAGTAATTTTGTTACCATTTGCCCAATCTGTGGACCAAAAGCTTTGCCAGTATATGGTTAATGGTAAACAACCTTGATGTCTCTTGTATTAAAATGTTTTGGTTGTAGTATGCCGTTGACCCTTTAAGTCCCAAAAATGATCAACATCAATTTTCTCCTGACTTAATCAATACTTCTCAAGAGAAAAGGCTATGATACATGTAATGAATTTCATGAGCATCATAATGTTGAATTGCCGCCAGCCACTTACCTGGGTCCTCATAGAGGTTAGTTTAAGAATCAATAAACTGTGCATCTTGAATCTTTCTTTTTGGTTAAATCATTGTTTAGGAAATCCCAGGTGAATCAGTTGAAAGTCAGTTAGCAGAGGAAAAGTGCTTGATGGAACAGAAGTATGCCAGTATGCTGCAACAAGTGTTGGCCCAGAAACAACTGGTAAGAAATTGTAGGAAATCCTTATGGGATCCCCAACCCTTTTACTTCCAGATGTTGCTTATTAAGTCAAAACTGGCCAAAAATTCCAAATTCCATTTTGTAAAATGCTGAAAAAAAAATAGTGCTATATGAAAGTGCAGCCAATTACCTAAGAGGTTTCAGTTAAACGGACACACCTCAGTTTCTGGCACACAGGCTAAAGAGCCAACGTACCCTACAGCCACCTTGATTGAACTTATTCCATTACTGAATATCACAATGATTTTTTAATTAATGGTCAATCAATAATGATGGACAAAACACTAAATCTACCGTATCAATTTTCTTATATCACAGCCTCAAAATATTTATAAGAATAAGTCCACTGAGAAAATTTTAACCCTGTTTATTATAAATAACAGTGTCAGAAACAGATAATATGTCTGGCAATACTCCATGCATTTGAGTGTTGTGTTTTTAACTGGTCTGTTAGAATACCGGTAGTTGACTGTTTTTGTGTTGAAAGGAATTGTTGCAATCCGAAAAAGTGATCCAGGTGCTACGAGACCACCAGCAGAAAGTGAAACAGGACAAAATCAAAGAAATTCAGGAAAGAAAAATTAAGAAAGAACAGGAACCAAAAGAGACTGCAGGCACTCAAGGTAATCATGCTGGCAGTGCATAACCTTTCATGGTTGCTCACAGTGTTTGAACCTCTGGGGAGGAGTAAGAGGTTTAAGGTCTTGAGTTCTTAATCTTTTCTTGAGTGGGAGTGGGGAGTGGAAAATGGCACAAAAAGGGTGTGGCAAGTGTCTAAGGAGTAGGAACCAAGAAAAACTGACAAAAGTGAAGTTCGCATACAATGGAACATGTACACAGCGCCGGGCGGATAACTTTAGGAATGGAATTAAGTGGGAGTGACCCAAATTTTTTTGTAACCCCACTTGAGTAACCAAAATAATACCTTAAAATATTTCAACCAATCATTTTTATGGTCAGTTTTAACCTGAGAGAGAGCACAAAAAGGTGCAGTAACCCGGTTGATACGCGGACACCAGGGACATGCCATAGTGAGAAATTGTCCTTGATGCATGAGGTCAATGTCTTAATTCCACAGGTTGTGAGACTTACAGATAATGTTTGAGATTTGGCAGGAATATTAGTCCCCCCAAATAAAAATTATGATCTAACTTGAAAAAGCAAATAAATTGCAGCAGGCCTAGGGGAGAGTGGAAGATTCTACTTACTGTAAACTTTTATATTTACACTCTTACTGTCTTCAACAATGAGTTGTTCCTCTCTGTCCCCATACATGTTATACATATAAGTCACATAAGAATTAGCCAAACATATCATTTGTTTTACATCGTCTAGTAATTGCGTCATTGAGCTTTCTCATTTAACACTTAATAGATCTTCTAATAGTGTGTATGTTTTGTTATTCCATTTCAGACCTTGTGATGTTACCTTAAAAACCTCACATTTCTTACAAATGTCGTTTGCTTATGTGTGCATATATTTATGGAAAACAAAGGCAAATTCCCTTGGAACAGAACGTGGTCTGAATTGGGAAAATAAAGCATAGAAGCCTTTAGTCTACTATCATTATTTTGATGTACTTGATCACTTTTAAACTTCAGAAAAGAAAAGTTGGCAGTGTTCTTTAATCTTAATATTACTGGATCCTTCTTTTCAGATTCTGCTGTACCAAAGACAGCATCAGAAGCTTCTGTTGCAACAAAAGACAGACCAACAGAAAAACCGAATCCCAAACCAGCAAAAAGTTCCAAAAAGTCAAACCAGAGTAAAAAGAGTCCTGGAAAAGCTGTTATGCCGAAAGAAATCATCCAGAAAGGAAACAGTCTGAACTTTCCTGGAAGCATACTAAGCATCTCCAAAGCACCAAGTTGTTCTACTTTTGATACAAAAGCACTGCACACGGGTGCTACTCTTTCACCTTTGGATACAAATGCTGCTTCTTATGTTGGACAAAATCTACAAGTCTGTCACAGTGGGTCACAACAGCTTACATCTCTACAGCCTAATACTATGGCAATCCAGCAAATACCAAAGATTGATTCCATTTTCAGTTATCGCCCAAATGCTTTAGGGAATGCTAACACCTCAAGCAGTGCCACTAAAATTTGCATTGATTCTGTGAAGGATCTTTCGCTAGGCCCTTCTGGGAGTGTCGTAACATCGATCATGACTACACCTAATCAGTGTCAACCTGCTCTGGGTGTTAATAGCACACAGATAGCAAGCTCCAAGACATTGCAAAGTATTCACACTATTTTGCTGCAAAATCCACCACCTTACGAAGTGGCTCAGAAGGGAAGAATTCCTGGTGTGAGCATTACCCCACAAGGCAATCCTGGACAATTAAGGTTGGCAACACCTCATACACTAGCACAAGTAACAAATGGAGGTAATCTTGTGACTGCCATAGGGATGGCACAACAGCATCAAATGACATTTCCACCTGTGAACTTAAACCAGTCAGTGTCATTGTCTAGTGACCATAATACCACTTCATGGACATACACCCGAGTTCCACAAACAAGCCAGGTAATTGTGAATAGCAGCAGGGGTATTTTGCAGAATGCCAGATCAAGGCCACCGAATGCTGAATAACTCAGCCCTGAAGTTCAGTAATTAAGGTTATAAGGAAACTGATATGTACTGGGCAGGCTGACCTGGAACTACCTATAAACCCTAACCACTAAACTTCAGAGTCATTTTGCTTTCAGCGGCCTTTCAGTGAACCTTAAAATACCCCTGCTGCTGTGGATAGTGCAGGATTTAGTCTAAGTCTTACTAACAGTAGGATGCTGGTGTGAAGGCCAGGGAGGGGGCAGGTACTCCCTAAATTGTAATCAATACCAATTTGTCTATACTAGGAGGCTCCACCCAAAAGGGGTACATTTTTGAGTCTTCAGGAAAGTGTAGTGATTTCACTAGTTGAAGTACATGAAAAGGGTGAGAAATCTGTCATGTCAGCCTGAAAATGGCCCAACAGGGCTAAGAGATGCATTTTATGGCTCTGAAAAAGTCGAGAAAACATTCTGGTTTCGTGATTTCTTTATATCTTTAAGACAGTGCTTTTACAGCAGTTAAAAGGGATGAATAGCTCTAAACTAGGTATGCAAAGGGGTTCCATTTGTCAATAAAAAGTACTTGAAACGGCTGCCTTTTCTGGCAAAAATGGTATATGAAAGGGCAAGGGGTTAGACCTAAAAAATAAAACTTTGTTGAGTACCCCTCCTCCCCAGTATGGAGGATGCTGCCTAGCAAACTTAATGACAGGGGTGCTAATTTAAAAATTTAAAAGACAGCCCAGAGCTGCTAGAATGATGTTTGGTACATGTGACTTATATTCTCACTACTAAGAAGTACCAGAAGACAAAGGAAATGGTATGAATGAACGATAAAAATGGCATGAATAAATGGTACTGTTTTTGATTAATTATGATTAGGAGGTTTAGCATAAAAACAGTTGGAATCATTGATTCTTTACCCTGTGCAATACGCAATAATTTGCAGATCTTTTTACTACTAAGACCAGTAGTCATTTTAATTTTGCTTTCATATTTAGATTTGGTAATCCCAGTGAGCTTTAACTATCAAAAGCCCTATATGCACAAGAAAGCAAAACCCTCAGGGTGAAGGATTCTTGTAGTAGTTGTGAAATGACGTGCAAATACAAATGCAAGTGCAAATGGCTTGTTATAGTAAAATCTGCTTTATTTGTCTTAACAGAATATAACACAAAACTGGTCAAACCAAATCATGTCAGCAGGACGAATGCAGACTGCAGCAACAATACAGGATGACTTTTTATTTCAGATTCTTCAGGTAATTTTTCTTTCTTAAAAATGAAAGGAAAATGTAAACATTTTGAAGACCGCACATTGACCCTTTAGACGCCTGACAATTCCGCTTAAACACAAAAATGTCGTTGTTTTGTAGTGACAATAATTTATACCTGTATTATATGTGTTAGAGAATGTAGACTGCGAACAGTCTCTCTTTTTCTTTAACTCGTAGTCTATAGAGAATGCAATCTTTTCTTCTTTTTCTTTTTCTAGGGCAGAGTTGAAAAGGCTCTATTCTGTGTTGCATTATCTCTTCTCTTTATTTGGCATTTTGAATTCCAAATTCAGAGAAAAAAAATAGGATAAAAACTCTGTTTCGTAGATTTCAGATTACTAAGTATTCCATTTCTTGGCACAGGAGAACAAAGATCCGCAAGGTGTTCAGTCCCAAACAAACAGCACTCTGACAAGCGTGGATCACGTGGTATCTGACCAGCCATGGACAATAAGCATCGGGATGTGACATCAGCAGGCTTGGCTACACAGTGTTTTGGACGTGTTTCCCTGTTTTGTACACCCGGCCCCGCTTTTTGAAACGTTTGGTAGCGCTATCCACCGGATAAATATTTATACAGTGGCTAAATATTAGGGAAACCAATTGCGTTATCTACTGGACAGAGGTTTATCCAATGGATAGCGTTATCCAGGTTTCGAAAAACTGGGCCCAGAACCTTTGGCGAGAAGAGCAATTTTCACTGTTTTAAAGAAAGACCCGCCTATTTGACTTGGTGCGCTAAATGTTCATAACAACGCACGTTAAACGATGTTCTTGCAAAAGCAAGAAAAACAGTACCAGCATTATTTTAAATATCCGTTGAAGCTCCGCTTTTACAATTGCCTTTTTCATTAAGTGGTTGAAATCAGTTTTAAAATAGGAGATCTATCTGCTAAAAGCGCACGAAAAAGGTTTTATAATTTGTCTTGAATATTGGTGAGTATTATCCTGGACTCTCCTTCAGGAAATGTTCACCAATTTTCACCTTACTTGCGGCATGCTAACATTTCTTTTTCAAAAATAATCTTATGAGCTTCGCCAATATACATGTAGTTTATCGACACAAGACAATTATTCCCGTGCGTTGGACACCACGCGTCGACCACGTGCAATCCAAATGATTTTTACTCACAGGATTAAAAATTTGAAGAAAAAGTAAGCCAACATTTTTTATATTTATTATTTTTCTTAGTACGAAAACATTTTTTTAAACACTCGGGTTCTGGAAATGAAACGTCGAACGCCAGTTTAAAAACCGAAATGAAACTGAGAGTGAGTTCTTTTTCCTTCAGGAAACATAGTTTTCTACTTCTATATAAATTAGTGTATTTCATTTTATAATACAGCATAATGCTCGGGCATTATTTTATCATGTGTTTGTACTCTAGGATTTTTTTATTTTGTACTCCAAACAATTTTTTACAAATATTTTATGGTAAAATCAGAGTTACTTTTACGTTCTAATTTAAATTTTTCTTCTTCCGAAACTCCAATTTATATTGCGTCCGAAAATCCTCTAATTAAAGTAACTTGAAGTTTCCAAAATACGTCACAACAGAAAATATTAATGGGTAAAATAAACCAGAGAAATTATGATTGCAATGGGTATTTTGTTTTTGGTTGGCTAATCAAAGCTGAAATTTCACTTGTTGGAAGGTAATTGGAGGGCGACCTTTCGGGCCGTTCCATCCAAAATCTCCAGGAGAAACGGACCAAAAGCTTGAAAAGGTCGTACTGTCCCTTTGGAAATATTCCAAACGAAAGCACTTGTTCATGTTTTTATGCTTCATCTTTATCGTCATCTAGATTAAATAGGTTAAGGCCAGTTAAAGGCGGGGGAGGGGGCGGAGGAAACCGGCACCCGTCGCTCTCCCCTTGACCGCGCACATTATTAATGAGAGAGTGGTAGGTCAGGTCCCGCACGGAATTTCCCTTTTCTTAAATTTCCTTGCCATTTTCCCATTCTGTGTGAATAAGCCACATGTTTCCCCACTTAAAGCTATGCTTTATTTTCAACGACCGTATCGATTGTACGGAAACCATTCTTCTTAGTACTGAACTCCTCCGGAGCGATCGTTCTCACTTAACAATCATCGCGATCGTTGAAAAGCTGTTGCCATATAATTGCTGCTTTTGCTGAACTTTCTTTAACGATCCTGGCGTTCAACCTGAACCATTAAACAAATGGTAAACAACCAGTACATCAATCGAGTGTGAAAAAAGTAAAACACAGCATACGTAGACAAGCGAATGAACCAATCAAAACTCGATGCACAAACAAATAGGTTTTCGTTTCTCTTCTGATTGGTTGAAAAAGTGGCGCGAGATTTTTTGCCGGTCACCAAGCATTCTGTGACATTAAGGGCATACATGGTTAAAGTGCCGAGTCTGATTCGTCACCAGTCGTCTTCGGGCTTATCGCACGGCGGGAGCAAGGAGCAGGGGGTGACTAGGGAGAGAGACGACTGGGGACGAGTCAGATGCCGAATCGATATCTGCGGGGCCGGGGGAGTTGGGGGGGGGGATTGTCTGCAGGGTCTCTTCTTCAAATCCTTTTCTCAGTGACTGATGGCAAGATCATTCTACCATGCCTATTGTGATTCATGTTCATTTTAAAGTTGTCCGTTTTTTCTTTTGAAATGCTAATCCTAAAAGTACTCCAGGACTGTTTTCATGACTCTGTGAATGTCGCAGAGTAAGCTCTATAGAGTGTTTTCATTCACGTGGCCAGCATCTATGCAAATTTATTGAAACAAAAGAAAGCGTTTGCATAAGAAAAGTGTCCAACTCCCAGAGGATTGGTTTGGGACACCAACATGGCCGCCGTTTCATTGTTTTGGGACACCAATATGGCCGCCGTGACGTCATGTGAAAACACTCTATTAGGTTGTGATTTCAATTCAGTACGAGAATATGTACACACGTTGCCAAGCTGCAATGCATTGAATAGGTCTGTAGGAGAACAATCTGGCCTGGAATAAAGAAACAACGTTCCCAGTTTTTTTTTTGCTGGGATTCAAATTATGCAAGTCTGGCAGGAGATCGTTGACGCACTTGTTTTGATATAGCTGCATTAATATTTTGTACCACGTGACTGACCAACTGTAATGGGCCCATTCTTTTCTACTGAACATTTGGCTTTATTTATCTAGCAGTGGACAAAAAATAACAATACATCCTTGTTACAACATCTGTAAGGAAGTCGGATTGTTTGATAACCCGCCTCACAGTCTTGAGATTCTATACTGACGGCTTGAGAAGAGTTTTAAGAACTGTTTCGCAGCATGACAGATATAATTTTTTAAAGCCCAATTGCTTTTGATCGTCTGACACGATCTCTCGTGCCCAATTTTGTCGTAACCCGGGTGTATGTACTGTTTCTAGGCTTTTGTCCTGGGTATGTTGAAATTGTATTCATACAAGTTTGATATCATGAGGGGGTTTGATCCGGCGGTAAGGTTTCAGCCTTTCCCTTTATAACGCAGAGACGTGTTTCAATGAAATTGTCCAAACAGCCGCTAAATATATCTTCCGAAAGCCGGTCTTGTATCGAATCTCATCTAAACGACCGGCAGCAACGCGAAATTCGCACCTAGTGGGCACTTTCTAACAGGGGGTGAAAAATTACCGTGCTCGATATCATTCTGTCAAAAGAGTAATAACTGTTTCAATTAGGTCGCAAACAAACATGACAAGCAAGAAGGAGGATGCAGAAAGACTCTTCAGTTTTCCTTCCCTGCTAGCAGAAGCTTCTTTTCGTGTCGGAAACCATTTTACTCACGGTAACCGCTGGGTAAATACTCTTACTTTCTCGCCCTAGATTTACGTTTTTATCGGTTGCCAACAAAATAGCCCTTTGTTCAATTTAATCAGTTGAAAGAACTGGATCTTGAGATGTTTATAACAGCCGTGCGGCTAAAGGATTTTTCCGAAAAATCTAGGCTAGCACCATTTAGCTGAAAACATCGCCATGCTATGATGGTATTCAGTTAATTGTCGAATATCACAGTGCCAGCTTTTTTGGTGCATGGTTATCTCTCAGTGAAAATCGTTATCTTTTTTATGGGAGAGATTGTAGGTAATATATGTGTCGTGGTTCAATTTTATAATTGATCAAAATTTATTCTCCTTTGTTTTTGGGTATGGCAAGGTATGATTGTGAGATTGAAACAAAAGAAAAAATGTTTAAAGCAAAGGATAAAATTGAACCACATACTAATATAACGGAAATGTTGGCAGTAATCTTGTACGTATCTACCGGCCCTAAACAGTGAGAGTCGTTCCCCCTCAAGTTATGTTTGAATAGAAAGTTTGCTAAATGTCCCAAATTGCACTGAAAAGAGATGAAAGCCAAGATAACGTTAATATTTTGTCACCAAAATTCGCGACATATAACTGAATTATGGTGAAATCGAGTTTTTAAGGTTGACTAATCTAGTGTGCGTTTTCTGGCCGGTTTTATCACTTTTGGTGATTTTATTCGTTTTCCTGACTTGAAAACAGAGCAATGATTTAGCATCTCAGCAGGTCCCTTGCATAAATAAACGCGATGAAAACCAAAGTCGCTCAAATTGACTGGCGTTATGTTCCACGAAATTACTGTAGTACTCTCTACGATAGGAAACGCATGTTTATCTTTTTGATTCTGAATATCTTTTGACACTGGGGAACCAAATGAAAGGTGTTTGAGACCTCGAAGATTGTAACTCTTGTTATCGCTTTACGTATCTTTTTATTGTAAATACATTATTCTGTTTTAAAAGCTAAGTTTAACAGTAGTGTGCCTGCCTGCTGATTCATTTTGTAATTTCGCCGTTACCATGTGTTGATGATCGACAGATTTTCTGTTCCTTTGTTCTTTTTATGATGTATATCATTCTGCTTTGTTCTTCAGCGCCAATATGAACTATTTCGTAAGGTTAGTGAAAGAACTGTTAATTATCTGCACCTGCACTCAACTGTTCAAATATTATACTAACAAACGAAAAATGTCGCTCAACTCAGTACTTGAGAGACGTGCTTTGCGATTTTCCAAGATAAAATTAATGGCTGACCGAAAATTGTGTTATGAAATATGATGTCTTGAAAACAAACTGACCCTCGAGTTACGAAGGCAAAAGTAGAAGTCATCATTTAAAGTTTGTTTTTGTTGTTTACTTAGATCTACTGTTGAAAAAATTTACTCATTTTTTTCGCCTGTTGTAACGTGTCCATTTTCTAATTATTTCAAACTTGAATAAACTTCCTGTAGTTTTGTCCTCCATGCGCTTGTTTGCAATATCAAAAACTACTTTTTAACTTATTAATTAATTACAATGCTGAGCAGAAATTTTGGTCTTCGAAAGAATATCAAGCCCGAGAAAATTACGGTCATTTAGTATGACTTTTATCCAAAAATCAAAGCATCGAAAAGGAAGTTTTAACCAAAAATAAATAAAACGACGGTTTTTTAATTCACTTCTTATTAAAAAGGAGAACACAAAGCCTCTGGAAGTTTTCTTTTCTTCTTTTTTTTTTTCAAGAAAAAAAAAGTCTTATTTAAGTTTATTCTGCCAATAAACTTGACAACTCTGAGATATATATACAAGCCTATTTAAAATCCTATTTTAAATAAGATCTTTAGAATTAGTTATCACTTTGCCTTATTTTGGGGAAAACATTTTAGGATGCAGCAAAAGACAATTCGCATTCAAAAACAGCAAAGGTCTTTGTGTTATATGTTTTACACTTCAAACTTTGTAAAAACCGACTTTTAAGTGTCTCATAGTTGTTGGAAATGAATTCCACAGTCGATTACCAAGTCATAAAGAAGATAAAATGAAGATCAAAAGAAATTCTGTGCACCTCTGTTATCTGCATGTTCAACTGATTTGAATAACATTACCCTTGACTGTAAGCTACTTTAACTTAGCAAACCGACACGAAACCCGTTTTTTTTTTCAAGAACTAATTGTGAAGCCTACAAATACCATGATCTTTAAAACATTTTGCTACTGTTTTTGTCTCTGATTTTTTTACAACAGAAAAGGTTAATTTTGGCCTTTATTTTACAGATTAATCAACAGTACTCGCTTCTGTTTGTTTGAGACAGATTAAAGAAAAGCAATTAAAAAAAGAACATTGCATACAGCTGCTAAGCGCAATTTACACTTCCCTGCTTACTCGAATTTTGTTGCTAAAAACCTTGAGCAAGCAATCCCGTTAACTTTTCCTGTGACGGTTTATTTATTTACTAGTTTTCTGCTCTTTTCTGCTAAGGAAATGAGTCATTTTTCGGTAGTGCGCCGTTGAATTAATCCTTTTAACAATTCAAAGAGACAGTTGGACTCACTGTACTACGTAAATCGACAAAGGCCTGCCGGTCAGTTTGTTAGAATATTTTCCTTCATAGTATTTGCTTATAACATCTTATTAGAACATGCTCTCCGTTAATTCACAGTGTTTGAAAAATAACTCATTACTCAAAAAGTAAGAAAAAAGGGAAAGGGCGAACGGAAATGTTTATAATTGGCACAAATGTAGTATGAGTGCTCTCCACTGATTTTTCTCGAAAAGGACGCGCCAGTTGAAACTTATTGGCAACATCCATGCAGTTCTGTTGCCATCTGCACCTGACAAACTTTTCTTCGTTGAGAGCAGAAACACTCGATAAAACAATAAAAACATGCTCTGATTAAAAGAATAACAATTACAAAATGACACGCGTGCCGATGAATAAATCAATCTGGATGTAAGACTCACTGTGGTCATGTATTTTAAAATATCATCATGCCAGCCTTACCACTGCATAAGTTGCTGGTCGAAAGTACTCTTTTTCACCCAAAGTGGAAGTTTGGTATATATGGACGTTATTTGATTTATATAGGAGATTCGAATCGACTGGTTTTAAAGGCATTCTCTTGCTTGAAAAGCTTTGTGATAAAAGAGCTTCAGCCGCGTATAAGGTTTTTTTACATACATTTGTGTTCGAACTCCAAGGACTTTGGTAATTTTATTTAAGTTCAATTATTTCATTAAGTGACACTCTAGGGCCAAAAGATATAGCCAAGGAATATTAGTTGCAGTTCGGACTCCCCGTCATTTATTCAAGGAAATAGCCAGGAAAATTCACGATTTTAAGATAAGATCCCGTCCCTGAAACTATCAAACTCAAATGATTTGATGTCAATTTTTATCGCCACGACGCTGCAAACTGACCCGCCATTAACATTCCATCTTGTAGGTGAGAAATCTTGACCGGATTCATCTTTTTCAGAGAATTTTTAACATAGTGACTAGAAAAATAGAAAAGATACTGAAGGTAGTATATGCGTGATTGTTGATGAAAGGTCTCTAATGAAAAATTGATGAGTGCTTTTATTCTTACCGCGTGCTGTTGTATATTTAGGTATCTGTTTTGCTTTCTTTTGTTCGAAGAAAATAGCTGTTAACTGCTCTTTCGACCCCGGAATATTTTGAAGACAGCAGATTGAATCATTCTCATACTAGGCGAAAGTAACTTCACCGTTAAAGCATCTTTCGGCCGAGGTCTTGCATGTCCGAACGAGAAAGGAAAGAGGATCTCGAAGTGATCACAGAGAAAAATATATATAGGGCTGAAAACAAAGTCCCAACCATTTGATAAGCCTTGTCTCTTTTCACTGGCAGCTGTACACATGACAGATAAAATGCGCTTACGAAATTTTTCACGAACTGAATTCTTTTTTTATTACTATTTTTTACTACACTAAGACGTTTTTCTTCACTACACTGCCGCCGCCGAAAAATAAATGATTCAGTCGACAAATAAAGCTACATGTTACATTAAGTTATTCGTTTTGTAGTTCAACACATTCTCCAAATATTAAAATACAGTTAACGCTATAAACCTAGTGTACAGTCAAAGAAAGAATTTTAAAAAATAAAATTCTAATCGACATTCTGATTATTTTTGATAATTTTCTCCGTCGACATGTGGTTATGAAGCGTACGTGTTATAGGGTGAATTCGGTTATGGAGGATTATATATGAAAGGCAAACTTAATCTGCCTTCCAAGTTAATTTTCGTTTTTCGTGCTGAACATGAGCAAGAGATCAGTCGACAAATTATTTAAGGTATCACCTTTGCCGTATGTTAAAATTATTTTACATCTAATGCGTAAATACAGAGGTTTTAATACGTCAGTTTCTTGACATCTGAAGGGCTTTCCATGAAGTTAGAAGTTCAATTTGACAACAAAGCTCACGTTTAAATCTTTCAGCAATGTCTATGATTTTTTAAGTCACTTTTGTGACGTTTTCTAAGACACTTGTGATCCGAACGAAATTAAATCCTTTGCAACAGTTTGCCAAATTCAAAAATTGGCGTGTTGAATTTATTATAAAAATTCACTACTGTTTCTAGTTGATCATTCGTTCGCTTAATTTACACTTAGGATAATACAGTATATCCACTGCCAAAATAATTTCCTTGAGCTTGGACGGTGTTCCACGTGGGCTCCGAAAAATTGTAATATCCATTAAAGTAAGTTGATGCGTTGGTCGTATGTTTAAGGCCATAATCTTGCCATAAGTTACCGCTCATGGTACTGTCTGTATTGTGAAAGATGCAGTTTCTCGGTGGTTGTACGTTTAAAATAGAAGTATTACCTCTAGTAGAAGCATCGAACGAAAATGGAACACGCTGCTCAAAAAATTCGTCCATAACGACATTATCGGATGTTTCGGAAGACGGTGAATACGGATCGGCGGTTGATGTGTTGTCAGATAGGCTAGCTGGACGGCTAGAATTATTTGAAGCACACTCGCTTTCCTCCGACCAGCGCTCTATAAAATCATCAAGTTCAGGGCGAAGCCAGTGCAAAATTTCAAAGTCAGTGCGTTGAAGATCGCTTCCAGGAAAATTTGCTGAGGAGTGACGAGTGTTTTGATGCGGCTGTCGCGGTGTTTTTGATGGTTCGCTCCAAAACGAGTCGGGAAGCTTTCGTTTTCGAAGTGGTGGCTGGGGTGAAGTAAAAAGCGATGACTGGGTACTCTTTCGCTCGTTGATTTCTTGATTCCTCGAAATTTCTAAAGTCTTTTCTTTTTTTTGCTCGGGCTTGTTCTGAATAACCCCAAGTGCGTTATTTTTTTGGCCCTCAACGTTTTCGGCACGGTTTTTACTCGGTGCAGTCTTCGTCGCCGTGAGCGCGACATCGTTTTCCTGTTCAGCTGCGATGAAGACGTGATCAAGTAACTGTTCTTGGCTACGCCAAGAACTTTCGGATGACATTTTATAAGATACTCCACGTCCTTTCAGTTGGCGTTGTAGATATTTTCTGTGGTTTACTTTTCTTTTTGGTTTAACGGGCTTCTCCAGGGCGAATTTAAGGTTGCTAGTGGCCATGCTGACAAAGTTAAGTAAGGAACTCGGCGTCGAGGTTTCTCCCAGTACAGTGCTCATCTTGCTGTATATTGGTCGTGCCTTCACTTGTCAATGCGGAAGCGAAAACCAAGGGCTCCACAAAAAATTGAACTTTTAAATTATTTGTGTTTGGTGACCAAGTAAACATTAGCCTTTTGCTCATTTGCTTGTGGCTCGCCGAGGTCAGTTTAACCGCGGGGCGTGTGGCACTGTTTAAGTAGCACCTCTGACCAAGAAATAACACCAGTCGCTTGTTAAATCGAGAACTAAGGCTTTGTGCGCTGACTGGAAACCAAAGCTTATATTAGACTTAATAGACCCGACAGCTGTTTCGGACGTGCGAAAGTAGCTTTTTAACGAACTGCGCGTTTTTTCAGTACCGTGGGTGGAGAGAGAAAAACGTGTCTTTCAGTCGCTCTCTTGTTCTTTACTGCAAGATACGGGAAATTAGTCGAACGCTATTGGACGGTTGCTCGTCAATTGTTCTTAAACACGAATAAAGCTTTAAACATCTCATTTATCTGTCAAAACAACAGCGACTGGGATTGAAATTGCCTCAATAGCTAATAAGAGTTAACGCGAAAGACATTACCATAAATTTCCATTTTTAAATCAATTCATTTGTTTTCTACGACAAAAATGTTTACAATAGCAGGTTTCGGGAAGGCCTCACTATTATACTTATGCCACTGTCTACCTAGACAAAGAGCCTAAAAAATTATCGGAAATATAAAATTGACGAAAAAACATAAGGAAATGAAAATCTTTTCGCTGACGAAATTTTTAAAGACATCGCTAACCATTCCGACCGATATAAATAATTAAGATGCATTTAAGATATATTTAAAATACGGCGGAAATTGTTTGACAATAATTTTTGTCTCCAATTATTTCTACCTTTGAAATATCATTAAAGTTTCTATTTTCCTGCGTATTTGGTAAATGCGTGCATCCTACATGAAGAAAAGGCATGTAAAACTGAACGAGAGTGAGTTCCCTTTGTATAATGACTACTTCTTACCATTGAATGGCGTGTTTACTGTAAGTCTCCCCTCTCGGCGCTAGTCGCGACTATTAAAAGGCTATCAATTGTAAAAATCTTATATTGGCTTCATGAACAAGCACTTTTGACCAGTTAAAGGCGCTCCCCGAAATATCATTTCCTAGCGTTGCGCGTCGCTCGGATTGGACCGGTCATCATAAAGCGACAGATATTTTAGAGATTTTTTAATAACAGCAATTCTCTCGCAAATAGGCGGCTATCTTTAGGTAAATTACGCTACAATTCCCGTAAATTATACCTTTTAATTTGGCTTTTTTGAAATTCAAAATTTCGTTACATCTTGGTGACGAAAGAAAGAAAAAGCGCCAAAAATGTCTTTAACTGCATAACAAGGGTAACTTTTAATAATTTACATTAAAAAAATAGGTCCCTTTACTTGTCAATAGGTAAATAAAATGTTACCAAGGCCTTGTATCCTACGTTTTCTGAAACGATAATTTACAAAACACTGATAACTGTCAATGGGCTTTCACTAGCTTTTTCAAGTTCAAAAAAAAGTTGTGAATAAATTCCTAAACGAAATGAATAAAGTACTAGCCCTGTTGTTTAATCCGGTTTAAGTACCCACATAGTAACATTTTGCCTGGAAATGGCAGATGTTGTAAAAAAATAACCGTCATTAAAATGGAAGACAAAGCCCGTGGCTAGTTTTTCTTCATGCTAGGTATTCCTTTGTTTAACTCCTGCCATTTTGAACCAATCCATGCTGAGCAAAATCTTCATTATTGAGATCCGTCAAAATTAGCGCAATATAACACTAAATTACGAGGGTTTCATTTTGCCACACTCCAAATCTAGAGTATATTGGGTTAAAAAATTCAGAGGAAGATTCTGTTAAAGTGACGACGCGATACTGGATGTGAAAAACAGCATTTAACATTTTCAACACACATTGATCTTACTCAAACATCTGTCATGTATTGAGAGCTGGTGAAAAGAGGAATAATTGTGAGCAGCTTTAAATTACCTCTCGGTTATAAATTATTGCATTCACGTCGTCCTTAAAGATCCAAAACAAGTGGCAAGAATATTTCCCAAACAGAAACAAATAAAAAAAATAGAAAGTGTGGGAACGAAGAAATTGAGTTATTGGTGAAATTTATTGCGTAATGATGGACTTTTAAAATAAATTCAATTGTCAATCCTTTCACAAAAAGTTTTCGAATCCAGTTTTAAAAGCTCAGTTTGCGAAGTTCAAATCGTGAGTAACTTGCAACGTGTTCTAGTAACTGGTTGGTTTTGATTTGAAATTCTCTTCAATACGCGCGTTATACCCGAGCAAAGATTAATTTGTAATTTGTATACGAGGCTGCATAGGTAATTTGTCCTTTATAGCTGTCTGTAGGTGTCGAGATGTCTGTTTAAATTAGGATCTCTCCTTTGTTGTTGTTCACAAACAATTATCTTTTTAATTCGTTGGTCTGCGCTTTCATATGAAGTCCTTCCAGCAAAATCCACTCAACCCATTAGACAAATATTAATATATCACAAAAAAGACCAATTTTAACTAAAAAATTTTCGCTCTTAGTCGAATTTAAAAATGCGTACAACGGGGTCTTTTTAGGAAGCCCTGAAAGCTCATTTGACTTAATAAGGAAAATGCATGGCTTGTCGATTTAGTCGGAAGGTGGCTTGATTTGACCTAATTACAATGATAAAAGGTTTGTTTTCCTTCCAACAGAATAAGAAGTCTCACTATACGCTTTTAAAAAACTCTTTTCACCGTAAAAAACACTCTGTTTTGATCAAAACTGCGTTACCCTTGGTTACATGTGTCAACTGTCTCGTAAACTAGAGGACACCTAGCGTTAGTCATGAGAAAAGAAAACATCCTTCCACGTTTTTATTTTTCGTAAATATTGCAAGTTGTTGCCCTAGCTAAATGCTCGCAACTGAATTTCTGGCATTTTGTTTCAGTCGGAAAGCCAAAACTGGACGAACGAAAGGACGAACCATAGTTAGTAGTTGAACGAACCTCTTTCCATGTACCATTTGGTGGACTAAAACTGTACGTGATGTGTTTTATCCAATTTGATCGCGTTAAAGTTAATCTAAGCCAAGTAACCATTCACATCTACAGAACCATCCTGCACAAAACTGCCTACGTGCGGCCGAACACATTTCCACGTAAAATAGATTTATTCAACTTTACCTATTGGCCTCTGTCACTCAAGGTAACTAGCATTGTTCCAACTTTCTTGCTCATTTTTTCATTAATTCTCCTTAGAGTGACGAGACACAGCCTTTGCAAATTAGGTTACAACTAAAAAATAATTATACATGTACAAGTTAGAAAATTTTCCTTTCTCCGCACCCAGGTGATAAACATGACATCAATTTCTACGTAACACTTTTTCTTCTTAGTATCCTTTTCTTCCCCTGAAACGTGTGCGAAAATCCAGCTGCCAAAAATGAACAAAAAGGTCTTAATATTAAATGGATTATTCCACTAGATAGTTAAGCCTGCGAGAGGCTCACCATTAGGGCTTCTCGCCAGAAGTCACGCGCGAGCGATACACGGAAGGAGTCACCGTAGTCGGTGCAAGAAAGAACGGGCGCGCCTCTCGCGCGCCTCTCGCGCACCCGTTCTTTCTTGCTCCCACAGGCTACGCCAGCTAGGAGCAAAAAGAGGATGGGACACAGAAAAACGCGAAAAGGAATAGGAGAGGGAGTGCCTGCTGTAAGAACCGGTGAATTTGCATAAAGCCCTACCATTCGCTCTTTTCATCTCTCCCCAATGCACCTTCTTTTTCCCTTTCTACCCTAACTCTTTTCGGTTGGCATCAGGTTTGTGATGCTGTTCTAAATATCAAACATGGGGGTAATGGGACTAAGACAGCCTTAGTACAAGTTTTACATAGATTATTGAGTACTATTCCGTCTGGCATAGCACGTTATTTTACTCACGAAATATCCAGTGTTTTTACGATCAGTTTTTATACTCAATGACTGTAAAAGTACAAGTAAAAGTACAATTGTATAAATTCAGGGCTCAGCATCTTATAGACTCACTTGCCGGCTAGCAACAGTCGTAAGTAACATCGTTTACTAGTTTTCCCACCCTACCCTCCCTGGGTAGTTTTGGTTGTATGCTCATTTCCTTTATGGAGCTTTTATGTCGGATAGTCTTCTGTTTGTGCAAATTATGTAGACCTTTGTTTGTTCCATACGAGTGTAACTAGTTTTATTACCTGTTTCATTTTAATATTGTACCTATATTGAGTGATTACCTATTTACATGTTGTAATAAAGGCTGTCATAGTCCCAATCCTGTATGTGTCTTGGTTGGTATTTGGACACCTTTTCCACGGATTTGTCGCTCGCTCACTCGCTCGCGTGCAGTACTCAACTCACTCCTTTTAGAAGAGAATAAGGCCAGGTCCACACGAATCCGGACATTTTTTAAATCATTTTTTTTAACCTGCACACCTATGAACGGAGTCTTTAACGACTCTGGAGAGCAGTTTCAAAGAGACAGAAAAGATGCAGTTTTGATGAGCAGATTCACAGGTTTCATGCAGATGGACGCCGATTCTGGAAAATAAATATGCGGTTTCAAAAAGTTCCGGATTCACAAGGATAATGCCTTACATGACAAGAGATTTCATCTTCTTGGACTAATAAAGAAGATCAATTCTAAAGTTCAATAAATTAAGATAAGTTAAATAAAGTAAGATCGAGTCCTCCAAATTTTAGTTCACATGTAGCTCCTTTGAGAAACTTACACTCTTTCTTTATTTTGAGGGTCTTGGGAGTGAATCAACATCAATTTTCTCCGAACAATTTCAGTACATAGTCAATAGAGCAGGTTATGAGAAGAAACAGAATGATCACCTAGAGGAAAATGCTTTGATTTTTAAGCAAATTCTCTCAACTAATTTTTTAAGGAAGTGTATGGAGATTAGCCTTGATTGTATTTGGATATCATTAAAAGCAAGGGTTAAAACAAAAATTGAGTGTCCCCTTCTTATCTTGTCAGAAAAAATTTCTATAAAACACTGATAAACTAAACTATGATATTGTATGAGAGGTGTAACTTACCAGTGATCTTTTGCATTCAAAAAAGGCATACTGGACTTTTCTACATTCTTCATCAACACCTGCCGCATTTGCATCTAAACAACTACTTGGTTTCAGCCCATGCTGTATTAACAGTGCATTTAAGAAACATCAAAGAATGAAATGTCAAATGCTATTGTGCATTTAATTACTGAAACATCAAAGAATGAAATGTACAAAAACTTAAGTCTTTGACCATCTTAGATTAATACCTGGAAAAATGACACAAAAAATGCCGGCGGGGGAGGCAGGGCATGGGGTGGGGATTTGATTGTCTTTGTTGTCCCTGGAGTAGGGCATTTGACATTTGTTCTTTTTTTCCTCTCTACTGTGGTAAAAAACAATAAAGAGAAACCAAGTCGATTTTTTTGATTAGTGTGTTCTCACTGTAAACTTATAAAACTGACTTTCTTTTACCCTTTACTAAGAACCACGTAGACTTACAAAATGTGGACTTCCTCTGAAAGGTTTATGTATTCTACTATTAGAAAAATTGCAGCTGTAACAGGGACATGTATCTTTGGTGATGCAGCATCTCAAAAGATTGCAGAGTTTTATTTGGAGATTTTTTGTTGTGCCTTTCTTAGGTTCTGCCTTGGGATTGACAGCAGTGTGCATTCTGGGGTGGGGAAATTTGGTTGCATTTGACTGGAATGATTTGCCCGTGGGCAGGGATTTGATTGCAAATTTTTGAAAAAAGTCAAATCCCCCCTATGCCCTGCCTCCCCCCCACCGGCATTACATTGATCACCAACTTTGTCACCACTTTTTTTTTGGATAATGGGCAACCTGCATTGTCAAAAACATTTTAAGATTTTGGGTTTTTCTGCGACGTCAATCAAAGATCCATTACCATAGCATCCACTGTTTTCATCAAATACAGGCGGCAATATAAATGAGCAGAAGCTGCAAAAGTAAATGTTGGCAGGGACGTACCAATTTGTTTTCACCCTCCCATATCTGTGTTTCTTCTGGATTTGAAATATTTAAACTTGCCATGTTTCAGTATAAAGAGGATAAAAAAAATTAGAGCTGAGGTAAAACATACTGTGCTTTTCAAAAACACACCACCAAACGCAACAAACCTAGAAACACACAAAACGAATCGAAATCAAACCATCACAAATCAAAAACCATCACCTTTTGTTTCCTAAATTAGAGGACTGCTAAGATGTGAAGGCGAGAAGATTCTTCAGATTTTGATTGATGTCACAGAAAAACCCAAAATCCAAAGACATTTTTGTCATCACAGGTCGTGTGCTATCTGAAACAGCTGTAAATAATAACCGACTGGAAAACTAGTAACTGTTAAATTGAGAAATCCCTTGATCTACTAATGCTGCTGAAAAGCACTCCTGTGATACAGATAATTTGCATATGTATCAGTAATCACTAAAAATGTGGAAAATATAAATTTGGTCAAACTGCAGTAAAAAAATATCTGTTTCCGAGAATTTAAAATTCTTTCTCAGCTGAAATTCATGGCAGGATCATGCACGGCTAATTCTACCAGTAACCCTGTCCCCAAGTATACCTCTGGTTTATTTTCCCCCTCCACCCCGAGGGCTCCTCATCAACCCTATCATTCTATGTAATAAGTAGAGACAAAAATAGTGATTTCTGTATAACAGTAAGAAAGGCATTTTTGACATAATCTCTTTTGACAAAAAGTAAACACTACTGAGTGGTCGAAAAAAAAATAAGAATCTTAATTAGCAAAACTGCGATGATCAGGTGTTGTAAACTTTCACTGTATGCAAATGGTCTTGTGATGAGCATGCTGTTTATTTTTGGCAATGATTGAAATGACGTGCCATGTAAATCACTTCTTTGATCTCTGGCAATGATGTAATTTCTTTGGAATCGAGGCCCTTGAATTTTCGTGTATTTATACACACGTATAGCTTACAACCACAGACGTATTTATGGTTGTCACTAAATCAATTCAGAAACAAATAATTGACGACGATAAAGTTGGAAGTAAAACATTCAATCCTGTTTTGTGTAGAATTAATCACCTCCTCATTTCTCGATCTAATCTCCAAGCAAGCGAGACTGAACGCCGCTCTAAAGGGCGTCCTGTTTACAAACATTTCTCACAAAAATTTTAGCGATAGTATTAGTTCGTTTATTGTTTAGCATGAGTAGTTATAGTTTCATAATTATGTATCACTTTATGTTGGCTGTGCACATCAATAAACAGCTGCATCTTCAATATGTAACAAGCTTATTAGTTATTAAGTAATGATCCAGGTATTGAAGGGAAGCAATTTCTTTTGTTGTGGCGCAATACGCTTTCCTCACACAGAAATGTTTTCATTTTTAGGCAGAGAATGCATAAATATACAAAAAGGCTGTTTACGAGAGAAAATGTATTTAAACTCCACTTTTAAAGGGTATATTTTTGTGTTAAAACATTTCGAACAATCACAAGAGTTGCAAACAATGACCAAGAAATGTCCACAATTTTACATGATCCGCACATACGATTTCTGTGTTACTTAGACTCAGCCGAGATTTGTTAAAAGGAAGTTGGATAGAAAAAAAGAGATTAATATACATGCTGCTTTGCGAAGATTTCGTAAAATTTGATGTTTAAACCAATCAGAACCTTAGTAGAGACAATAGTAAAGTTAGCACCTTTTTGCATTCCGACGTGTTCACTGCGTTTTGGTCGTTTCCTTCTTATCTGAACCATCACTTAAAGATTAAAGTTCTAAGTTTGCAAGCCCTCTTACTTTTCTCAACCTACCAATTTCACACAGTCACTTGCTAAGAGACATTCCTTCAGCTCTTTTCTCAGTCCACCACAGGGCTCACTCCTCGCTTGATTTTCAATGTTTTCCTCATCAACTGATGCCATTTCTCTTCTGATCTGCAACCACTGCCAACACACTCACTAACATTAACATTCGCTGCCATATTAATCCGCCATCTTGGTTTTGGTTGGTACTTCATGTATGAATTTTCATTTTTAGAACGCTGGCCATATGCTGTAAATGCGCAGGCGCTTGAAAAACAAAGATTCAGCGGAGTCTGGCGGAGGGAATCTTTCCGAGAAAATGTAAATGTAAACGGTATTTACATCGCTCTCTTCTCACGCAAAATTTAGAATTTTACATCACAAATGTGGCAGCAACAACATTCATTCAAAATTAACAGTTTTTGCGTCGCTTGACATCGTATCATTCCTACCTTGGTCAATTTTTTTGATGGCCGATCTTCGAGGATTAAGTTGTTCTGTCTGCTACAACAACTTCAAGTCCGACGAGGTTCAGTTTATTCCGAGAAATCTCATTTGTGGCCACACATACTGCACAGGTAAATACTCTTCATAGTTCATCCTGTCTTTTATAAGTTCCTGTTTCATTTCTGCTCACAATATCAAGAAGGGAATTTCCAGTTTTGCATAAAAATACTATCAATTTTGTGAAATCAAGGGGGAGTCGTGCTGTATAACATTGTGACTGTCGTGTGTTGAAATTTGATACCGTTATGAAATGTCTATCCTCGCGCCTTCGAAAGGCGATCAACCTCCAATTTCCTTTTGTGCTGCAAAATGGATAATCATTTGCCACTGTTCAAATGGTGTAGGCATTGTTTTAGAAAACCGGGAAGTAGAAATAGCCCTCGGTTAATTTACCTGGAGGATTATGCACTAGTCAATTGCAACCACGATCCCCAGACCCCCGGGGAATAGTGGGGAAATTTACACCAGTATCCTCGTAACTCAAAGGATTTACCCCAGGCCCTAGTGACAGATTCACATGGTAATTACCATTCCCTAATAAGCTGTCTGTCAACGAACTGCTATTCAGTTTAAACATAGGCATGTTTAACGTGCATGAGCTATTTTGAATTCTTCAGTGTAACCGTACCAAGAATAATGAATTTACTTTTTTCATCCTAAATGTTATTATAGGCAAGCTAATTGTGCAAAATTGGGTATTGCTGAACATGAATGAATACGTGAAACGCTCAGCTGAGTCAATCCTCATGCTGTATATTTACCGTCCTCTCTTTCCATGATACATCTGGTGCAAGTTGAATTTGGTTCATGCATCATATCCCTCCTCCATACAAAAACAACAAAAAAATATATGAACTGACACATTTTAAAAACTTTGAGATACTGATCAAATTGAGTTCATCAACTCATGACAGCGATTCACATAATGGTCTACAAAGCATAGGTTCAAAAAGTTATTTTTATGCTTATGTATCAAATGTTCAAAGCCAAATTTGTTAATTTTGCCAGCTTCATATACCTTTTTGGACAAACACGTAACAACAATAGAGACACATTGTGTTCATGGATCTATGCGTTTCCGTTTCGTTTAAATTTGTTGCATCAGTTAGTAATGCTTGGACCGAAACAGCTATATCATAAAAAGCATAGCCAAGAGAAGGTTGGGAAGCAGTCAGCAACAGAGCGTCAGGTGAACTACTGAGGAGCGCAGTACGGGTCAGTCACAGCAGGACGGATCTCCATGATCCATGTCTTTTCGCCAATTTTAGCCATAATTATGCTAAAACTCAGAATAGTTTCAATAAAACAAATTTATCCTATCCAAATTGTTAATTTTTCAGGAGGTGAGTGGCTGAATTGCCTTTCAAACTCTGCTAGGTTGCATCAACAGTTAGCCAGGTCAAAGCCTTCATGAAAGCTTGACGTCATCGATAATGGTCCACTTACTCCCCACCACTCCCCATCCCGGGGATAGACGTGTGTAGCTGTAAATTTTGGTAATTTCCCAGGGGCTAGTGCAAGAAATGAATGTAAAATCAACGTATTTGCCCCACTATTGCCCCGTAAAACCCCCACTATCCCCAAAGGTTTGGGGGTCGGGGATGCAATTGACTAGTGCATTATGCCCTGGGGCCGGTTTCTCAAAAGTCCCGATAATTAACGGGCCCCTTAAAGCTGTTGTTGTTTACATTCAAGATAGAAGTTTCAATAGTTTTGCATCTAACTTGATAAAACCATCAGTTAATGAAACAAAATGAAGTATTTTGCTAGCCAGGACCCGTGCTCTTATTCTTTTTATTTCAATTTGAATATTTGAAATTGGGCCTGAAAAGTTATCGGGACTTTGGAGAAACGGGCCCCTGGGCCAGGTTGTTCAAAGCTGGGTTAAGATAACCCATGGTTAGTGCGAACTTTGATTTCATATATGAAAGCTTAAAAAGCAAATTCAGTGTAATTCCTCTTATCTTCATTTTGACATTTGGATGCTCTAAAAAGAATAAAGAAAATGATATGAGAAAGTGCTTTTGAATATCTGCATTGAAAAAATCGATGTGAAATGCTGGTTGGTGGAGATGACATTAGTAATGACGTCATTTCCATCTTTCACATGGTTTCAATGTTTGTTTACATTCACACTTGTTTCCGCTTTGCGCTGATTGGTGGAAATCTGACAGCTCAGTCGACGTGGTGCCACAGGGGAATTTTGAGGCAAAATTCAAGTTCCAGAGACATGGTTGCAAGCTCTCTTTCCTTTTCCTGCCCTGCCCCCAGAGTGCCCCAGAGAGCTTGCTCACAGGCTAAGAACCCCTCTGCAAGCAGAGGCTGCTAGTGGCGTGACAACAGCCCAATATTCTATGTTGACAACAGCCCAATATTCTGTTGTATTTGCAAAAGTTTAATCACTTGATTTTTGAGGTCCAGTAGGCATCAACGTCTTTTGACAATTTTTAATCTTTGTACATATTTTTGTTATATTTCCCTGGATTTTGGACTGTAATGCATAGTTCCTTTTCCTCACTGTGCATGTACATTTTGTGAAAGATTAGCCTCTGCAGGTTGGGTTGCGACTACATGTAGTCCCTATGCTATTCTGTATCTAAAATAATAAACTTTTGAATAGATCCCAAATATGCTAACCTCTGGAGATCTAAAATCTGGAGATTCTATCTTTTGCTTTTTCCACCCTGAAAAATATCAATTTATCCTATACTGCTTAACCAAATCATTGGAATAATATTTCTTTTTGTAAGTATAGGTATCTTACATGTATCTAATCCCCAGAGATGTCTGAAAAGTGCTTTGCTTAGGGTTTACAAATGTCTGTCATGAAACCCTTTAAAAATTTTCATTTTACTTTCTTATTTAGCATGTCTGAACAAGCTAGCATTTCAAGCACGTAACCCTGGTACAATCTGCTGTCCCACGTGCAAAACAGAAACACCTCTATTTCCACGGACATTTGAGAGTGTCAGAAATCTGCCAAAAAACTTTGGAGTTCTTGAGATTCTTGAGAGTAAAGAAGAAGGTCAAACAGAATCCATTCAGCAAGAGAAAGAGAAGAACAAATACCTTTGTCCAGAACATGATGAAGCACTAAAAGTCTATTGTTACACATGCAACTGTTTAATCTGCATTTACTGCCAGGTTCTTATATTTGTGTGTTTGGTAAATTAAGTGTTAATTGCTTTAAGTTGTCATTGCACAATATGTGACAATAACCCACATATATTTTCTTCGCAAGGCCTTTTAGACTAGGTCACTGTTATAGTTAGACGAACAAGAAATGTTGTTGGACACACATTATAGTGACTCTTAATTTCTTTAATCACTATACAAATGTTTGTTCTTCCTGGTTATCACGTTCAATAGCAAGGGGGATTTCACCAGACATTTGCAAAATTTTAGCTGCACATTTTCTTCAGATGAATGTTATTTGCAGCTCTACATGCACTTGCTTGAATCTAAACATGAAAATTAATTTAATCATGTGAGATTACTGACAGACACTTATATAATTACTATAATTACATAAATGATTATATAAATAATATGATAATTAATGCATAGTTAATACAAAGTTAGTAAATTTAATAATATACTGTATGATACACTCTTTTTAGGTATATGGAAAACATGCAGGCCATCGGTGTGAGCTGGCTACTGATATTGTCACAACAACTCGAGAAGAGCTTCGCAGCTGGTCTAAGAAATTAGCTGACAACTATGACTTAATTAAAAAGTCAAGGAAAAAAGTCATTGATACCAAAGACTCCATTGTAACCACACAGCAGTACTTACGGAACAGGATCATGAAACACATGGGAGTGTTAAATGCCTGTATGAGGCGTCGTGAAGTGATTTTAAAGTGCGATGTTGATGACAGAACCAAGAGCAAGTTGGAGCTACTTGATGCTCAAGAGAGGTATGAGTTTGTAACAGAAAGATGTTTTAGTAACTTGGTTTCTTTAATTATCAAGTTTAACCTTTGTGAGGAGGCAGATTAAACCCTTGTGAGGAGGGTATTTGGTGTCTGGAGTCCATGAAGGTGCCAGCTGTTGGGAGGGCAACTGCATCAGAGTGAAGCCAATGACTTCAGGCCAATATAAACAGTCCCTTCTCCCCATTCCAGGACAGACCACACCCTGCTAGGGGGTGTTCTGTTTCAACAGCAGTGTGGGTTCTTTTACAATGTACACTCCCTTGGAATTGATAAGAAGGTTTATGGAGCTATAGGCTGTTCACAGTGCCCTATTTTTCTTTAAGATTATCAAGATTAAGCACTTTGCATTAGGGCGGCCTTTGTGGTTTCAAACGTTTTGAGTTTAGCCTCGAGGTGAGTATCAAATCTACATAGGGGCAAAAAACCTGATGCCCCCTTGTATGAAACCAAGATGGTCCCCCCTACCGTTAAGGGCTCGATCCTGACAATCTTAAGAAAAAATAGGGGACTATGACCAGTCTAAAGGAGACAAAAACAACAGCTTAATGTCACTGTGCATGCAATGGCATGATCATCTAAGCTGAGACAAAGTTGCAAATCACAGCTTGCATGATTTCACCAGTTTTTTAAAGAACCACAGTTGGTTGTCCTGCTGAGTTTTGAGCTCCCAATCAGCAGACCAGTTCTCTTTAGCCGAGGTAACTGGGTGGCAGTTTAAAGACAAGTATTTAACAAGCCTACATGTAGCTGCACCCTCCCCATGAAGATAGCCTGCATAGCCAGATTGTTACTTAGCACAAGCAAAGTTTTGGTTTTGGTTTGGGGAGGAGAGGCTTTGAAATCCCACCAGCCCAAAGACTATGTTTTTTTAAATGGTTTGGTCACTGCACAGACAAAAATGTTTGATTGGCTGAGAATAAAACACATGAATCAAATGCTTTTTAAGAGCCAACATGTCTCCCATGGGAAACAAAACCAATCATAACATTTCTTAATTGCTATGTTTTACCCAAGATGTTACTGTATTTAAAACGTATTCACAGTAAAATGTCAGCCACTGTTGATCGAGGACAGCTTATGGAAAGCTCAAAGAGAAGGCAAAAGTTTGCTAAAAAAAAGAGTAGTAAGCGGTTACTAACGAAGTGCCATCTGGCAATCATCTATTTGCTGCCGGCTGCCAACTGGTTTTTGTAAAATTACCATAATCAAGATCTTCACTTTGGTGAGGAAAGAAATTGTGTCTGAGAATACTTGTACTATCACTGTTTGACCTTTGAAAATTAATCTCATTATATATGGATGACCAAATAGCCAAAGTGAGTCATTAAATTAGAAAGCTATGGAACTATCAAGTGTCAAATCTGATGCAGTTTCTTTATTGTCAATAACATCAGAAACAAGTTCTTTGTCAAAACATATGGTGAATGGCGATAATGGCAGCTTTGCTGCCAAAACTCTTACACAGGCAAAAAAAAAAAACAATTCCGCCAGCTACCCATGCTAACCTGAAGAAGGAAAATGGCACCATTTTTTCTTCTTGTGGAGGAGGTCGTGGCTACATGTAGGCTGTTATTCGACATTGTGGGGGGAACGTTTGCAAAGCTATACTAAACTGTTATTGCCAAAAGGTTTGTTAGGCCATGTGTGTTTTTGGTAATTTTTGTCTCTTTTTTGTTCTTTTAGTCTAATGTCAGACATTGTTAACAAGTGTGAGGAAGCTTACAACTTGATCCAAAGGTGTCAAAACAATGAAAGTGCTTTGGTTGAAGAAAAGATTAACGTTCGTCGACTCACCGATGACGTGTCAGCTTTGTTAACCAAATGTGAGCTGGAGCCTGTTGAAACAAACAACCTCACTTACTATTTTGAATACGATATTCAATACACCCTGGAAAATACCATTGGGGAAATAAGATTACTAAAGCCAGGCCAGAAAGGTTGGTTTATATAGTGTTTTTGCATGTTATACATTTTCAAGGTTAGTGAATTAATTTTGTAAAAAGATAGGGAAATTTTTTTATCTGAAAGGACTCCTAGGAATTTTATTCTCAGGCTGCCACAGGGTTTGTGAAGATTATTTTTAGAAAAATATTTCGTAGTTGTCTGATTTTGATAGTCCAGAATCTGTCCATGAAAAAATGCAAAGAGATCAAAACGGTAGCTTAGAATCTCAGTATGTTATTAGTAAAGAAGCAGAAATGCAATACAAGGTCAGTCAAGATCATTAATACATGTATGTCACTCAGGTGCGAATAGACAGTGATTGTTTTGTTGTTCCTGTGAGTAGCAAGGCTGTACATGTAATTTGTACTGGTTACTATAAAAACCCTGAACCAGGCTCTGCACTGGGGGAAAAAGGTGAAAGAAACTGACAAGCAAAGTGAACCAAAGAAGGAGTCTGAAGGATATGAACTCTTTCCTCTCTTCCCTTGTCCATTGCTCACCTCGCTTCTTTTTTTGTTGTTTTTTGCTGTTTTACCCTGTTTTTGCCTTTTTCCCCACTACAGAGCCTCGTCCCAGACTGGTTACTGTCTTATTATACAGCTACTACAAACATAGACTTTGATATACTTATAGGAAGTATTAATTTTGTCACTTTTTATGTCTTTTTGTAATTGTAGAGGAGCCTTTAGCAGGACTTAACAAACATGAACTATCTTTAAAGAAAGAAACTAAAGAAGCAAGTTCACAAACAGATTATTTTCATGGAGGTGACTCGGATGGGGAGCATCCTTTGTTTGAAAGCTTATTACACGGACTACAAGAAATAGTTCAAACTGGACTAACGCCGCCCACCCAGTCCTGGGAGAACAGCCCAGCACTAGAGTTACATGTGCATGAAACAGACAGTTCTGAAAGCAGTAGCTCAGAGTCTCATGACGAGGAAATAGGTCATTGTTGAAATCAATAGTATTGTTACTGGGCCTCTTTTTTAATTATTGCTTGCAACCATAAGCAAGGCAGCTTACTCACTCCTGAATATCTATTTTTCACTCCACTTATTTACTTCCACAATGGTCCGAATACTTGTTGACGCTGCACCAAAGTATGGCACTGAACCTATGCAATAATTTTTTGGTGAGGCTCCACTTTCAAGCTAGGGGAGGCACATCTTCACTCCATCACAGAAATCATACCAAAATCACTGTTCTGTGGGTAAACAGAAGCCCTATCCGGTATGATTTTCATGGCAGTGCAAAAGCTATCGGGTATGGTGTGAAAATAGCCTCACTCGAATATGTATGAGGTCGATTTTGCATACTTTCTGTTGACTTTTACTGGTGTATCTCCAATTAATATGTCAAAGTGTGACTAACAGGAGCGGATCCAGGATTTTTTTTCAGGAGGGGGTGCACTCGTCTCTTGCTCTACTTCAACACCAATAAACCACATAGTTTCTTTTTTGCAGAATACCAGTTGTATTATAAAACCGCAGGTCATCTCGGGGGGGGGGGGATGCGCACCCCCTGCACCCTCCCCCTAGATCCGCCCTTGACTAATGACATTGTCTTGAATTTTATAAGAATGAGAGATACCAATTGCTTTGCATCTGATGTTATTGTTTTATTTTCTGGCATAGCTTAAGCGTATTTAAATAAGAATGTGTGGCAAATCATCTTATTTTCATTATGTTTTCGGTAGATGATGTGTCAGAACATTCAGACATTGTTGATAATGAGGAAGTAGATGGTGTCAGTGTAGGTGATGAAGATATTGATGAAGAACTTGAGGGAGCCGTGGGAGGAGCCATGTTATTTTCTACTCCAGAAAGACAGGAATCGCAAGAATCACCCAACCCGGAAAGGAACCAAACAAGCTTATTGGATGAGCTACAGAAAGAAATAGACAGGCTACACTTACTTAACCCCGGAGGTATGTTTCTTCACTCGAGGCAGTACACCACTTTATCAGAATTACCTTGACCCTTTTTGCTTTTATTGAAATTCAAATTCCTTCAAGTCCCAGAGGGTGGAGAGGGGTATGGGACTTGGATACCCCCATAGGAGAGTGAGTTCAGTGGAACCCCACTCTACGCTGATCCATCCATAACGGACATTTCATTTTCCCCGACAAAAAGTTACCTGTGCATTGTCTATTTATTTTGTGACAATCGTGCTAATTGCAGACATTGTACTCAGTCAAAATGATGACAGATTTCCATCAGTTCATTCGATATTGTTACTTAAAAACAGTAGCAAAATAGCGTAACATGTTTGAAGTCCGTCTTTTTTCCCGTGGTTGACCCTTGTAATGAAGTCCTTAAACAACGGTTTTTGCCTTCTACTTTACAAGTTTGACTTCCTTGGCATTATGTAGCAGTCTTTGGTCCTACCTGTCTTCCTCTTTGCCTGTTTTAGTCTTAATATCAACAAATCATGTGTCCAAGAGGTTTTTTTCTGAGAGCCCGCTAAAATATTGACACCCAGATAATATGGACATTATGGCGTGCCCCCTCGAAGCCCGTATTAACTGGGTTCCTCTGTATTTCATAATAAATGGCACCTACTTTGAAAGAATTTGGCACATACATAGTTATAACTTTTTACAAGAAAACGCTAAGATGTGGTTTAACTTTTCGTCCTCCTGTACATCGTAAAGATGAGGTTGAAGGTGCAAACCTTAAGTTGTATTTAGGATTATATGCTGGCACTCATAGATTATGCAGACAGTGCACTTATTCTCCCAAGGCTCCATTTCTAAGCTTTTAAAGACACTAGAAAAGAACACTTAAAAATGTATTGTCCAGTTTGCACCCAAGTTACATTGATCTTCTAGTGAGAACCTTGACACACTTCTATTTTAAATGAGAAATGCCACAATAATCATGGTACCTTTTGCGAGGTAAGGTCCTTCTAGTAGGAACCGTTTTAGGCGCCAGATCTTAATTGATTACCGTAAGAATTGTTGAACTGCTTTTAAGATATTGAGCCAGAATGACCTGTACCATGTTGAACAGAATTTGCATTTCCAAGCGAAATCATTTTATTACAAAAATAATTCTATAACAAATGTTATTCTAGCAGGTGATTTGTTTGGTGAAGATGTTCTTTTGTTCACACTTCAGG
Source organism: Porites lobata (assembly GCA_942486035.1). Classification (NCBI taxonomy): domain Eukaryota; kingdom Metazoa; phylum Cnidaria; class Anthozoa; order Scleractinia; family Poritidae; genus Porites; species Porites lobata. Next base: position 5,034,117 of record CALNXK010000007.1, on the reverse strand, counting down.
TGAGGTTGTTTCCTTGGTTGACGAATCACCTGAAGGAAATACTGCATCTCCTGGTTCAGAAGGTATGAACTTAGGCACGATGATGATTACTTTTGTCCCTTTAAGCTTTGATCTACACCGTGTTACATGCCAGGGGTTACTGCACAGGGATTCAACCCCTTCCTTTTCACATTGTTGCCACTGTCACTTCTTAAAATTAATTTTATAACACAAAGACGGATGAATAAAAAGTAAAATGTCATATCCTGTGTATTGTTGGTACAACTAGGCAGATGGGAAACGCTATCTGTGTATTGTAACTTCTACTTGTACTGATGCATAATATTTGTTCATCGCCAAAGAGGAACGGTCTTTCTGATACCAATTATGCCCTCTTTGAAACTGTGCTGGTACAACTTTTGTATTCATTCTTTGCAACAATGTGAAAATTAAATCATGGGCTTTCACGTTGTATTTTTCAGTTGAGGTTGCTGATGGACCGAGCCTACCAAGAGAACCTGAAGAGCCCGATTCTCTGCCACTAATCCGAACCTACCCCCCGTCAGGACACCAACCCCTTAGTTTACCTTGCTTTGCATCCCTCCCTGGACAGTCCGCTGTGACCACTGACAGCTTCAGCCGCGAGTTGACACGTAGGGGCAGAAATAAGTGCTCTGTAGTAAACTGTCGGAACCCAGCCTCGTTATCCCACCTGAAGTGCAAGCACTGTTGCCGTACCTTCTGTCTATCGTGTTCTGTTCAATTATCTCCTTGCCCAAAAAATCGGCTTGGTTCGCATAGTTTTGTGCCAAACTTTTCCAAAACGCATCTGCCAAGGTCACCGAAGAAGAGAGTGGAGGTAAAGAAGGCGCCCAAAGAAGAGGTGTTCCCCTGGGAGTGCAAGCGTTGTACTATGTTGAACGGGCCCCAAGTCTTAGTGTGCCTTGGATGTGAGGCACTGCGAGAGACTGAGGCCCAGGAAGGGCGCAACGTATGTCCCATGTGTACCCTGGTTAATGAGCCCGGCAAAACCAAATGTGAGCTCTGTGAAACATTGCTGGTCAAACAGGAAGAACAAAGTTCACCTGATGACTAAAAACAAGTCTGTTGTGAAAGTGTGATAATAATTTGTGATAAATAGAGAAAACGTTTTGATTGCTTCCGCTCAGGGCGCTTTCTAATGGTGTGTCTCTTACACTTTTCTCTGTTTTCGATGTTGCTTAAAGGGGCTATGACACAAGCTATATGCTATCTTTAAAAAAAGAAAAACTAAAACGTGTCTTTGCACCAATTAAATTCCAAAAGTAATGGTCCAGTTTTCTTATTCAAGGCCACATTGTGGCATTGAAACTGTTTCCTGTCTTGTGTTGCAAGGGATGGCAAAGATGGAAATGGATTGTAACTTGAAAATGTTGGGCAAACCTTTTCAACTTTTAATGTTATGTCTGCTAATGTCACCAAATAAATTATTTTAGTTCGTGTCGTCCGAGGAAATCTTATGATATCTCATAAGTCTGCAGCAACATTTTTTGTATGGTGATGACTTTGACCTAAAACAGCAGTATCCTCGTAACGTAGCCCCTTAACCCTTTAAGCCCCAATATTCACATACAAATTCTCCAAACTGGTGTCTATACACTTCTATAAAGAATAAGTTGAGAGAATTTGATAAGAGATCAAAGCCTTTTCCTTCAGGTGATTATTGTATTAATTCTCACAACCTATTTTCTTGATTGTGTATTGATATTGTTAAGGAGAAAATTGATGTTTGTCACTCTTGGGAGTTAAAGGGCTAACGCTGTTCGTTTGAAGTTAATTCCAGAAGAAACGCTAAGGGTGTGTAGTCTGTCTATTTATTTTTGTAGTTTACCGGTACCATTCTGTAGTTTGAATTAAGGTTTTGTACTTTTTTTAAAGGATTGTTTAGGCTTACGTCCTGGCTTACGTTTGTTTCTTTTAGTTTTGTGGAAACTTTGCCAACTCCTTTATTGTTGGAATACCCTGTAAAGAAATCCATGTATAATAATAGCCTGTGTAAATATGTAGTTAAAACTTTTCCAGATGGTTTGTATAGCCTGCGTAGCAACTTTCTCGACGAACTCGCGCGGAAACGCTTGCTACGTGGTTTGACAGTCCTTGTAACTTACGAACAGTCTTTAGGTAAAGTAAAAATGCCGCAGTTAATTGCAGCATATTGAATACTGTTAGAGAAAATAAAACAAGTAGAATTTGGTTATATATATTTGATGTTATGAAGAGAAGTCACGGGGCAAAAAAGTTTACTGACAATAAATTCATCAGTGGCACTCTCCACTTCAGTGCTAACTGAATGCAGTTAGGTCATTTGAATTTAAATATCCTACTCTGAGAACTTGGGTAACTTGTGTCAAGATCTCGGTATAAGAGCAAGCGAGGTTTATCCAATACTCACACTTTTTTGTAAAGTTCAAACTCAGCTCTACGAGTGTGGTACAAGTTCGAGTCCCGGCGACGATATCATATGTTCACCTTTGTCAAACAGGGAAAAATTTGCAAAGGTGTTTTGTGGATATGGGGATGGGCCTGGTGGGTCCAGCCTTTCCTTCCTTTTGGCAACATTGTTGTACATTTGCCCGGTCCCCGCGGTACGGCGTCTTCCCAAGCCTTCTCGGTCAATGTATTTCGGTGACGTATCCAGACCACGTGACCCGAAACGTAGCGGCCGCGCCCAATGAGGTCCAGGGACTAGGCAAGGTGTATATATATATATATATAAATACTTGTATTCTGGGTAGAACGTATTCCGTAGAGCGCTCAATTCATTTAATTGAAGATTGATTATTGATTTATGAAAACCGTAACATCGGACACCAGGGTCCGAGCCCACACATCAGGCAACTTAAATCGTGACTCAACTAAAGTAAATATCAATGCCAAGAACTCTGCTCTATATATATATACCCCGGATTTATGAAAACCGTAACATGGACACCAGGAGCCCACACACCTTCTGACTCAACTAAAGTAAATATCGCCAAGAACTCTGCTTTACCCATGGTTCTCTTAATTCTCTTCTTGGTTCCTGATTAGCAAAAGAAACATTCAAGTCCATCAAAAAGACACTCTGGACTTGTCCATACACTCTAGCTGCTTAAAGGCCCTGAATGACGGAGGACGCTTGAGACTTCAGCAAGTTCTAAGCAGAGAATTCAAGGTTAAGTCACCCCCCTGACTTCCTCCACCCCCCCAGCCTAGCACGTGCTTGAGGGGAATGCTTTCATTGGCCAATGGGCCTCAAACGTTACAAGAATTTCACATGACAAACTAAAGGCAGACGTGACCAGTGCACTGACTCTCCCAGACCAGGACTAACGGAAGGTACAACGCTTTTGCAGCAGCCTCCCCCGCTAGGGATTGACATGGAGGCCCCTTTCCAACCCATGGCGAGTTAGCTCAGGGACTGAACTTGACAATGAGACCAAGCAGGACAGCAAGCCCTCTATGTTTTTTCTCACCGCAGTGACCAGAAAGCTGGCTATCGCCAGCTTTCTGTGCGAACATTCTGGTGCATTTTCAGGTAGGTTTTCAAAAATTCGGCTAGATATATATATATATATACATATATATTCATGGGAGTTAAATAAACGCCATAAATCCAAAGAAAATCAGTTTACTTTGTTGTATATACATATATATATGTATATACAATATATATACAATATATACAATATATATACATATATATTCATGGGAGTTAAATAAACGCCATAAATCCAAAGAAAATCAGTTTACTTTGTTGTAGCCAAATATTTCTGATATTGTCAACAGCATTAGCAATTTTTTTCTCCAGGTAGCGAGAGTGAGGTTTTATGATTACTGCAAGACACGATCACCGGGGCCGTCTCTTGCTTGATACAGAAAACGAAGCCAAATCTAACAAACGAAATTGCAATCACTTACGGAAGCATTCGTTTTCGTAAAATACTCTTTAACAGGGTTTCATGGTTCCGGGACCACGTGACCCGAAACGCATAGGCCGCACGCAATAATGAGCGGCCTAGGGACTGGGCAACGGAGATAAAAGCAGTTGGTTCGGCATTTATGCGCAACCATCTGAAGCGCTTACCGCGTTTTTTTTTTAACTATAGAGCTTTTTCATTCACGTGGCCAGCAGCTATGAAAATGTTTTGGAACAAAAGAAAGTTTCTACATAAGAAAGGTTCAACTCCCACAGGACTGGTTTGGGCCACTAACGTGGCCGCCGTTTTATTGTTTTGTGATACCAATTTGGTGAAAGCGATGTCATGTAAAAACGCTTTATTGACTAAGTACAGCATAAATTGAAGAAACTTTATTCGAGATCTTTAAGTGTGAAGTTAAAAGTGGCTTTATCTTTTTCTCCGTCTTCCTAGCGACGTAGCGGGAACGTGAAATAAGGGTGTTCTGTAGTAGGCGTGCTAGCTCTTGGCCACAGCACAGTCACTTGATATCTGACACTGAACAAAATCACTCCACATCTGTAATATATCACTTTGCTCGCTAGAAATGTTTTCTCCTCTCATCGCTTCTCTTGCCCTTTTTCGTTCAAATCCATCTCTTAGAGCTCCAACGCCATCATTACCATGTTCTTGCCCACCCTCTGTCCCTAAGCTTGCACGACTTCCGCTGGCTTTTTCAATCAGCTTGTGTAGATTTTGCTGCAAGTTCGTAACTTCATGATTCATGGTGCACACACTGTTCTTTACAGCGGACAACTCTAACGAAGGATCAGCAAGAATACTAACATCAGGAGGTAAAACTTGTCGTAATCTGTGTAACAGTAGGTACGCTTGCTTCTTGTTTCTAGAACAGGATGAATAGATAATGATTTAGAGGGAGCATATAGTTGTTCTTAGTCTACATTTTTTGGTTAAATTGCCTTTTAGAAATGTTATTTTAGGAGATAAGAAGAACATTCTCTCAGAACAAGTGCTAGAACCAACAACAAACTTGGCCCACGTATGTATTACGTCGACGCCGGGATTCGAGTCCAGTCCAAACTGACGCTAGAGAATTCTCTATCACTGCGCCACCTTTGGCCCTAATCAAAGGGGGCCTTGGTAAAAAGAAATTATTTAATTTTGATTACTTGGGGAGCGAAAGACCAACACAAGTAATCCAAATTAAAAACATGGCCGATTTATAAACTGACAAGGATGAACATTGCCTACAACAACGACACGATCTTAAAGGCGGATCCCGTTGCCAACTAATGGCGAGAATGTCGACTGCATTGCTGGAAATCAAAAAAAAAACCAAACAATTCAAAGCAACGAAATACAAGCTGTTCTAGGAGTGTGGTTTTGACGGAATACTAGCCGAATGGGAAACACAGTTTCGTTTTGTACAAGCAAAATAGGTGCCAATTGCGTATAATAGCTGATATCATGTTACGTGCTGGCACAGACAGCAAAGAGATGAGTTTCTGAAAGTGTTGTTCCGCGATTAATCAATTTATTCCAACAGCAATGTCACATTCGTTTCTTAGTTACTGTTCATGTAAATGGTAAACACGCGTGAAAAAAACAAAATCTTACTTTACCTCGTTATAAGGGTAATTCGATCTTCACCACTGAGGACAATCCCAGCCCCACCCAAGGGGCCGTTATCTTGGAGTGCAAGAAGAAGTTGACCAAACATGATTGAGTAGTCAGCTCCTTCTGTCGCTTGTATTACAGGAACATCTCTCATTAACGTTTTCACCAGCAACGCGACGTGGTAGGAACTCGAAAATCTGCTACGTAAGGAAAGCTGGGAAGAAAAGAAAACAGGATAAAAACTCACCAAAACAACATACTTTTAAGACAAAAGATAAAAAGACACTATCTGGAGTTACATTCTCAAGAAAAATATCGGTCGAGAGTAAGAATTCTTGCTCGAATCAGCATGTCATCAACATGTATATTATTCTCCCAAAATGTATATAATCCTCTCTGTTTTCCATTTGTTTATTGCACTGCAAGACATTTCATCAGTGCTGATAATTGCATTCACTCTCTTTCCTTGTTCATTTGATCGGGCAATGATGCTGTAAGGAGAAGTTTGATGCGGGTCAATATCGGTGCTTAAAGAGTTAACAACTAGACAGCATGACATTTTTTACCCCTCGTGTACAATTTCCCTTACCTTGGTTTCAATAGACACTGATCTCAATGCCTCAATATTGTGCTGGGTTGACTTAAGATCCACACCTGATTTCACATTTAAACTACCATTTATTATTTGCTCAAAGTGCAACGTCACATCTCCGCAATGCATGGAATGCCGATCATTGCTTCTATCCATGTTTTCACTGGTCCACGTGACCACAACAGACACGGAAGAACTATCTGAGTGCGCAAATCTTGGTAAAGAGGCAACCACTGTCAAGCTTGTTTGGTCTCCTGGTAACAGCTTCTCTTGATTGACAGCTGTGGTTTCACGGTCACGCTTTTGTCTCTTAGAAGATAGAGATCTCCAGTTGCTGTGAAACTCAGAATCCGCTGACATTCCAGGTTGTTTATGATGACAGGTGTCCCCACTACAGAACGAAGCCTTTGATGTATATGTCAGACCATCAGGTTGGCAACTTACCAGTCCGACAACAAAGTCAGAAACAGAACTAAAATTTAAAAGGAAAAAAAGAACTAGCAAGCGTGGTCTAGTAAAGATGTATCTTTTCCAAAAATCAAGAGAACATCCATATCAGACACCAGCATCCAACCCTAAATAGAGTACTAAAGTGATGACGTCATAAAAATGAAATTTCTGAAATTATGGGATTTGTCAGGATATTCTGAAAGAACAATGTCCAAGAGGCCTACTTGCCAAAAATAAGCATTTCGGGGCAAACTGTCAAATTTTTTTGGGGTCGACCTAAAAAATCCCATAATTTCAGAAATTTCATTTTTATGACATCACACTTTAGTACTCTATAGAGAGGGGGTTATGAATTTCCCACGATTTTAAATCAGTTGTTGACACGTGACTAATTCACGTGACAAAAATGAACGTTCATTGCTGATGAAGACAGTGTTACAGTCGAAAGCTACAATAATAAAAAATCTGAGACCTTTTGAGACTAGAATTTATTTTTCAACTTTCATTTCCAAGGTCAATAATGAGCATTCATGGAATTAATCTTGGGAGACTCTCTTGAAAGCGTTCTCACGCTTTTAATACCTTAGTGTACGAAAGCAGTTCATCAAATGTTAATCAAAAGGAATTGCACAGTGCATAGTAAATTTTGGCTTAAAAGCAAACAGATCCTCTCTCAAACTCTATGTAACTTTTTACATTTTGAATGGACTAAGTGAGTACCTCCAGTAACACATCTTTACAAAGTAAATTTGCTTTTTTGCTTTACAGCAAGCGTTGACTGATAGAGTAGCATTCCATACTGAGGGAGAAGGGGTACTATGACCGCTTCATTCACTCCATGTAAGGCAAGCTGGACTCCAAAATAAAGGAAATTTTTGCTTGTAGAATCCAGAATACAGCTCAAGGAATGCGGAGTCCAAGTTCCACCTACAAAGACTGAAGTCCAGTACCTGGAATCTGGAATCCCCAGCTTGGAATCCAGAATTCAAGACTGTCTAAGATTCCCCTACATGGAGTGGGCTTCATCCTAGAGAATGTAGGGTAAGCCACAAGTAAGTTGGCCTTGAGAGGCCTCATTACCTCTACTCTAAGAGTGGAGACATGGTGGTGAGCAGTCAACCCATTTAAATACCAATCTGTCTAGGTTTGAACCTTGCTGCTGTTGCCTGGCTTCCTTAAACTAGAAATTTTGCTGCATTTTGTCTCTCGTCACCCAGGTGTATAAATGAGTTAAGGTGATGCACTACTGTGCACTACTGGAGGTATCCTTACAATGGACTACAACCATGGCCAAAAGGGTTTGGGACACTTCCCTTTTCACTGCTCTTTATGGTTGGGAATTTGTGAGTGACTGACGATTCACAACAATTGTAAATATGGCTTTACGAAGGTTCCGTCTCCCTCCAAACAAAGTTGAAGTCCAGACACTTTGAAAGGTTTCCAAACATTTTTGACGTGTAGCACCCATCACTGTCCAGGGAGGGGGGGAGGAAGATTATTAGAAAGTCCACAGATCATGGGTAAATGACTAAGTGTGCCAAACGCTTTGCCCAGGATTGTAGTATCCCCTCCAGTCAGAGCAGCAGTAATACAAGACACTTCATGCTACAGTAACTGGGTTAAACTGCAACCACATGATCCCTACTGGGGCTTACTGCTCCCTTAACTCTTTTACCTTATTTTAACAATGAAGGGACGTTTGATACCTCTCACTAGTGTTTTCCACATCAACACCAACAATCCACTGGTCATGAACAATACGCTGCCATATCTCACTGACAGACAGGGTTGACCGAGGCATCTTAGCTGCAGCGGAATCTTGTTCACCTGTACACACAACAGAGTGATGAGAGAAATATCATATTCCATTTTGTTAGCTGACCGAAATATAATCTGCTGCTGTGTTATTCTGTTGCATGGACATCATAATATCTTAGATGCCAAGCAGACCTGTAAGACACACCCAACTGGCAGCAAATGGACACCACTTTAGATCCAAAATACCTCTCTTAGAAGTTCTTTTTGGACTTAATAGCTGGACAAACATGTATATGTTTTCTTTTTTATTGTTTTCAGGAACATAGGAAAAGAAAAAAATGCTCATTGGCCTTCACAAATGGGAATTGAGTGCCTTTCATCAACCTTTTTCACAGATTTGTTTGACTGTCATACAATTGCCGCCTCTACACACACTCAAAGGTAAGGACTGGGTCACCAGTACTACAACATGCCATCTTGACGCACTGTTCAATGACTTACCATCAGTACGAGCGCCTTCTAAAAGACAGTAAAGACCTGGGCACTAAGTAGAAGGAAAAAAAAATTACTATCACCACAATATTTACATCTCCAGAGATGGGTTGTACCTTTGCTGTTTATATTATTATTATTATTGCCGGCTCCTCTTGTCGCCCACAATCCTAATCTCCAGGTTGTTATTATGCATGCGTCGCAGGTATGTAGCCAGCATTTGTTTGGACTTCCACTAAGAATGAATGGAATGCACAGAACGCAATTTGATCACACTCGTTTCGACCTTCTGCCTCTCGTAATCTGATTATGCGTGTTTTGAAAATCTGTGAAGTGAAACGTGCGCAAAGCACAGCAATGGAGCACAAGTGTTTGGACCTCCAATCGTTGTCGCACGCACCCCCTTACCTTTGGTTATTGCTAGTTATTATTATTATTCAGAGTTAAATTTGAGAAGGTGCTGTGAGATGTGCTTATGATCTCATTAATTAATTTTCTGGACCAGTTGAAGTAATTTTATTACTCTCCACCAACATCCAAATAGTATTTCATTCTGTTTACCCACAGAATGACAGGCTATACATTTCTCTTCTATGACAAGTAAGACAACTTGTTAGCAGTAAAACGATCCCTAGCAAATTTCAAATTATAAGAAAATTCAAGACATAAAGTCTCATTTTGTCAGATGTACCTTTTCTTTTTTCACCTTGCTGCCTGGATCATCAGAAGAGGTAACTTCTTTCAACACTTTACAACAACGCTCCACCATTTTCCATTTCTCATGGCACTCCATTTTAGCCTCATGTAAAGCTGATGCTCTAGCCTGTGAATAAAATATTTTCTGCTCATATGATATCAAGCTGGAACAAGAATTGGATTGGAATTTGGAAATGTTTCTCTAATGACAGGACAGAAAACCTTCCTCAAAAAGTCCTTGGGAAAGTGAAAGAAGAATCAGTTCAAAATTTTCTGAGACCCATCAATTCTCTGGGGACAGTTTGCCACCCCTGAAAAAGTGTTTGTTTTTGCTTTTCAGAAATAAATTTTCAAGCTTTCATTTAAAGCAAAACAAAGAAAGACAATTCATGAAAGTAAACAAATGCTAACTAAAATATATAGATTTTTGGAGACTGCAATGCCATAAGAACAACTTTTTGGTGTTTAATTTGAAACTCCTGGTTTTTGATAAGAAAGAAGCATAACTTTCAGGGAGGAAATAAAGTGTAGTGTTAGTTATTGGATTTAGTTTCTCTGACCTGAAGTCTTGTCTGCAAAGCCTGTGCAGTTTTCAGAAGTGAATCAGTCACTGGCTGAGGCTGAGAAGAAGCAGAACCCTACAAAAGGGAAGACTGTGTCAGTGTATTTCTCACAAGTAAACTCAATGCTAAATTGCTAGCTTGAAAATACTAGGAAATCAGTGAAATGGAGAAAAATCATTTAATTTATTCATGCAGTTTCTTGCTTGATTAATCAGTGATTGCACATTGCATCTTTTTCATTCTCAGATTCATAGTAAGGATTGTGGCATTGAAGGTGTAAAAAACAATAAGGATCTCTACATGGCCTAAACATAAAAATGGATGGACTGGATAGTCTGCTCTTTGTAAACTTTGGTGATTTAAAAAAAGAATTAGTTTTGTAGGTTTGTAATTATCTAAATGCTATTGATGGCCACCCAAACAATTTTGAAAAAAATTTTGGAATCACAAGTCAAGATCTAAACAGGATGGAATCAGTCTAAAATACGTTGTGAACCATTTTGATTTCTAAAGGATATAAAAAATATGGAATCATGACGTTTGTGTAAATTCAGCTGAAAATGTTTTCACTTTTGACAATGTCTGGGTTTGCCAGAATGAAAGCCAGCAGTAAAGAAATTTTGAGCGATCCGAACTAAAGGCGATGGCTGTTCATTTTATGGCAAATGGTGCTCAGCATGTGAATTGCAGTGCCTGTGATTTAAGAGTGCAATCAACAAAGATATGGGGCTAGTTACAGGTGATGCAAATTACAATACAACGCACTCGCCCAGCTTGGCCAGCAACAACAACACTGTGAATGACTCTAGACTGCTCAAGAATAGTGAAGGAAATCACCATGGTTAGTGAAACTTCTGTCGCGGGAGGCAGACATTGCTTTATTCTTGCAAGTGACAAAAATAAGAAAGACCAGAAAAAATCTTCGAAGCAAACTAGTCTATGATTGCCCCACGTCGTCATTTCACAACGGAAGATATGTAATGGGGCATACCAGTAAAACCAGAAAGCAATGTGTTTGTTGATACATATCGTCACTATTACATGTCAATCGCTATTTGAACTTTCCATACGAGTATTAGATTTCGTAAAGATTTATTTTCGCAGATCTTTAATTTCAGGATTTTTCACAATCTTGAAAGACGCAAAATTAAAGACCTGGGTATAAGTACCAATAAGATACACCTAAGTTATTTAGTTTTCCTTTTTCATATCTTATACATGTACCTTAAATGCCTGAGAGAGAGAGAGAGGAGAGTCATATCATTATGACATATCATTATGATATATCATATCATTATCTTGCAAGCAAGATCCATAAACGTTGGAATTATTAAGTTCATAATACCAATCAGAAAATAAAATAATAAACTGCTAACAGTTACAGTATGGGTACCGTAGTAAGTATATGTTTTGTGTGGTTGGTATTTTTTTCACTTCCCTTGATCTCTGATCTCTCTCTCTGATCATCACTGGTTATTAGGCATTTAGGAATATATCCTTGTTTGAGAGAACTTTAAAACAATGAGATGGGTTAGGATGAAAGTTATGTTCATTCTGTGGTGAGGTGGTGGTAGTCACAATTAAAAAACTAACCTTACTGCCTTCTGAGTCAATGGACACCATTCCCTTTGCCATATCTATCAGAAAATATCTGGACAACTCACCAGCTATAACATATGGAAGTGGAAGAAAGAGAATCACATCAAAAAAAGATAGACAAAGTTACACGTAAGTTGCTACGAAGTAATTAAAAAAATATTTGAATACGTAATTAATTAAGACCCTTACACTCAGTACGCATGTTGAGATTTGTCTGCAAGAAAAGAACTTGCTCATGTCCGCTTTCCAGGAAGTCATCTACAAGCACTAACTCAATGTCATCATACTCTTTTACTACCTGAAATGAAAAAAAATAATAATTTATTAATATTAATAATAATAATTAATTTTGGTACATTCTGTCTCTAAAAGGAACAGTAGGATGGTGTTAGATTGCTACACTTGTATTAGATGAATCAATTCCTGAAACACTTGTAGAAATATTGTATATAATTTCAAATTGTTTGATTTCTGGTTAACATAATCACAACTTTGGTGTTGGATTGCTACACGTGTATCAGGTTAATCAATTGCTGACATCATATATAATTTCAATTTGTTTGATGTCTGATTAACGTAATCACAACTTATCCTCAGAGGTCAGGGGAAGAATATATTGCATATTCAGATATTTTCAGACCAATCAGAAGTTGGGATTTCTTCTAGAATGGTTTCAATAAGATTAGAGAGAGTGTCCAGAGGCTCTGAATCCTCTCTCTTCTTAAAAACTTTGCTGTTAAGTGATGTGAATAATTTGTGAAGAATGTACATTTCCATTTCAATGAGCTAGCCCTACGTACATGAGGATAACAAAAATTTGAGAATAATAATTGGGACAGGAAACATAATGCAGTGGAAATCACAAAATTACCATAGCGGATTCATCTTACCTGGTTCTTTTTGCAATTCACTACACACACCTTCTTCTTTTGCGATGCAATCATAACCATGACTTCACCAGGCTCAGGCTGAAAAGAAATATACATTAAACCTTTAAGCCTACAAGGACTAGAATCAAAATTCTTGTTGTTATTAGAATATTGTCAATATTTTATGCTCAATTAGTCAGTCAGGACCATTTTTTGTAGATATTTTATTTTATTATATGGAGGAGAGTGTTTTACTGAGAACTAAACCACTCGTAGATTCCATACGCCACTTCATCCGGGACCCGAGTGGCGTATTTTCCGTATGTCACCATTGTGAGTGTCGTATCGTTCAATGACGTCACAATTCCCCCCTTTTGCTTTTGTTGAATTGGTTTCTCCATATAATAAAAAGAACATTACACGTTGACTCAAAGATATGAATTTTATGTTCTCGTGGCAAGAACAATATCTCACTTGTTCGCATCACTCACTCGTGAGACATTGTTCTTGCCACTCGAACATAAAATTCATATCTTCTAGCCACCGTGTAATATCCTCTCTCTACATATTATTTATTAATTATTGCATTCTATAATCAAGTAAAATTTAAACACAAACAGCTATTTTTTTTTAAATTCAATATTACAAATTTGGAATATTACAAATTTTAAATGTTTACACTAACCAGCACTCCATTGTTTCAATCATTCAACCTCATATTTCTCCTAAGACTGAATTGAAATCTCTATCACGACTTTGCCGTAAAAAATTAAGGTTGCAGCTGCGCATAATTGAATTCTTTCTTTTAACTGGATGATATACTACTAAATACTCAGGAGATTTTGATGATAAAAATGTAAGCAATTAGAAAGTTTGTTCCTCTAAAGTGTTTTCACTAACAGTTACTGGTTGGTCACATTCATTTATTCACAGGGTCAAAAGTTAAAACTCATTAAAACACTACTAGTAACCCAAAATAAAAAAAATCCTGAGTCTCCTCAACAGCTCACACTCTTTTTTTACCCTGTCTTTCAAGCAAGAAATTAGGAAAAGATGGCATTGAACTTGCTATCTTACCATATGGCTATTTCTTTCTGCTGCACATTAACCTGGTTCTCATATGCCGCTGATCTGTGATCTGTGACACTATTAGCTGCTGTTATTGTTTGGGAATTTTGTTCCAACAAATTATTATGAAAACATACCCTGCCAAAAACAAGACGCATCACAGGTCTTTGCTGCCTGAATGCCCGCAAAGTTGACTTCAGTTCAACTTTGCAGACATTACGACTAGAATTAGCGCTTACGACTAGAATGGCCTCTACTGCTGGCAACTTCATTTCCCATTTCAGAACAGCATGCCAGATGTTACTAGCTAAGTTGCCTCAAGTAGATCAGAAGCATACCAGACCTAGGCTATATCTTAATGCTTGATGGACAAAGAAAAAGACTGGGCTGTCATTTGCCTCCAAAATGGGAGTCACATGTAATAATCTTCCCATTACTTGCTCCTAGCTAGTTATGGAAAGGTTACAAGATTGCCTCTTTTTAAGAGAAAGTTGTTTTGTACTTTCTACTTGTAAAGACTTAGTAAGTCACTGTTGACTTTAACCTCATCTTCCTCTTATATCAACAAGGCCTGATATCATTGAAATAAAAACATGACAACCTCAATGTTTGTCATTCATTTTTAAAATAGGAAAGAGAGAGAAAGAGAAGGGAAGGAAAGGTAAGCAGAAGGAAGAAGAGATGGTCAAAACAACAAGTGTCCTGACTGAACACATCAAACATTATACTGTCTGATAACAAGCCTACCTCCAGTATCCAAATCCTGCATGCATCATTAAATGGCAGAGGCCAGCAGTTTTTTAGATGCCCATCCATAAACTTTAACAACTGTCCGTGATTTGTCGTTAGAAATACTTCCAGTCCATCATACATGGTTTCGGACTGGCCAAATGACACATCTCTTATAAGAATGAATGTCACTATAGGAATGTACACATTAGGAATCAGTGGAATCTCTTGAATATGATTCTGGGGATGCGAGATACAAGTCCATCTTGTCAATACATTTTCACCATCACTTGTCACATGCAGCTTGGTTCCCATGGCAACTGTTTCATCCCTCAGTAGACCGCACCAAAAAAGGTTAAATTCCTCAACTGGTGGTTTGTTCAAGGAATCAATAACATTTATAGTCTCCACTGTCATTTTCTCCAATTTAGGGTCATATCGAGCAAAAACAACACAACCTTCAACGGCCCAACAGACCGCTGGTCCATCAATCAAGTGAAACTCGATCTGTGCTTTTCCTGTTCTATTAACCTCAAAACTTCCAATCATTATTAATGAATCGTAACTTTCTAGAAGAAAAACATGATACTTCTCCATGTTATCATTTTTTGAAGAAGCCTGGCGAAGTAATATACACGGCCGATATATTCCGAATCTTATGTCCAACGAGCACTTCACCCGCCAGACTTGAAGCTGACAAAACGTCGAGATGTTCAACGATAAAACTTTATCCAAAGTTTTTTCGAAAGATCCGCTTGATTTCGAAAAGTGATGAACTTGTAATGCAATGTGTCTGTCCATATTTCTGGTCGCATTTTCCGTGGCAAAGCTGATCACATCACCATTGAATGCTTCATAAACCGCCATCTTGGAACACAGAATTCCCCTCGCCTGTGGTCTCATAGGTCTCATTGGCCCTCACTGGCCCTCATTGGCCCTCATTGGCCCTCATTGGTCTCACGGTTTTCTCGTCCTCACACAGGCTGCCCAAGCGCACTATGTTTGGGTTCGGGCTTCAGAGGTCATTTGGTCGGAATATTATTAGTGTATTATCTGATGCCAAATAAATGCAAAAATCTTAAAGATGTGTAGTCTTCTTGTTTGTCTATCTGTACTAGTAGCCTTTAAGATAACGAAGGTCGAGATTCCTTGCCGCTAATATTACATGTGATTCGGGCCCTTATTGTTCGAATTTTATCACATGTATTAGAATCTACAACGCTAAGAAAAGAAAATCATGATCACTCGAAATATTGATTCAAAAAGCTCCCTTACCTTTAGTTCATAGCCACTTTGTGTCCTACGGCCGGTTTAAACGCCGTATAGAAGAAAGTCGACTAAACGGCGTTTAAACCGCCCGTAGGACACAGAGTGCCTCATGAACTAAAGGTAAGGGAGCTTTTTGAATCAATCTTTGATCTTATACTTCGAATGCGTTCATAGAAGTGGCAGAGATTCCATTTTGGATTTCGCGGGAAAAAGTGCCCTAAAATGTGTCTAAAAATAAACCAGTCCGTAAAAACGCCGTAACATAGGCCTAGTATGGGAGTTGGTGGCTCCGCCGGGTTATGGGCTCCTGACTTTAACCTACTGAAAAACACCAGTATTTCTCATTTCATCGTGTCATCCTCATCACAATAAAAGCTCTATTCCTTAGAGCCTTACACTTCGCGTTCTCCGCATCTGTTCCAGCCTTGACAGTTACATACAGCATACTAATCAACTTATTAACTACCTTACCAATCGCGGTTACGACAAAGCCTTTCTCACAACACAAATGCTGCGAGTATAGTTTTTTTTAACCGTATTGTAAATGAATGGAATGGTTTACCCAATCATATTAGAGAATCAAACAGTATGGTAACTTTTAAAAAAATGTTTTAAGCTTTATTAAGGATAACTAGAACATTTATATTTCTACTTGTATAT
Organism: Porites lobata; assembly: GCA_942486035.1. NCBI lineage: Eukaryota > Metazoa > Cnidaria > Anthozoa > Scleractinia > Poritidae > Porites > Porites lobata. Next base: position 5,017,838 of record CALNXK010000007.1, on the reverse strand, counting down.
ATTTTTCTCATATTTCAATTAGTCGGGGGATCCCTAGTATGGCGCATTGGCGCTTTTGGTTGTCTCCTTCTCCACAACTCTTTTTTTCTTATAGTAGTGTTAGCTTATTTCATTTCATTATTTGCTTGTAATGTAGTGGAGTGAATCTGTAATAAAAAAATAAATAAATAATTTAAGGGACCTTTCTCCAGCGGATTCGACAGATTTTCCTTTACTGCATGTTCATGTTAAGAATTGAATAACGGTGGAAAGGTCTATTCTCTCTCATTGGTTGTCTGCCATTTTTGGCGGACAGTTCATACCTTCACACTTGTTTCAACCACTCTTAAACGACCACTTTCTTCTGTCCAGAAGGTGGCCATTGTAGAGAGGTTCAACTGAACTTTGTTTGATGTTGTTTACTAAGCAATTAAAAAATGAAATACTATCAAAATAGCGACTTTTATTAAGGATAAGATAAAAGGAGCTCCATCACGAACCATAGACCTATTTGCTTTCACAATATATGAACATCTGGAAATAGCCAAGGTAATTCATTACTTTAAATAGAATGATAACAAAAATTTACAAAAACAGTATTGTTTTATAAGGCATTAAATAAAGATCAAGCCTCAAAGTCTGCAATATCTCAAAACCTCTACAACAAAATACTTACAGTAGCTTTGGCCAACTAAACTTTTGCTATAGCTGTCTAAAACAAGAGTGCTCTTAAACGTAGCCATGAGGTGTAAATGCAATTATATTGTAACCAAGAAACCCAAACCATCTAAACTCTGGCGGAGCTCTCCCCCCTCTGGCGGAGCCTTAGTCCCCAGGGCTCTCCCCCCTCTGGCGGAGCCTTAGTCCCCAGGGCTCTCCCCCCTCTGGCGGAGCCTCAGTCCCCAGGGCTCTCCCCCCCCTCTGGCGGAGCCTCAGTCCCCAGGGCTCTCCCCCCTCTGGCGGAGCCTCAGTCCCCAGGGCTCCCCAGGGCTCCTCCCCCCTCCTCTGGCGGAGCCTCCCCAGGGCTCCTCCCCCTCTGTCCCCCCCAGGCTCCTCCCCCCCTCTGGCGGGGCTCCCCAGGGCTCTGGGCTCTGGCGAGCCTCAGTCCCCAGGGCCTTAGTCCCCCAGGGCTCTCCCCAGTCCCCAGGGCTCTGGCCCTGGTAAAAAAAGTCCCCAATTAAACTTACCTTTAACTTACCTTTTTGCACTTACCTTTTTTTTTTTTTTGGTTTTTGTTGATAATAGGTCTGTTCTGTTTTTTCTTTATAGTTTTTGCTTTTGTTTTTGAGTTTGTTGTTGGTGGATTACGCTGTTGAATTTAGCTCTTTGTAAGGTTTCGTTTTGTCAACGAATCCGAACTTTCGTCACTTAATTCAAAAGCGCAATCTTCTTTTAAGTTGTGATATTTTTCACTGTCAGGCCTGAAGAGGTTTAATTTAAAACTAAATACAACATGCAGTTGTCTTGGGGTATATACCAAACCAGAATTTTCAGTGAAACCAAAAAACTCACATCAAAATTATTGGAAAGAAGGATGCAACATGAAAAGAAACATAGCTTAATCGCTGAGCCTCGAGACCTTTTTGAAAATAATGACCGAGCGCGTATTTTTCCATAGCTTTAGAACAAGTAGGTTATTATTATGGTCACTGAATTGAAACAGTAGGTTATTATTTCTAATAATGATCTTCTGTTCCACCTCAACGACCTGTTCTTAAAATTTATGTAAAATAATGACCTGTTCAAAACAATGGAAAATTGCAGAAGACTCGACTAACCGACTGTGTTGTGCAAAAAATGAACTTACCATAGGTTTCGTATATACTGAATAAATGACAGACACACAAATGAGTTGGCTGCGTATCCTTGTTAAGGACCGTGGCAGTACTTTTATTGTTATTTTGAAGACTTTCTTGCAAGGCAAATTGTTCTGCTTTTCTTTATGGTGAGGCAGTACCTGTTAAAAAATGGAAAGTGTTATTTGTTGTTGTAAATACTACCGTACTAACGTGTTAAGAATTGTACTCCGACATCTTCAAATTCCTTTGATTTGCCGATCATCCCACGATTTGGATGACTCAGAGAAGTTTGGAAACAGGATAAACCAGTTTTATCTATGCACGCAAGCGTATTCTGTAGTTTTGCCGATTCGTTCTGCGCCCACGCTCCATAACAAAATAAATTTTCATGCAGGAATTTTGAGAAAATTACAGATTGAACGTTTAGTTTTAGAAAAATTGGAAAATGCAACTGGATTTGAGATGGATTTTGTTTTGGATTATTCACACCTGTCCTGCCACTCTGTCGACTATTATCCCGGGAAGCATTGTAATACCAACCGTTGGTTTGTTGGCATCGCGTTTGTGCGGCATAAGAGCATAATTTACCTTCAAATCGTACATTAATTAATAAGGTAGCGGTTAATTAAATACAAAAGCATATAGTCTGAGTCAGAGTAATAAAAACTGTCCTACGTTTGAAGTTTTTTATTTTACAAGTGTAGCCACTGAAGTGAACACTTCGCTAATCAAAGCGAAACATTCTCTACACAGACGTCAACAAAATAGGCCAATTTGTCTCTAACAATCGCAACTCGCGCTTATCCTGTTGACTACACGTAACCTTTATTACATTTTTGTCCCTCAAGTTCAACATTCATCGAACCAACATAACGACAACACACAGAGGAAAGAATTGTGACAGAAAATCCGTTATGTAATGTCTAAAAGAATAATTTCTTTCTGCAGCAAAAATGACCAGTAAAAACCGTTAAAGCAATTTGGACGCTTATCACCGTTTCTTTAAATTGACTTATAATTCTTTTCAGAAAAAAAAACTTGAAAGTAAACGATAGCGTAACGACAAAGCGAAACCAAAAGTTGAAGTTGAACTAAGGACAAACCTGCTGTTTTCGAGGAAGTTATAGAGAATCTTGACTTTCATTCCAGACCAGAGATCGCCTAGCTGAGTTTTGTCTTCTCTACACCGCAGGCAATCCTCCATTTATACGGTCGCTCGATTAAAATTCAAACCAGTACGAGAAATGTTTTTGATAAATCTTTTCTTGAAACTATATGTGAGAAACGCACGCACTCTATGTTCAGCAATGGGCAATCAAAGCATAGATTGGTCACATTCAAAGAGAAAAGTTTGCCGACTCGCTCAATTACATAACTTAGCTCTTAGTTGAAAACAGTATACTGGTGGATAAGCATGAGATCGCCTGTCTTTCATTGATTATGCTGGCGAGAAGTATGCAAGCAGACCCACGGATCAACCTTCAACACTCTTTTATTTTTTTAAATTTTAAAGGCATTTATGACTAAAACTATTTAATGGAAAATGAAACTTATAGGACAAGTCACAAGATGTTGCTTAACTCATGGCTTCAACCTTGAATCTTGAACTGTCTTCTAGCTGACATCAATGGTACAACCAGTTGAGAAAAACATTTTGTCTTCTCTGACTTGACAGTTCAAATGACCCAAAAATGTCCACCCCTTCCCCATCAGGCTTAAAACCGATAAGTGCATAACACCGCAGGCAATGCAAGGTACGGAGGTTTCTGGCTTTAAACACAGTTAAATCAACTTGAAATTGGTGTCTCCATGTATACGGTCGCTCGATTAAAATTCAAACCAGTACGAGAAATGTTTTTGATAAATCTTTTCTTGAAACTATATGTGAGAAAAGCACGCACGCTATGTTCAACAATGGGCAATCAAAGCATAGATTGGTCACATTCAAAGAGAAAAATTTGCCGACTCGCTCAATTACTTAACTTAGCTCTTAGTTGAAAACAGTATACTGGTGGATAAGCATGGGACTTGACAGTACATTGAGAAAAACATCACTCAGTTCATCAATGAACAATTAGACTAGCGCTTGAATTAGACGCATTCAGAAAAAACAAACGCCGACTTCATTAAAACTTGACAAATCGATGACAAAACTGGCTAGTGAATGAGTAGACAATGGGCTTTTCGCCCCAAGAGAAATTGAAAACAATGCTAAAGTAAAATTTTGAAGGGACAACAAAGAGTATTACGTTATTTTTGAAAAAAGGCCTATAGCCGTGTGAATTACCACAAGCTAGCCCCTGAATAAATTTGAAAGTACCAGGAAAGAAACATACAAACTTTCCAAACATCTTGGTAGACAGTAAAAGCGAAGAAACTGGACAAAAACTAGTGTTAAAGAATTGCTAGTACAGGAATCATTTTCACCCCTAACATTTCATTACTCAGTGATGTTGATCACCACCATCAGTTTGACAAAACTAATGAATATGCGAAGACCACAATAGCCTGTTTTGCACCCGCTCGTCGCGACTAATGTTAAAGGTGCGGAAAAGCGAGAATACAAACTTTTAAAACTTCTAGGTAGACAAAAATCCTCATTCATTCAAAAAGCCCAGCAAGTTGAGCAAAACTTATGATTAAAATTGCCAGTTAAAAAATCACTTCTATCACACTGACACATGAAAAGCTCGCGTTCAACGAAAATGCCGCGAAAAACACAATATTGAGGAGGATGTCATTGATCGTAGCATCGGGTTTTTAGTCACTGGGGTCACAAGAATAGTGGAGTGGATTTCTTTGATCAGAGGCATTAGGCCCGGCCGGTATAAACTCTTCCCCAGTTGATCATAAGATAAGTCAACATTAAGAATCCTCTTTGGAGATATAAGTGTCTTATCACTCCAACTGCAATGCATTTCTTTTTTTTGTTAACTTCGCTTGATTCCGCTCGATCGCGAGACCACCCCCCAAAAGAACTGGGACTACTCGGCGAAAATCCGTCAACGCGGCTTAGTGAGTGTATTCACATGACGTCACGGCGGAAATATTCGTGTTCCAAAACGGTCAGCATTAGATCCCGTCGGCCGCAGCCCCTTTCTCCCCTCATGAAATGTACACAATGAAACGGCGACCATATTGGTGTTGGACTCTTAGGTTTCTTAAGTAAAAAATTTCTTCTCCTCTCATAAATTTGCATGGATGCTTGTCACGTGAGTGAATACGCTCTGTACTAAAAATGTCAAGTTTCGACGTGATTTTTTAACAACTAACGAAGAGTTTAGATATGCAAAGTCGCCTAATTTTACAAACGTGGAGCGGTTCTACTGTACTTTGTACGAGAGGGACCTGTTGTTTATTAAGCAATAAACAAATGAAATACCGGTACTACCAAAATTGCGAATTTTATGAGGTATAAGCTGAAGGGAGCTCCATCAAGAAACATACACCTTTTTGCTTTCACAATATATGGCAATCAGAATACTCAAGGTAATTTATTAGTTTAAATAGAATGATGAACAAAAAACAGTACTATTTTATTAGGCTTTAACTGGAAACCAAGCCGCAAAGTCTGCAACCGCTCGAAAACACTACAGCGGAAATACTTACAGTAGCTTGCGCGAAGTAAACTTTTCCTTTTGCTGTCCGTAACAAGGGTGTTCTTAAACGTTTCCATAAGGCGTATTGTAACAACTAAGAAAACCAAACCTCCTAAACTACCATAGTTCAGAATTTATGATTCCATTAAAAGTTCAATAACATATGAAAGGTGTACAGAAAGTACAGTAATTTTTTCAAGCTAAGTGCTTCTGATAATGCTTTCCTCTCGACAAAAACAGAAATGCACTCCAAAGGGTTACAGAAAACACTCAGGGAATACATTTTAACTTTCTTGACTTTGCACGCACCATGCGTAGGCATTCTGGAACATGCGTAGCCATGGAGATGCCTCGAGACTATTCTGCCAATCACGAGGCATCCACGGCCATTGCCACAGCAACGTACATCTCTCTGGGTGGGGCATCATTGCAAGATGCCGTCCATCAGGAGAGGAGAGACCAGCTATCCCCTCAGGGGATCCATTGGGATTAAGCGGGTACTGCGTGGTTGGACAGTCGTCATCGTCTACATAACAAAGTGGTACAAGGTTGTTCGTTTTGATATTCTGCAGCATGCTGTCATCACGGAACTGGATTCGTCCTTCGCCATGTGCAACCCAAATACCCAGAGTGGATCCCTCCATACCACGCAACATCATGGCAGGGCTGGACTGGATTTTGACTGTCACAAACCGCGATTCAAAACGCTCAGAGGTATTGTGGGTGAAGCAAACACCCTGTTTGGAGCTGGAATCATTGTGACTCTTGGTATACCGACCAACCCAGCCTAGAAGGCCCATCAACTGGCAGCCGTTACACACTCCCAAGCTAAAGGTGTCTTGTCTGGCAAAGAAAGCATCTAACTGAGCCCTAACGGTGGGGTTGATGTTACACACTGCTGCCCATCCTTTGGCTGATCCAAGCACATCAGCATAGCTAAATCCCCCGACAAACACTGCCCCACGTAAATCTTCCAGCGACATTGTTCCGCTGCACAGGTCATGCATAGTAACGTCCCAAGCTTCAAAACCAGCCATGTAAAAGCTCGCAACCATTTCCCGGTCTCCATTGCTTCCTTCTTCGCGTATAATGGCCACTTTCGGACGAACATCAGTGTTCACTGGGGGTAAAAGCACTGGTTCAAATGACAACTTGTACCCTGGAGCACGCCTCGTACGAAGGCCAGCTTCTTCTTCCTGTGCACACTGTGGGTTTGTCTGCAGTCTCTCCAACTGGAAACTAGTTGCCTCCCAGATATCTCGCAAATCCACCATTTTCTGTTCCAGCACAAGCTCACCCCCGACACGGACTAAAACAACTGCATCTTCACCAATCCCGTTTGATCTGCCAATTTGGTGGCAAGGTACGCCTTTCTCACGGAGGGCGTTCAAAACTTTTTCAGTGTTCTCTTCTTCAATTTCCAGAACAATTCCAAGCTCCTCGGCAAAAAGCACATCTGCTACTTTGCTCACTGTTGAGGTACTGTTTTCTAAACAAGGAATGTCAACTGTCAGGCCACAGTTTCCAGCAAAGGCCATCTCCAAAAGAGTAGTAATCAGGCCTCCGTCGCTAATATCATGGCCAGACACGATAAGACCCTGTGATATCAGTTCCTGTGTGGTCCTGAATGCAGCCTCAAAGATCTGAAACAAAATAATATGAAATTCTTTTATTTCATTCATAAGACAAAAACTGTGATCAACACAAACTCCGAATAGAAGAGTCTGTGGTGGGATGTGTAATGCATGTAATGTTCTACCATCACTGACAATGTATATACTCTGGCCTTCTAAAGAGGTTTTCATGGGAGATAAAACTCGGCCAGATCATTGAAAATAGTAACCAACGTTGACGTATCCTAGTGCCTCAAGCGTAGGCGACAGGACAACAATGTCCAACAAGGTCTGTAAATCCTCTGTAATTCTGTCATAACTTTGTGGTTGTCTGTGCCACAAGATGGTATAAAACGTTACAAAGGTTTACGATTGTGATTTTATGACGGAAGAGTTGCTCGCTGTGTTTATTTAATTGCCCACACTGAGCATATGTAGTCTTGTCATGCAGGCAATTTCATTGAAATAGCTGTATCCAGACACGATCACCTGTGTGTGTAAGTAGAAGTACAGGGCTGTAAGAGCAGATCTGTTACTGGCGCGCAACTGTTTCCAATATTCCAGAGGGTGCTTTCATTGAAACAAGATTTCTTACCTTTGGATCGTCTAAATCAGGTGCCTCGCTTCCAAGCTGATTGTACACCTGCGCCAAAGAACTTCCTCCCAGCCTGTAATTACAATCAATACCAAACTTGACCCACACCAGATTCCCTCCTTTGCCTGGGATCTTCAAATCTGGAGTAACTGTGGCTTGGATGTCTGGACATGCCGCATAGACTGAAATAACCAGAGAGCCAGGTGCTTTAACGGTATCACCTCCCACTCTAGCAGCCATGCTCAACGAGTCTTTTCCACCATCTATGGCAATGCCAAGAGATGACATGACACTGCACATAGCCGCACATGTATCGTACAGACTGGCACCTTCTCCTGGTAATTTTGCAGGCCACATCCAATTACCACTGCATTTAACATCCTGCGGGTGAATTGTGAGAAAGAAAATTTAAAGCCTGTGTATTGTAGTCAAATATTGCATGGCCTTTCATCAACATGTATCAACCGACTAAGGGTACGAAATTTTGGAAACAAAACTTAGGCGACACGAACTTTTTTTCTCGGTGGTACTGTTGGGATGTGGCCTTGTAACTGACAATTTTATATCGGATGAAATTGCGGTATAAAAATAACGTGACCTCCAACACTGTCCACCTTAAAATGTCAGTGAGTAATGATCAGCACGCATGGCCAATATAGGGGGGCCATCCTGAGGAATTAAGCTCACTAAAAAAGCAGCTTTTATCTGGGAAGCATTCAGGTTGAATGGTTCATGAAACATTTACCATTCAAAGCATCTCACTTCCATTGTACTACAGTAACACTTTTACTCTCAGTGACAGGAAGAGGCAAAAATCGAGGAAAATTCTACATGTTATCTTCTAAAAATAAAATACTAAGAAAGCAAAAAGTGCTATGTTACAGTACATATGAAGAGAGTTTGTTATGATCCAACCGTAGGATTCAATCCATACATTCAAAAGTAAGGATTGCTTCACTTGTTCCTTCAGGAATTACAGGTTGATTATAATTCCTACTCTTTGTTTTGTGGTACCCCAGATTTATCACCTGTTCCACATCACAAAAGAGTGTACACCAATTCTTCACCTGAGCGTCTTTCACAAATACTGTAATGTACGCTTGCTTATTGGTGTGACAATTTTCCTAAAGTTCTTTCAATTGAATCAAAACCTTAACTACTTCATCACACTATCACATCAAGACAGCATGCCATCCCCATTCAATTAAAGTTCAGTGTTTTTTGTCACAAGATGGGGAAATAAAAAAAATAAAAAGGACTTTGAAAATGTAAAATTGTGTATCAATTCTTTGGGGACTGGATCTCTTTGAAACAAAAGAAAAGCACTGCATCAGGAAACAAGCCTCCCACAAAGGCGTTTTAGGAGAGTCTCCCCTAAAAATTGCCCGCATGGGAGGCTAGAGGAAACAAGCTTAAATTTGATACCTTTAGATCAGTTATTCTTGCAAACACCAAATTTGTTAGAGCTTCTCCAACTGCCATTCTTGCTCCACATGCTGAATCTACTAGGCCTTTGATTGGCTGTTCTCCAATGGCAGTCGCTGAGCCCACTGTGTCAAAATGTGTCAGTGCTGTCACTGCTACATCAGCCACTGGCGTATGCAATGGACCTACACACTGTTGCTGGGCAACCAGACCTGTGACACTGCGGTCAACCTCAAGTACACATTAAAAAAACAACTTAGAGCCTGTTACACATTACTTCTACATCTACATACCACTGCTTTTCAATACAATCAGTCACAGCTTCATAGTTTGCAGTTTGTAGATCTTCTTTTGTTGTTGTTTTTTTTTCGCAATTATTCACTTATGGGTTGTCATGTTCAGAACAGTTTTGAATCATCTTGGGTTACAATACTGAGTGTGTATTATTTTACCCTTGTATTTATCAATATTATTCACCTATCCTTATTCATTTACGTTCTAGCTATTCACCAATAACACTGATTTCCTGGAAGGATACTGTTATATGTGTTGTATGACAGTTACTAATGTAATCACTTTTGATATGAAATATTTCCTACTAAAGTACGCAAAATGGAAGAGAATGGAAGAAAGAACATTGTCACCAGAGCTCGTTTTCAAAACCCTCTAGCTTATTTACTACCTTGTTTGTGAGATATCTCTTGCTGGCAACTGCTGGCAGACGTAACACTCTGTCTAACATTTCCTTCACTGTAAAACTCGGTTGAATATGCAGTGGCACTAACTGTGACTTCACACGCTCTAAATTAAAAACCTGAAAAAAAAATTTAAAAAAAGAGTATTATTTTTCAATTAAGTGCCAAAAGAAACTACTTCACAATTATGAAAAGAACAAAATAATATTACTGAACCTTCTGTGGCATTTTCCCAAGCACAACTTCAAGTTCCAGATCAACCGGATAAGTTGTTGTTCTCTGGCGTTTGCTTGGCACACCATTTTCCTCTGTTGATATTCCATTTTCAAAATGGGAAGTTTCATCTTCCAACACAATTCTTCCATCACCTGGCAGTTGAAATTGAGTGAAACATAAGGTTTTTAACCCTGTAGTTTATTAACTACCTCATAAAAACACAATTTGAAATAATTACACTATGAAGGGCATACAGGTTGAAATGTGCCTAAATTTTAAGCATTGTTCACTTTGTAGTCCCATGAATTCTCCATCACACCTTGCTCAAGGCCTTGTATAATACATGTATTATTGCAAATGTGTAAAGTTGCATCTGTGGAAGTGATTAGGCATTCAAAAAGCCTGCTAATTTAAAAAAAATATGTATGTGTTAAATCCTAGAAAGAAAGCCTGTTGCTCCAGAAGACATCTTGTACTTCAAAGAGTTACATTGTATGTGCTACCACCCAGTACCAACTTGAGGCAGAGTTATTATGAAGGACAAAAATCATAATTCTGGATGTTCTTAACGTCAACATGTAAAATATCAACATGAAAACCAAATTTTTTGAATTTGGCCACCACTGTTCATTATCTAGTGAGCAAGTGGCTCCTTCGCCTGTGCATATGGCCACCTCTCATTGCTAACTGTACAAAAAATCTATTGCCACTGCAGGTAATATTAAGAGCTATTCATATTAGCAGGCTAGGTGGCTCATCCCCCATTGCAGTCCAAGTCGGCCATCTTGATGCTGCATGCAAGTCTAGTTCAGTGTTGTGGCAAACAGCACTATTGGAGCTGATCTGGAAATGCTGTCGCTAATTCTTTCACTGGCTTTTACAAGGTTGGGTAGGTAACTGGGTCAAAATTTGTCTCCCAAAATAGTCCCTAGAAGCAAGTCACCAAAACATGGATCCACTCCCAAGTGCAAGCTCACAATTGGCAATTGGTAGGATCAATGGTAAAGCTTTGACTAACCTGAGATCAGGCCCAATTTTAGCCGTTCTCATACGTTCTCTCTAACGGCCACCACTAATTTCGTTTCATCTTGCCCGCCGGATGTTATTTACAAAGCAAAATGAAAATTGAGCCTGATCTCAGGTTAACAAGTGACCACCAATATTGCAAACATTTAGTGGTCACTTACAGGTGGTCGTTTATGAGAATCAAACCAAGGGGTCCTTTCCTAGAAAATATCCGAACACATCTTCATTTTCGATGAGAATCCATAGCATGCAATTTCTTATTCATATTATTGTACAGTTTCATGTTGTCAGTAAAAGTTCTTTGTATACTCTGAAAAGTGTAGTACATACAGAAAAGATAGACATCAAACCATGACTCAAATGGTTGCTTACCAGAGGGTTAAACAACGAAAAATTTTAAAAACTTCATCCAAAAAAGTAGTCTTGGTTGCTTACAAGAGGTGATCATTTAAGACAGGTTCTGATCTAAGACTCTAACTAGAAAAATTTGGGTGTTTTGGAAAGGTGGTCATTTATGGAAGATGGTTGCTGTTATGAGAGGTGGTGGCATATGAAGGTTCATTCAACGACGTGTCTTTCTCAATACAATGTTTTATTTTTGGACAGGGGTAAGGTGTGAGGCCTCATGGACAAGTAATAAAGTAATCCTCTGCACTGTTTTTGGATTACCACTGCTTACCTGTTATTTCCCCTACAAAGGAGACTGGCACCTTCTCTCTATCACAAATATCTTGCAAGGTTTGCCTGTTTTCAGCATGCACCAGTAATGCATTACTCTCCTGATACTCAGCACCCCACAGTTCCAAGACGGAAATGGTTGGATCACCAAGCATGAAGTCTTTAACTCGAATAACTGCTCCAGCAGGTTCAGAGATCTCTTTCAGTACATTCCCTGCCCAAGGAACATAATAAACATAATTTCTATGACAAGTTTTATCCCTTATTAACTTTGCAGTTTCTCTGTACAGTTATTTTGGGAAAAAGACAGTGACTTTTTAGCAATCATTTCAATTCTTCACATGATATTTTTTTTGAATAAATTAATACTGGTTAGCGGCCTTGTGCCAGTTGGGAATCTTAACCTTGTCATGTTACATTTGAATTTATTATTTGTTTCATTATCACTGAAAAGCCATAAATTGATTATTAAAAAGGGGAGGATAATTAAGCATTTATTACTACTTCATGATAAATGTTGTAGTAATAATTTCAAAGTTGAAGCCCTCACCATTCCCTCCAGCTCCTTGGTCATGAATACTGCAGATAGGATTACCAGAACCCATTTCAATGCAAGCTCGAATGGCTCGGTTCAGTTTCTGCTCCATTTCAGCATCACCCCGTTGAACAGCACCAAAGTCCAGCTCCGATTCATTATCCCCTTGAACCTGTATTGAAGAGGCAGCTCCGCCTCCAACACCAATCCGATACACAGGGCCACCAACTTTGACAACCTCCATTCCTTTTTATTAAAAAAAGTTAAATAAAACTAAATAAACAGTGCTAAATTCCCTCTTTTACAACCAGTGGCTGAATTGCAGAGGGACCAAGGAGGTAAGATCAGGCATCAGCATGTAAACGCGCCTTTTTGCACTCACTTAAGTTCAAGTTTAATCTCATCTCACCCAACCAGACCAATGATGGGACAAGTTAGATAGACTACGTCATCACCACACGGCCGTCATTCCCTACTCTTTTCAAAGAATGACTTGTCATAGGTTCTTTAAGGCCCCCTTTTGACTGATGTGTAAGGGTGAAGGAGACAAGGCCAAGTGAAACCCTTTCTCAATTCAGATGACCTAGTGATTTGGTGGCAACCTCACTACAGCTAGTATGATCTCACAGTTTTAATTTTTTCAAAGACCTTTGTTGGTATAAATGTAGTTCTGCCAGGATTTGGACTCACAACCTCCTGCTCAGCAGACCAGAATCCTTCTAACAGAGCTAACTGCACACCATTAACCATATGTGATAAACTGATTAAGACAAGCATCTTCAGACAAAACCTTAGACTACTAGATAACCCTTTAAGCCCCAGTATCCCCATACAAATTCTCCATACTGATCTCCATACATTTCCATAAAGAATAAGTTGAGAGAATTTGATAATAGACCAAGGCAATTTCTCTTGGGTGATCATTTTATTAATTCTCAAAACTAATCTCTTGACAGTGTATGGATATTGTTAGGAGAAAATTGATCTTGGTCACTATTGGGACTTAAAGGATGTGAATATTGGAGTGTCATAAAACAGTTTTGCTTGTCGACAAAACACTCTGCAGGATTTTCGCGTGGACAAAACGGAACCTCTTTGCACAAGGTGCTATTTCACTTCTTTTCTTTCTTTATTTATTTTTGGAAATATAATCTTACCTTTTTCAGGCTGTAGTTTTGTCACTCCCTCACCATCAATCATTCCTATTCCACCACTAAACATTATTGGCTTCACCCACTCACGTCTGTCTCCATTTGGTAGCATCATACCAAATGATCTAGCAAACCCAGCAAGAACTGGCTCTCCAAACTTATTTCCGTAGTCTGATGCTCCATAGCTTGCCTCAATCACAATTTCTAAAGGTGGTGCCATGTTGTTGGGATAAACAAATTTGGCATCTTCCCAAGGAAGTTCATAACCTAAACGTACATGTAATGTCAAGAATAAGTTGAACAAATATGGACAAAATGGAAAAGCAGGAATCATTTTCTATCAAATTTCTACAAAAATTTATTTTTTTGCCAAATTCAGTATTAATTTCAAGTTAAGGGCTTATTCAAGTGGTGACAGCCACAAACAATGTTATCAGCCTACAGCGCATGTATACAGCATAATAATTGCTTTTCTAACCTGGGATATGAAGGTTACCAAAGCAATAACCAGCAGTACCAGCCACAACATGGGCTCCTCTTCCAGCTGCCTGCACATCCCGAATGCGTCCGCCAGTTCCTGTTGTCGCACCAGCAAATGGAGCAACACCTACAGTAATTCACAAGAGACATTTGTGGGCAGGCTTTACTGTAATGCAAAACTCTTTCAGTTCAAGTCCACTGCCTTACAAAATACCAATTCAATGTGAAAGCTATTTCTGCCATGCTGTAGTTAAAAAGTGACTCATACCTGTAGGGAAATTGTGAGTTTCGGCAGTAAAGATGATGTGCCTGGTACAATCTTGCTTTAACTGAAATTTGGTGGCTTCTTTACAGGTGACAGGTAATAACAATGGAACTTTATAACCAGAGATAGCACTGTAAAAAAACAATGACAGGCAAGCTGTACAGTTTGCAACAAAAATGGTGTGTTTTGAAGATTAAAATGAACCATGTGCTGGTACACGTATACATGTGGTTTTCACTGACTGACAACGGATACCTTTGGAAATTAATTAACCACTTAGGTCAACAACCAGGTCTGAGATGTTTCAAGTTGGTTTAAATAAGAATATTCACCTACTATAGATGATCCCAATATAAAATTATTTTCTGCCTGACGTTCACTGTGCTACTGTGAACTGTATGTACTTGTACATTGTATAATATGACACCTGGGTTTCAGCCACTTTAATACAAGAATTATACAACTTTTTTGGTGAGTCTGCATTTGTAAATTTAATTAAATTTATAATTTTCCTTGTTTTTTGGAATTGGGTTTAAAAGAACACAGCTCCATAACTTGGCCTTCCCCAAGTCTGAAAATACATCTTTAGGCAGCAAGATGGAATTAATGGTGCAAAGCAGTGAAGAATATTTTTTCTTCCTTACAAGGACAAACATCTAGCTAAGTCTCTCTTTTGGTTGCAGAAAACAAAAATGTGGCCAAACTAAATTGAGACATGGGGTTCAGATTTAGACTGGTTACTGCCATACATTACACCACAATTATGTTATTTTCTTGTGAAGACAGTTCACAATTGTTCAGGGTAAATTTTATTTACTGCAAATCAATAGAAGTCGACAATAACTTTTCTGGACATTAGGTCCAATCAGAGTTAAGATGTTGTCAGACATTGGCCGATTTAAATCATACATATTATTTTGTTCGAAGACCCACCACTATTTGCAGCTCAAGAGATGGCATTATTCACAGACTTAAGCCTAAATGAACAGATTTGGCTGATGCAATAGACAGGTGTTCTGCACCATAAGCTTCACTGCCAATATCATTTACCCCCAAATTATCTCTCACCAGGTTCTGGACCCCCAACGGACTCAACGAATTACCGGAAGTGCGTTTGAATTCCCCTTCAACCTGATTGGCATGGCATGTACACACAGCTGGAAGTCCAGAACAAGGATTTCGGCGCTATTTCGCATGGGAAGAATAACTTTTGGGTGAAGTAATATTCATGTCTGGGTAAGATAACGTTTGGATGATTTGACCAGCTGTCATGCCTTACCTACTGTTGTCACTAAATTTAATGATGCTGTTGTTGTTAGTTGTTTCCTGTGTTTTCATCACCATTTTCATCAGAGAATCTTCCACTTCCTGTCCATCAACAATCAATCTTCCTTTAAAGAACCAATGGCGAGAATGTTCACTGTTTGACTGGGCCAAATCAAAACATTCCACGCTGGTGGGATTTCTTTTAACTCTTTCGCGGAATAATTTGGTGTAATAATCAAGATCCCACTCATCAAATGCTAGCCCCAGATCTCGGTTAACTTTTTCCAAAGCAGATCGACCCTCTTCCATAACATCAACTTCGTAACAACTTTCAGCACGAACGTTTACCTTAAAGCTAGTCAACGGCTTTTCGTATCGACATTCAGTCATTCGGTCATGAAGTTTAGCTGCAAAAGCGTTTTCTTCCTCTTTCGTGATATCTGTAGAATCGTCCTTGGGCCTGACTTCAATCAAATACCGACATGATCTTTCGATTCGATCAATCTGTTCTAAACCTATGGATTGACAAATGGACACAGCGTTTGTTGACCAGGCCGTTGAGAAGTTAAGCCTTGGTCCGATTTCAATCAAAACTTTGCCATAACCGTCTGTACTTGCAGTTTCATCAAGGAAAGAAGTTTTGCGAACAGTATCTTCCTCAAAAGTGCTTGTCAACAGCCAAAACAAGTTCTTGAGTTCATCGGCGTTTAAGCATTCATTTCCTTGCACGCTAACATTATAACATATCTCTGTTGTTAGCTTTGTTACTTCCAGTCGTGTTGAGGCTGATTTCAGCTTAGATAAAGTCACATCATGCCGTCCAGAAGATAAACCGGGAAAGCTGTAAAGTCGTACGATTTGTTCCGCCATTTTGGAAGACCATGTGGATTCGATTAACACGTGACTTGTTTGAATTCATTTACAGCTCGCGCCATTTTTCGCACCAACTCGTCCTCAGGCTTCTATAAATTAACAGTTTTTGGTGTGATCTTTTGGGGCCAAATAATTTTAATCGGTTGCTACTTAATCACGGAAGATAAGCACCACAAGCAAGTCACTTGTATTTTCCCTTTAATCTCTTCTATGGTCACAACGGAGTCCTTAGGGCATTTTCCTTCCACTTTTACACCGACTTTAATTTATACCGTAGCAAGATTCTAGAAGGGTTCATACCGACCACTTGTTCTTCACCAAGATCATGCTACCCCCCCCCCCCCCCCCCCCCACACAACTTTCCGGGCGTCCCTGCTTCCAGCTTGAAAGACAAGTTGCAAGCATTGATCTTCTTTTATTTTGACTGGACTTTTTATTTGTACAGCTCTTCATTTTTAACTGATTTCTCTTGGTCGCCTTTACTGTTATAAATAAACAGCTACCGAACTAGCGGGTGAGCAGCGAAAAAAGCGTGAGCCGTTTCGCGCACTTTGCTCGAGGAATCGCTTTCCCTGCTATTTTTGGAGCGAGGAAAAAGCACCTACCGAACTTAGCGCGCTGAAGCTTTTAATTAGAAATCTCTCTAAACGGCCACCACCGTAAACGAGAATGACGTTCCCTCGCCTAGTTTCGCCCAGCCTTACTTTTCCATTTTCCCCACGCATGGTAATCTAAAATACTTTGCCAGAGGAAAAGACACAGCAAATATGCAGAAGTAACCATTTCAATGACATTTTTCTTTACACTGACCAGGGACTAGGCTGTTTTTTACGTTCTTCATTCTCTTCACTTAATTTATACATGGCTATTCCATTCATCTAAGAATTTTGGATTTTTTCGTCTATTTTCCCACGATTTACAACATTATCATGTACAAAAAAGACCCCTAAAATTGTCATATTTTTGCACAAAAATACTGTTCTCAGCTAAGGAACAGTGCCTAAAAACTTAGTGCGACGGTCTTATAACTCCAATATTTAAACCTGGTGCAGATCTTTTATCCTTCCAAATGGTACCAAATTAAATGCGATTTCATATGCTGATGATTTAAATATTTTACACGATCCAAAATAGGATTACAGAATTATCTCGACACGCTATCCTCTTTTTGCAACTCTGGGACGTTAGATATAAATTCCAAAAAGACCAAAGTTATGATCTTTCAATAACGAGCGAAGAAAGCTCAAACCTAGAATTCCATGTAGGTAAGGAAACATAAATATTGTACCTGAAGGTACATTTTTAGGAAACTGTATCTCCTCAACCGGTAATTTTAATATCTCACTAGAACACTTGAAAGAGAAGGCTCTTCATTCTCTTTCTGGTTTAAGAAAACACACAGACATCAGCAAATTAAAAACTTTCATGCTTGCTTGCAAAATATCGACATGATGATTCCCTTATACTATATCCTACAACTGTGAAATTTGGGGAACATATATACCAGAAATAAAATTTCAATGCGTGGGATAGTTCCCCAATTGAAAAAATCCATCTGCACTTTTGCAAGCGGCGATATCTAGAAGTAAGTAATAAGACTTCTAACACTGCATGTAGAAGTGAACTACGCAGATCGATTGCAATGGAAAAATTCTTAACTACATAATGTATGTTTTAGATTATAAAGATGAAGACTCTAATGTCATACACGCATTCCATGTGTATCAATTAATCTTCACTCTTATGGCAAAACTAGTTTTTATAGTAATCTAATGGAAATATCCAAATTCTTAGTCTTCTCAATTTGATCTCAATAATTTAGATACAACCAAGACAGCTTGTTAAATAGACATAATGAAACAGAATTATACTGCTCATTGCATGGCGACATAAAGTGAAAAAATTAGACGTTTTACAGCACGTTTAAGCATTGCTATGAGGTCTCAAGTTATTTAAAACTAACAAGAAAAACAATTGATAGAAAAAGTTTAGTAAGATTACGCTTAAGCAATCACAAACTTATGATCGAAGCCGAGTATATGACCAAACTCTTCGGGACAAAAGATTTTGCCCAGTTTGAGATTCAGAACCAAATTGAAGACGAAATTCACTTGATCTAGACCTTCCGATCCACTACTCTGATTCAGCTCTTAGAGATGATTTTTTTCATCAAATACAAAGTTAATTCTTTTAAACAATTTAAGCAAATACCCTACGCGGACTTAGTGATTAAACTAATGGTTTCCAGATAGCTATGTTAATTTACGACTGCTGAATTTTGTCCCATCAAGAATTAATTTACGTGATAGCTTACTATCACTTCAGAATAATGCATTTTTTTAGAAATGCATTTTTTCAGTCCCCATCCTTTTGCAATACCGCAATCAGACTTACAGTCATGCAAATACAGGTAAAACTGTTTAAACCATATAATAAGGTGGCTCTACAATGCTCATATGACGATAATTCTTCCTCAGCACTCCTTGTAACATTTTTCCTCATTTGAACGTATTGACTTAAGAACGCATCCTTTAACGGTAAACGGGTTCTTCGATGTTATTTGAGCAGTGACCACAGTACGGGTGCGATCGCGAACGTTTGTTGCCGTAACGGGAAAAGACAAGACATCTCTCCTGTTTGGCTTTATCCACAGCATGTACAGTACGACTTTTCTCAATTTTCTGTTGAGCAATCCGTACAGTAATGGGTTAAAAAGTGAGGTCAACTGGAAAGAAAACGTAGAAATCATCCATATTTCACGCGGAAAATCTAAAGATCCCAGCAGACCTGCGTTTTTTAGTATCCCTTGAGGTAGCCAACATAGAGCATATAAACTTGTGACGATGAAAAGTTTCTTCGTGACGTACACTTCTTCTTTTCTGATTGAGATTCTGTTACGTCTTCTTCTCGAGCACCTGCTGCCTTCTTCCTGCTGCTCGGTCCGATGAGCTTCCAATTTGAAACTAATTTTTCTACGATGCAAGTAAACTGATTTGAAAATGGCAGCATTGAAACTGATCGTTGCCAAAAAAGTAATGTTTCCGAACGCAACCATAAGTAAAGCTCTCCAAGCACTCTCTCTTGCAATAATACAAAGGGCTTCTTCGGCATGAAATCTGAAGTTTTCTTTCGCCATTAAGGAAAGCGACAGCACAAAACCGAACGAAAGAACCCAGGTCGCCAGAATAAATGTGCAAGTGGATCGCTTAGCGAAGACAACAGGGTGCTTCTTGTAATGAACGATGATGAAATAACGGTTAAGAGTTATCAGTGTGATACTTAGATGCGAGGTAATGAAGAGAGAAGACGTTAAAATCGCTTGGTATTTGCAAACATTGGGCCCTAGAAACCAGGCTCCTCGAATGAGCACGGCCACTAGCAGAGGATGACCAGTTAAAGCAGCTAAGATATCAACAATTGATAAATTCAACACCAGCAAATTCGGAATAGTTCTTAGCGTCTTGTGTTTACAAAACGCTACGATGATCAGCGTGTTTCCGAAAAGTGCAAACACCGTAAAGACAACAGCTAGGGTTATTTCTATTGCCGAAATAATCTGTGTCCTAGCTGGCAAGTTTAGCTTCTCAACACCTTCCTCCATATTTTCGAACTTTCCGCGTTTCTGGCGTAAACGTGCTCTGTAAAATAGTTCGATACGTGCTTTCACACTTTTTGGCGTCACATGTGCAGCTGCATTCTTATAAAGTACTAAATTTACTGCACTATAATGGTGACGCCCTTTTCAGCAGTGAGTTTTCATCGTTTCACACTAATTGACACCTTCGCTTTTTGACAGCCAGCAAAAAATAAATCTCGTCTTCTCACAGAGCTGCTTTTTAAAGATAAATTCCTCACGTGTTGATACTACGCTAAAAAAAAATTATTCACGTGCGGGCAAAGAGCAAATGGAATAAATTTGTGTCCGGTAATAAACGTATTTATTGCTTGTGGATGAAAAATGCCCGTCCATTTCAAACATTACTAGACGAAAATGAGGAATTGATTGTCGTTAATGGGTTCTGGAATGGTGTTTGAAGGAAGTAAACTAGACCGGTTGTCGGTCATCTGCCAAATTAGTTACTTTATTAAAGATTGTTGGATATAGATTGTATAGATTGCTACTGAAGCAACTTATTATGTGAGGCATTAGCAAAAAAGGTGTTTCTAGTTGTTCAGAGCACATATGAATGCGATCATCAAATGAGGTATCTCAAACAACACAACATAGAACTTGATATAAAGCCATTCGTGAAAAAAAACTAATAAATGCAAAAATTTTTTTCTGTTTGTAAAGATATGAAAAATAGTGAGTGAGTCTTGTAACAACTAAAAATCCTTCAAATGACATACACTTGTCATTTGAAACAATTTCACTGTAGTCATTGTTTTTGAAAAGCACTTAAAAAGGGGCAAAGTATCTCTGTCCAAGCCAACATTTCGAAATGACCCTTCAAGCAGGGTTAATCTCTTTTTATGGTTATGCACAGTGAAACTGAAGGTTAAGTGAAAACAAAGTCTATAGCTCTGCTGTTTACGTTGTTTCCTGAAGTTGGCTCAGGACATGCAAGGCGGGGGTGAGAGCAACTTACGCGCGTGCCGACTGAGTGAAAACAATGGGCCAACACGTGCCTTTTACTATCCAGTTTATGTCTCATTATTAGGTGGTACATGGTTCGAGTCAGGTCCTCATAGCATTTGCCGATTTTTTTCCCCTGTGAATGTTTGTTACTGATAGGGTCTTTTTAAGTGATAGTGTTATTTGCTTTGAATCTGGTTGGATGTTTTTTAGATTGGTCTGTTCGTGAAAGGGTAAACTGACTAATTTTTTTTCTTTATCAGTTCCTTTTCTATCTTTCTTAATTTCTGTACATAGTTTCAAGTTAGATGCAAACAAGGTCAAAGACCTATGGCGGCGTAGAGCGATACTTGTTAGTATGCCGGTTTTATCAGTAATACCAATTTGATTTTTTCTTTTTGTTTTTCCCTATTTCAGATACATTTCATTTTTGCGTTTTCCAGTTTTTCATAAACTACAAAATCTCCTCATCTAATCTTCTTTCGACATTTCATGGCTCTAACGATAGGACGACCGGTTAACTGCGGCGTGTTAGCCTGTCCACACGTATCGGTCCGTATTCGTTTGAAAAAGCAACTTTTTTCCCCGTTTTCAAAAAAATTCGCGTCCCTCGTAGCGTTTTCGCCAGTCCACACGTATACGATGAATCTATTTCAAAAGGATAACTTACCCGACTTCGCATGCTTGACGCCTACGTGTTCGCTATTATGAGCCCGCGAAATAATAAATTGGCGCCATCTTTGAATTTCTTTGGTGTGGGTTTATATTGTTGTGACGTTCTTCAAAGTCGCAGAAACAGTTTTTAAACTGTTTCAAAAACGACATTTTAAAAAATGTTAAAATCAGGGCAAGAACAAAGTCAAACTGGAGGGAGATCCAACCTTCCGCCTCTTGACACCGGCATCGAAAGTAACCTGATAATGTCCTGCCGCCTCCTGGAATAATCAGCTTGAAGAATTAACAAAGCTGAATTTTCTTGAAAACAAGCAATTAGGTTAGAAATAAGCCCAAGTATAAAAGACAAGAAAGGAAAGCGCTCGTCCGCCATGTTGAGTAAGTTTTTGCGCAGAGTCGATTGAAACTGATAGTGTGTCCTCAGCGTTTTCGAAAAGTTCCGTTTTCGTCTGTCCACACGTACACGCGAAAACGGCGTTTTCAAAAAGTTCCAGTCTGGAGAGCGTTTTCGAAAAGTTCCGTTTTCGTCGATCGTTTTCATTGGGTACGTGTGGACGGAAGCCGTATCCGTTAACAAAAAGTTGCGTTCTCAAGTGAAAACGCATACGTGTGGACAGGGCTGTGGATTGATTACATACAATGGCTCTGCGCGAATGCCACGTGCCTGTACATCTCAGCACATTTTTTGTCAGCACGTTTTGTTGGCTCCCTACAGAAACTGCACCTTAGAACATGAAAGAGAAAATCTAAATCTAAATCGACGCTCTCGGTGGGGGATAAAAGACACTTACTAGTGACCCTGCAGGACAGAGCGGCAGTAGTAAACACGCGAGACAGCGAAATTTCTGTTCTTGATCTTTCAAAAATTAAACACCTTAATTGGGAATGAAGTCATACGCGGGTCACAGTTCGCCTTTCCCAGATTCAGTCAATACAGCCAGCAATTACCCCCACGTCTTCCACAACAGAAGTCACGTTTTCTTTAATAACAGTTACAAATTTCACATGTCTGGCTTGCGGAAGTAATTGCATCTTTAGGTTTGTAAAAAACCAACCGAAAATAACCCGCGTCTTCAGCACTAATTTAACACAGCAAGAGAAAAGTTAACTTAAATGGAATTGAGGAGGAGTAGCAAAACAAAGGCAAAGTGAACTGAAAACATTCAAAATCTCTCTTCCCAAGAATTAACAGCTAGCTTTTAACGCTAAAAAGCCCAATAAATCAGATCAGTAGTTTAATCACACCAAAAAATTAAAGTAACCGTTTATCGTGTAATGACCCCTTATTTTGCTGTGTAATTCAAATGAGTTTATTTGCTCCTCATGACATCGACAACGTCTGGGCCATTAAGGCCCAGACGTTGTCGCTGTCATAAACTCCCGGCTTGGAAAATGTGTTGTGTCGGAAGCTCTAAAAAACAAGCTGAGCGTCTGAAATAGGTTTATCTCTAATGCGAATATTTCTTCGTCCCTCACAAAACTTCACATTTTTCTCATCGAGTAATAACTTTCCTAGACCGAGAAACAAACAACATCAACAAAGTCGTTAAAAAAACACTTTGTAGCAAAATCGTGAGTCGTTTGAGTAAAAAAAATAACAGAATGACGGAAGGATTTTTCTGCGGTTTCAATAGCCTGCTGACGGAATCATGAAAAAATTACTCAGCGCCTACGTATAAGGGAAGCGAGTTTATGAAGAGTTTACGCACATATTTGTTACGTAACTGGCTTAAAATTAAGCTCGCCCTCAGTCCTGTTCTTGGCCAAGACTATTTACTCATTTCTAGCGACAATTTGCTCTAGTATCCTTCTGTTTCGATTTCCTGATGATTTGAATGATGGACAGAATGGGTAAAAAATTGTAAAAACCATCAACCCCGGTTTTTCAAAAGGTGGATAGCACTATCCACTAAACAAACTGCAACTACCTTTATTTACAATATCCATTCATTTATCAAATGTACAGAGGTCTACCTACACTGCTCTCGCATTGGACTAACGTACTGAAGGCGATTCTCAATTAAGCTCTGCGAGCAACTTGTGTCGTAGTTGTGCCACGACAGCTTAAAAGTTGTTGTTAGTTCCCCATGTGCTTTCATCACATTTATTCAAATAATAAGTGGTCAGTGAATGTTATTTAAAACCACATCAAGGGCTTGCTTAGTCTTTATAACACGCGGTATTTTAACCTGATTGGCTGCGGCAGGATTGCTGCGTAGAAGATATTTTCTGAGTTCTACGAAAGTTCCTTTGTTTACTGTGAAAAGCTGAATGTGAGATATGCTCCCTTTCTGTCGGAAAGACTCGTAAACAGGACTGAACTCGCACAAGGCATGGTCGAGCTGCGAAGGCAAAAAAAAAATAGATTTGACTTAATAACTGAGGGTGTAAATTGTCGTACGAACCAAATTGTTTCCAATCGAGTTATTACGTTACGAACCAAAAAAAGGTTACAAACAAAGGAAACCTTCATTCCCCTTCCCTCCCCGTCATTCATTTTTTTTTTTTTCTTGTCCCAGGACCTCGCTTTATCAGGACTTTTTATCAGGACTTTTGGATGTTATGATGTAGGAGGTTTTGACGTGAGAGACGATGCGGTTCGAGGTTACTTGTGTCCAATAGGAGCACTAGATAACGAAATAAAAGAAAATGATTTTGCGCCTCATGAGAAGCCGAAAACTTCACATATGCCTCAAAAAAGAGTCTAAAATATCAAACAATAGGTTTTACTTACGAAATAAGATAATTGCTGACGTTTTGATTATCGCCCACGCTTCGCTAATCTGTTCTGCGTGGCAAGGTGTTAACAGGAATACAAATAAGAAAAAAGGTGGAAAAGTGAAAATGGAGGGAAGGCCGTAGTCATGTTCTCCCCCTCTCCCCCTCCCCCCCCCCGTCCCCCAAAAAAGTTCTTCCTGTCGAGCACGCTATTAGCTCGAGTAAACTACTAACTTAAAGGGAGTGTGTGATAGAAGTTGTCGAGAGTTTAACATCGCCGCCCCTTGTCTGTAGCGCAATCTTTTTAGCACACCACCGAGTATAAAAATTCTCTAACTCGCTTTATCTCTTAACTGAGAACAGCTCGGCGCTACAATCTTGGACAGAATAAAATGAAACAGCAAACCCACTCCCTCCCCCAAATCAAGGATGAAGCCGCTCAAAAGCCAAAACGTACCATTTTCCCATCCTTGATTTAGGGGGGGGGGAGGGGGGGAGGTACAAATTTTCCATCTATTTTGTCTAAGACTGTCGGAGAGCCAAGTCCAGTACTTGGTCATTGAGTTGGAACTCCCCGTACCACGTTCTCGTTCTATCGCGGTGATGGCCTTCAATCGCAATTTACATACCTTGTTTTCAAGTGTCTTTATTTCTTCATCCTCGAGTTTCCCACTACTCAACTCCAAAAACACGACATAAAAAGGCGCTGTACCCTTAACATCAGCGGTTTTCAACGCACGACTCTCGTCATCGAGCATAATACTCTCTGCGCATGTGTAATCCACCAAACGAAACCGCTGTCCCTCTTGGTTGAGCACTGACTTAAGTGCGTCGTAAAAGACTCGTTCGGAAGTCTTCTCTGCTCTGACGTTCAGAATTTGCCCTTGACGGTACTGGTACTCAACTACTGGGCAGTTGTTATGGAAACGAGCGATCTTGACAACGTCTCCAATTCTGTAACGATACAATCCGCTCAGAGTTGTGACAACGAGCTCATAAAGTTTTCCAATTTCTGTTTGCTCGGCGAAAAGCGTCTGCAAGATAGAAATAGACTGGTTTTAGCTGTATATGGAGCAAATGACATGCAGTTAACAAGGATACATGGACAAATACCCGGGCCCAGTTTATTAAACAATACCATTACCTTCGCGCAAATTTCTGGAAATAAAATCAAGATACGGTAGTCTTACAAACTTTATTAGCTTACGTTGTTGAACTCCTTCTTTCATGATAAGTTTCTTTTCAGAGAGCAAATCAATGCCGTGTGAAATGTCAGGCCCAAACACTAACCAAGAGACCACGGCTTTGAAATTTCAGCAGTAGAAGTCCCCCGTCTTATCAAGTTGTTTAACAAATTATCTTTACTTAGTTTCTCTTTGTTATTTACTTACTTTTGTTATTTTAGTTTATTCTATTTATTGTATTGTTGTTTAATCCATCTCACAGCTGAACCTTGTATTGTAAATATAACCTTTCTCCCCCGGCCTCGGTTAGTTTAAGAGTTATTTGCGGGTGGGAAAATAATTGGACCCGCTCAATTTGTCGAATGGAGGCGATTTCCTCAGGACTGGAATTCTTAAGTAGTCTATCAAGCTTCAAAAAGAAAAAAGAAAATTCGTTGTCGTATGTTCAAGTCCTCCCAGCAAGTCCTCCATAAAACGCCTCATTAGGGGGATTCACGTTGTAGTCGTGACGTCAAAGAAATGTACCAAAAAATGTGACATGTGCAGAGCTGTTGTTTTGCTCATTAAAAAATTGTTTCTTGAGATTGTTGTTGTTGTCGTGGTGGTGGTTGCTTAAGCACCCTAGTAAGGTTTTTTGGACTCCAAAGGGAAACGCCTTCTGAATACAAATGAAAACTATTAGAGATTTACTCCCTTGAGCCACTGTAATGCCACTGGCTCAATACACTTTGACTACAACATGTTAGTAAGAAAGACAGAGAGATTAGTTGTAGAACAAAAACGGCCTATAAATATCCCCTTCGCGGGAATCTGTTTTAACTTTTACTGAAATGAAAATCCTCGTCTTTCGACAAGAAATCTCAAGGCGAATGTTAAGCGCACAAAGAGATGACCTTGGAACACGAAAAACGAATAAGCAATTTTCCCACATGTGCATAAACAAGAGCCATAATGGGACTTGGCTTAAATAAATATCTCAAGGCAGAAAAAGAAAATAAGTAGCTTCACAGCAATCGAAAAATTACAAGGTGTACATACAGTAGGCTGATCTTCACTGCTTTCGTCTACAGGGATAAACTCGAAGAACATGGCCCGTGGTACCAGCATATACACGGGGTTCTCTTCTTCCGGCCACAGGTTGACTCCAATAAGCCCTTCAGTTGCGCCGTAAAATGGCGAATAAATAGGAATATCGCCTAGGTATTTCTCCTTCAGTTTGGAAGCGTAGAGTTCAGAAGAACCTATGATGCAATGATAAAAAAAACAAGAAGATATATCAATAAGTACGACCTTTCCTCCTTCAGGTGCACGAGTGTTTAAAACGCGTCAAGACAAGAAAAACTATTTCCTAACTCTAGTGTAGTGGACTAAGCGCAGTCTGTCTTTTTTCTACAGGTCCGTCGAGCCAGACGCTCGAAGGCGCGAGACAGGAGAGACTTTTATTTTCGGGAAACGTGAGAACCCCCTGTCGATGGTTTCGGTTGTTTGCCTTGTGAGGGCAATGCATAATTCATTTGCTTTGGCTATAGAAGCAGTCTCTCTTTCTTCTTCTCAGGCTGACGCCCTTGTTTCTCAAGAATAATTGGCTAGGTAAATTAAAAGAATATGCGAAAATGACAATGTGTTTTCTTCTGATCATCGGTCAACTGGTGAAGCATTCGGGCATGCGCAAAATGAAGAGAATGATGATGACGACGAATGATTAAAACTGCGTCTTTTGCTAACGCCAAGTTACATCTTTGTGTAATGTTAAGTCTAACAGTTTAAATACCTGTTGAGCAAGCAAGGACCAAATTTATATGAGGCCATATTCTATTAACAATGCCATAAAATCCTTTGGAAAATTCCAGCTTCAACTCCTCTGCACGTTTCCTGTCTGGTTTAAGAAGGTTGTTCAGTTTTCTTAAAGAGACGAAACAAAAGAACCAATGATTTTATTAAAAAGGAGAACCGATGAACTCATACCAATCCTTCTAAAATTGACTTGGATCGCTAATTTAGAAAGATTTGTATGGAGTCATCTAAGAGTAACAGTGCTTATTTCTTCGATTCCCACCCATTTGTATCAATAGATTTGTTTTTAGCTAGTGAACATTGTTCATCTTGTTTTTTTTTTTGGAATATGCCAACTTGTCCTATAATTTCACAAATTTAGTTCTTCTGACATCATTACCTTTCTTCTCTATGGTAGAAAATGTATTCGGTTGGGGTGGAGGGGGGAAGGGTTTTGTTTTTACAGAGTCCCTTTGTAGAGTAGTCAGGGGCACCCAACGAGGATATAGTTCAAAACAAATCAACATAGCATTGTTGAACATATTTTAGTATTTAAACGGTAGATATAGGCATATTTTTATCCCCTAAAAACTTTTCATCTGTTCGGATTTCCTAGCTGAAAGTCTGGTGATCCGAAAATTATAGGGATCAAAACTTACCTTTTCGAAAATTTCACCCAGGAAAAGGCTCCCGAAAATTCTAGGTGGCCTTTTTTAGGGTAAATATCCGTTTAAAATGGGTAATCATACCATTTTGCAGATGTTTGAAAATCCTAGAAGAGGCAGGCAAGCAAGAAATTTGACAACAAATGTTCCGAAAATTCTAGTTCCCAAATCGTCTTCCGAACAGATATTTTCCCGAAAATTGCCGTTGGGTGCCCCTGAGTAGTACCTGCTTGTTGGTGGCATTGTCACAAATGAGGGGGTTTCACACATGATTGTAATAATTAATGTATTCTTATGGAATACATTATTTTAGGTGCAGGTACTTCTCCTCTGATGTCAACTGGCTGCCTGGCTCCACAAGCCCCTATGGTTATTCCAGGCAGCTAGTACTCTAATTTTACTTTCATTATTTTTATTGTCATAATTTATTATTTAGCAAGAATGAGTACAAATAAAGATTGTTGTTGCTCTTGTTGTCATTAGGACTGGGTGTCTACTCATGGGAAAACCCAGGAAGTGAGATTTAAATATGATTACAGTCAAGTCAGGTCAAGAGTTAGGTACTGCTTGATTCTGCGTATGAATCTATTAGTTTAAAGTTAAATCCCGTAGTCATTGTTGTTACGAGATTCAATTCTTCATTCTTGTACATGCAATGAGCAGTGAATTCACACGTGAGGTAGTAAAAAGTTCTGTTGTTCAGGTTTCTTTTTTGACCCAATACAATGTCCTCATACATTTGCAGGAACTTTATCAATTCAAAGTGGGAAAGACTTAATAAGACCAAGACCAAAATCAGCGAAGTTTCAGTCTAAAATTTACTGCTACTATCCATGTATGAATACCAATTTGATTTTGAAAATGGTAGCAGGAATGACCATTGGAATCACTTTTTGAAAAATCAGTTTATTAATAAAATCGACTGGCGAAGTTTGAACTGGCTTTACTGCATATTTTTGAAGCCATTACCAACCTTCTGACACCATCTTCAATCTCCAAATTGGGGTTCACTTTTCCCAGTTCAATATCCTCCACCAGCGACTTCCACTGTGCCTCAAGAGCCGACAGTCCCGAATACACAATCTGTGCAAAGTTTGCTTCTAAGATACCAAGGTTTCTATCCTTTAAAGCAAACAGCAAGTGAATGTATAAAGCTTCGGGCTCTGTCAAGATGTCAAACCCTGGTTTTGGTGTTGAATAGAGGTGTAGGATGCGCTGTGAATTACTGGGTGAAGAGGAGGTTGGACCAATGGGAAGGCCTGACTCTGTGTATTGCCACCTTGGGGAGTAAAAGAACTTCAAGCTTTTCTGTAGCTCATAAGTCTGCAAGAGAACAATGGCCAGGAAAGAACTTCAAAACTTTAAATGGAATCAACTAATGAACTGTTAAACCTTCAAGTCCTCAGAGAGACCAACATCAATTTTCTCTTAACAATATCTTAACTCATCATGAAGGAAAAAGGTTATGAGAGTTACCATAATGATCACCTACAACGGAACTGAAATGCTTTGATCTTTTATAAAATTCTCTCAACTAATTCTTTTTTTTAAGGAAAGGCCATCCCCTTTTTTTCTTCGTTTGCTGTAAAATGTGTTTCCTGATATTGGGTTGGTCGGTCGGTCGGATTGACAAAAAAAAAGCAAAAAAAAATCACAAGAAGTCTTGGAATAGTAGGCCCTGGTACCGCAGGACGACGTTAAAAGTTAACCGGCATTCACATATTTGGATTAACAAAATCTACAATATACTGTGAAAAATGTTCATGTTTTTGTTCCTGTTTTTCTCTATGCTGTTACCATGTTCATTTTTCAGATTAAAATAATTATTTCAAGTGAAAAATGGTGTAACTACATCGTTAGTTTTTTTTTTTTTAAAATGCCAAAAATTTGGGTCGGTCAGACGACGGTAAACAGAAAAAAAAAGAGGATGATCAAATGTACAGAGATCAGTCTGGAGAATTTTTATGTCAATGGTCAGAAGTGTTATAAGGAACTGCTACGGTGTAACAGCAGATAGCACTGAACCCTTTCAGTCCAGTCCTAGACCAAGCTATGGTAAGTTGATTATTTTGATTCCCTTTTAGCACCAACAACTACGAACAAAGCCTGTTGAGACACATTACAAAAATACCTATTTTTTGCAGTCGCCCTGCCAAAATTGTTACCATTGCAAATTAAGAGACTGTTCCCCCCTCCCCTATTGGAATATTGCTTGTGGTAACACAAGAAATGCACACGTGAGCTGTTAGGCCAAAACAACATTGCACAAGGGGTGGGGAGGGGGGGCAAATTTGTTCTGTTTCAACGAGACGGTTGCATGTGGTGAAATTGAAAATTACATGGAAATGTCTCAACAGTTTTGTCCAGGGTTGTAGCAGTAAATCTGCGGACAAAATCCTATGCATGGCAATATCATTCACTGAAACCTGGCCTGGGTTAGTTCAAGAGGTTCACTCGTGCAATTTGGGAAAATTTTGGCAGTGGAGCCCCATTTTCCTCCCCAGCTCTGCCACAAAAATTTACCCAGACTGACACACCAGTGAACCTGCTCGCAGGCTACTACAGACCTACACATGTAGGTGCAGGTCTATTTTACTCAAGTTTACAAATGGCTATTACCTTAGGAAAAGCCTCAAACATGGTACTTATTGCAACAAAAACACCATTGATAAGGAATGTTTTTGATATGTCATTGGTAGTTGGAAGCAGAGAACTTTTCCCAGAAGTGCCTGAAGTGACACCAATCTGATATGGATCCTTTGCTGTAAGAATGTTCTTCTTGCCACAAAGGACCTGATCTATATAATCAAGGTAATTAACAAAGACACATTAGTATGTGTAATCAAATTGTTGTGGGTGAAATTAGGAAATAATTTCCTGTGCATTTTGTTTAAATTCTAATAACTTCCCTCACCTAGACAAAATGCAAGTGAAATTATTCCTTAATTTTACAAGCATATCATATGATTACCTATTAATATAATGGGTGACAAATTACATTCACAATCATGGGTTTTTGACATGTTTATCATATCAATTGTTGATCAAGAACTCCCCACACTGAAAAGTTTGGAGCTTGAATTTTCAACAAAAAACATGATAGAATCTTTCTTGATATGCTCTTTGACTTTCCTGATTTCTGAAGCGTTTTTAATGCCCAGGCATCTTCATAACATTTTTTAACCTTGATGCCATCTTGGCACTGAGATGTATGGAGCTATGTCACGGCAATTGATTTTTTTGTAATTTCACATGTGAAATTATAAATTTTAGCACTGAAATTTCATGCCAAAATTTAGGAGTAATTTGCCACCCATGATATTAACATTATATAAACATATACTAACAACAAACTGCTTCAATGCAGTCCTGAAATTGTGTCTACCTGTCTACTCCAATTATAAAGTTTCATTATAATAAATTGTTCATGCATTGTGGACATCATTGAACATTAAACTCATCACCAATAGATGAGCTTGGGAGCTGGTGCCTTGAGAATTGGTGGAGCCGGGCAAAGCTGTAGCAAGAAAAAGAGGTATCCATTGCAACCCTGCAAGTGGCCACCACCAATGGATTACTTACCACCAATACTTACCTAGGTAGGAGGGGCAATTGGGAGGGTGGAGCGGGCAGAAAATTTTAAGCAAGGCAAAGGCAGGCAAGCTTAATATGACTTGGCAAGTAACTATAAGCAAGCAAACTGCATTTATGTATCACGAGGTTCCCCTGCTGGATGCCTGGGGTCACCCCAAGCCAGGTAACAAGAAATTGCTGGCCAGCATTGTTTCTATTTTAACTTTGCCTAAATTCCATTTAGCCACATTCAACCCCTCTGTCATCATTCACCTATCGGGCATCTGAAGTCCAGCAGATTCTGCGATGACTATTGAGGTAATTGTTCTTTCACTAGGATTTATAGTCAGACAGTAATTCCATTCTTCATTCAACTTACCTGGCGGATAAGCTACATATTAAAAGCACACAAGTTCCACCTTTCTATCCACATACACAGTTTCCACTTTCTTAATCCAGACACTCTTTCCACACGTACACAGTCTCCACTTTCTTAACTCAGACACTCTTTCTTCACCTCTTGTATCTAAGAGGGGGAACATGGCTGTCCAAATTTCCCACCTCCCATTATTCTTTGCATCCCCAGCTCGAACCACTATTCTCATGGCTAATCCTCCATTTTATCCCTTTGCATCTGTAAATATTAAGCATTATTATTTTCCCTCATTTCTCCTGCTTCCCTCCCTTACCCCACCCACCCCCCATTCTTCCAGGCTTCCACCCCTCTATCCTCCTCCTCCATTATTTAAGATAACCTGCACCACCCCCCCCCCCACCCCTCGCATCCAAGCAGAATTCAATCAAGCCCTCAGCCACTGCCTATGGCGGCATAAAGTAGTGCCTTCCCTTCTACTCAAGGAAGGCCTAAAATCTCACCTATAAATTCTTTATAATGAATATGTCTTGTCAATGGATGCATGGCCACATACTGCTTTTTGCCTTCTATGTCACCAAACTTATACCTAACACCATATTCACCCGGGGGGGGTACTCCCTAATATGGGCTATATAGGTATGTGCGGCCCCAAAGGGTAGGGTTTTTCAGCCGTTTTGGTCATAAATTGAGTATCGATTTTGGCTATTTTGCCGCGTTTGCACTTTT
Source organism: Porites lobata (assembly GCA_942486035.1). Classification (NCBI taxonomy): domain Eukaryota; kingdom Metazoa; phylum Cnidaria; class Anthozoa; order Scleractinia; family Poritidae; genus Porites; species Porites lobata. The sequence goes on along the minus strand of CALNXK010000007.1, from coordinate 4,985,377 downwards.
TAGAAGAATCTTCAATGTCAAAATTCTTTAACATTGGTCTGAACTTAATTATAAGGCAGGTCTGAAACAGGGTATTGAGTTTCTTCTTGCACTTCGGCGAAATTAACACTGTCATTTTCCAGTTTTCTTCTCATTCTCGCCCCAAAAAAGGACAAGAAGAAGTACTCGAAATACTGTCGAAGCATAGAGCCAAATGAGTGCAACTCTGACCGCCTTTTACGTCGAATGTCAAGTGTTATTCCTAACGCGGAAACTCCCACAAGGCCAACTGCAGTAGCTAGGTACAACCTCGGCATGTTAAGCGCAAGTGGTACGTGGATGAACTATAAGATCTTCAAGTCAAACAGCTGATGTTTTATATTTGGCTTATGTAATACTTTTAGTCCAAATAAAATATATTCCTACTGCGTGACAAACTCGTTTCCAGTTTCTACTCTTAGCTTCTTTCTTTGAAGGAACGTTTCCCCCCGCTGCATGACAAGAGGGGTCATGTGAGAGAGTTCCTTTTACTGATCTCTCCTCCTAAAATGCCGTATACTCTCTCCCCCTTAGGCTCTAAGGAACGCCTGATTCCAAGGTTAGGCACCTCAAACCCTGAAATGCTTTGTGGAGTTGTGGGTAAACGTCACAAGAATGCTTTGTGGGAAAATGGCGCACCATTTCGGAGTAGTTTGGGCAGAGGGGCAGTAGCCCCCCACCCCAAACAAAAACGTGGGGCAAAGAGCCCCCCCCCCACCCACCCACCGATGTATTAGACAATACCTGTGACATCAGCGACTTCAGAGAGCACATTTTCTGCCCTCAGAACTTCCTACGAATAAAGCAGGACTGCCTGAACAACTACCCACTGATATATTGTCACAAATAGATTACGGACAAACTAGACATTGTGAAGATTGCTTGTGCCAACGAACAACGCAAAGGGCATTTTGGAAAATTTGAGTAGGAGTATGCGTATGGCTGAGTGGAAGCAGAATCGGCTCCTGGTGGAAAAGGCCCTGAGATGTTTTAGTGACACTCTTACAAGTTCATAAGTTGTTGTTGTTGTTTTTTTTAAGTTTTTGCAAGTGAAGTCAATTCCTAACAGAATAGCGTTCACGGCAAACGCAAAACGTTTAGTCAGTTTTTATCACGTGACCACACATTATTTCTGTTTACGTGTTCATTATTAGTCTTGTACCCAGTGTTTTGGCTTTTTGGTCACCCAGCTAACGTTGTTGTCTCGCTAACCAAAAATCCGGAAGACTCCGGGGACAAGATTGAAGTCCGACGGGAAGTCAGTTAACTACGAGATCTGACAGCAGCCCATCAATGAGAATGGGCTCAATGGGCTCCTGGATCTGACCAATCAGAGCGCATCATTTTCGTGGGTCCTTGAGCTTGGAGAAGGCTTTTGTGAGAAGTTTTTCGTCATTCACGACGGTAGGTTCATTTATTAATAATAAGTGAAGTAAGCGGCGAAAGGATCGTAAGCTAATCAGATTCATATTTGCTCCATTTAATTGTTTTTAACTGGTAACTTTTGTTTTTCTTTTCTTGGCTGTGGTCTGACCAAAAAGCCAGAAGACTATGGGTACAAGAGTTTTTACGCCAGATTCATCCATAAGAATTAATTTGGACAGTTTCTCGGATAAAAATTACAATACAAGTAAATAATTTAAAGTACTTCAGAAGTGTTTTCTGTAATTTTTTTATTCATTTCATAACAGGCAGTACAGGCTTAAATTAACGGACTTACTGACAACAACATGTAGAAAGCCGATGGAAACTATTATCTAAGTGAAACATTTCTCATATTATTCTGATTCAAATTCTTGACATCTGATTGGCTGAGAATGGGTGACTTGATGAATCAGCAATTAAAATTAGGCCGAAATTTAGCTATGGCCACAATGACTTTCTTTTCTTTTTTCCTGGTTAGTATCAAAACCTTGACTTAATTACATTAGTTTGAAACTAATATAGCTCTATTTAATATTTAACTACCTTGTTCAAGAAAGCTGCAATAGCAAAAAAACTAAATTATCAAGGAAAGCATCGCAACTTGACACTGTTGTTAGTCAGTTACTGCCTATATAGCCTCCAGTAAGCACGATTGAAGTAATTGGCATCAGCTCCTAATGTAGGGGGTCCTTTCAATCGTGACCACCCACGACCCTCTTCTCTTCGACTATTGCCTTTAAGCTTCTCTCCATCTTGAAGCATATACCTCTGCGTCGCAATGTTTTCAATAAAGTACTTGTTATCACTTACTGGCAGGAATCTCCAGTACGCACGGTCTTCGTAGTTGTCATCAGCGCCAACAACAGGCGGTGCTTCAAATCCCGTGGACTCTTGCCACCCATTTTCGTCTCCTCGATCGCCCGTAATCTTTGGACCGCTTTGAAACAAGTACCTCCTGGTCTCCACGTTTTCAATTAAGTACTTGCCCTCGCCTTGAGGAAGCAACCTCCAGTATGTTCGATTGTAGAAGTTCGAGTAAGCTCCAACCGCAGGTGGCGCTTCACGTCCAGTTTCTTCCAACCATCCTTCTTCATCTCCTCGCTTCTCAATCCTCTCTCCCTCCATATACAAGTAGCGCATTGTCTCGTAATTTTGAATGATGTAGGTTCCTTCATCAAGGAAACAAGTCATGTTGATGATGACCTATCTTTAACTGAAGAGCAGCACAGGAAAGGTTTCGTTCAGGCTCACTGACTTCAAACTGTGGCGTAGCACTTGTTGCTCGACCATTTATGGATTTCGTCTTTGTGGCTACAAACCACGGACCTATGGGAACAGAAATCCAAACTCGAAAACAGAAAACCACTAACCCGAGACAGAAACACCCAGGCCAAAAGCGAAACCCAAAACCGGTAAATGAAAGACACAACTAGAAACTAAAACACACAAAGGTGACGAAAACATATTTCTGGACAAGGAAGAACAAAAAGCAAAACAAAACAAAACAAAACATAAACATGAATAGGAAACAGAATCAAAATCGCAAAAGTCCAAAAACAGAAACCCAAAATATAAAACAGGCAGGCTATGTATGGTAATTTTTTGTTTCTTTTTTGAGTTTTTGTTTTGCTGTTTATCTTTTCTTGCTGTCGGCCACCATACTTACGCCTTCCGCAAGCTCCTTCTGATATAAGATTACATTAAAAACTCCGCAAGTAAACCGAACCTCACTACTAAAGAACCTATTAGGCTAAAATGTGATATCTTGATTCCATCTATATAACAACCTGTTGAGCCCAAAATTTTAAACAGGCTCTTAGTTTCTTAAATCAAAAATATGTACCCATGGACGAACACCGTAAGTCCTCTAGAAAGCCCCCCGGGGGGCTTTTTTAATATTTCAAGCCCATTTGAGGGAGGGAGGGGGGGGGCTTATTTAATTTAGAAAAGACGATGGTATTAGTTCTCCATAAAGAACTAGAACACAAAGTGGAAAAGCTCAAGTACAAGAAGTTGGAGGTCATGCAGCTGATTTCTGTTTGGTGAAAAAACCATCCCGGATCAGTCCATACAAAGTTTTACAGTCGTTATTGATACAGTCTACCATTTATTAGTGAAGAATGATTGAGGGATGTGGAACATTAATTTTCATCCCCTGAAGAGGGGCGGGGGGGGCTTTTTAGAGAGAGGGGGCGTATTTGAGAGGGGGGGCTTGATAGAGGATTTAACGGTAAGATAAGTCAACATTTAGGAGCCGTTTTGAAGACGCATGCGCCCTATCACTCCACCTTCAATGTAAATGCGAATGTTGATTATCAAATAATTATTTGGTAATGGAGATTTCATAAAAGGAGGAGGCTGAATACCACTTAATGCTATCAGACCATATCTGCAATGTAATTTTCCAGTAAACAAGAATCTATTTAAGAATTCAACCGAAATAGCCTAAATTTAAGTTTATTACCAGTTATGCAAGAACCAGTTTAGGCTAATTTGGGAAATTGCAGGTTCTTATTCTACTGTCTTACTTGCGGGTTTTTACTGGAAGCCGCGCACGTGATAAAGAGCGTTTTCACTCACGTGGCCAGCATCTATGCAAATTCACTGGAACAATAGAAAGCAAAACAATCAACTCCCAAAGCATTAATATTTGTTCACAGGATTGGTTTGAAACATCTATACATGGCCGCCATGACGTCATGTGAAAACACTCAGAACGCCTCTTTGTTCTTCAGTCATCGACCGCAGCGCCAACCAAAAGTCAAACACTTCTGCCCTTGGCTTACCCTGGTCCCAGAGGTTTTTCTTGATTTTTCTTCGCGAAAGAGATCAAGAGCAAACAGCGAAGCGGCGACAACGAGTCGCGAAAGCGACGAGGAGAGACAGAAAAACCTCTGGTTACCTTGACCTCGAATCTCACTTCCATGCAGACGACAGGGTCAGGATCTGACCCTCGTGCGTTGATTGGTTGATATTTTTTCAAACGCGCAAACCAATTTGATTGGCTCGTTTAATTGTAACTACCGAGGGGACGCTGAGGATTTTCACACCTCATTTTGCCTCTCTCTACTAGGGAAGAAAATTGTTTGTATGCTGCACTCGCAATAACATTTGCACGGGACCAAGGCACGTAGAGGCACGCCATGGATGTTGTTCCTCAAAGAATATTCGAAGAAATTTTGACCTCGGTACTTAATGAGCGCTTTCCCGAGTCTCACTGAGCAACAAAAGAAAGCTTTGTTCGCTGCGTTGAGTCGAAAGGATGTGTTCACCATTTTATCAACCGGACATGGAAAGTATATTTTCTGTTACAATACTGTCATTCCATTAAATAAACTAACTTGTTTAGGGCAGCAAAATAAAAAATCTCCGAATACGGAATGAAAGTTTCCTTGTAGGAAAAAAACTGACATACAACTTTGTACAAGTGCGTAATCATTTTCGGTGCAGCTTGATTTTCCTGCGACGCCCAAAAAAGATCTAACCAACGTTATTTTTGGCATTCACCTATTCGGCTAACTCAATGTTGTACCCAATTCAAATCTCCCGGGGATAAGATTCTTTGTGTATTGCATTTGCATTATAATGTGGCATTCACATTTAAATGATATGGAAATTCCTGAAACAAAACGTTTTATTCCCAAAGGGTTTGAATTGGGTACAACATTGAATTAGCCGAATAGGTCTATTGGGCCAACAAAAACCTCTGAAAGTACATTCCGAACCTTAAGGGTTTGTTGTGCTGCATGACTCTTCCTAGCGTCGCTGTTCCACAAAAAAAGGAAATGGAGCCACCAAACCAAAATGCGAGCCAGATTGCCAGAATACATATTAATATTACTATTTTCAGGGGAATGCCCGCGAATCGACGCGAACGGCGCGCCCCGCAGAAGTAAACAATGTAATAAGCGCGATTGATAGACTCTTGCAAACTTTACAACTTCCCGCTGGCACACTGCCGACAGAACAGATGACAATGTTTGTGAAAAATCCTTGTTATTATACCCAAATAAATTCTGCAAATCCTGCAGCATTCGTTTGGAACAATGTCGGTTTCTTTATAAAGTGGTCTTATTCCTGGACTCTTGTCGCCCATCGTTAACACATGCTTTAGCTTGACCCCGATTAACAAATCACTCTTTACCACCCAAGTGAAGATGGTTTGTTCATAACATAATTTCCCCAGGTCTACCCCCACTTAAAAAAATAGCGGCTGATAAGCACGTGTTTGCTAAGTTGCCATTGGTCACTCTTTTTATTAGCAATTTGACGCGTTTGACAGCTGTCGTCTGCATGAAAGTGAGATTCGAGGCCAAGGTAACCAGAGGTTTTTCTCTCTCTCCTCGTCGCTTACGCGGCTTGCTGTTGATCTCTTTCGCGAAGAAAAATCAAGAAAAACCTCTGGGACCAGGGTACCCTTGGCTCTTCGTTCCCTGGCTCTTACCAGGCCGAATTCAGGTTTCTTTGTGAATTATTGTGATTAATAAAAGTCACAACCCCCTAGTGCTATGGGTGCTATGCGAGTGGAGTATTCAACACAGTATAACAAACCGGGCGCCCAGGAGGGCACTCAGCAAAGTTTCATACTGGGAGGCTCGGCCCCGGCGTTTTCTCTACGTTTTTCTTTCACCAACTAACAAGGCCCCTTACGCTTCACTAAGCATTTTTTTCGAAAACAGGATTTATTTGCGATGTTTCTTTAAACAGAACTGAGGAAGCAAAAGTCACTGATCATGACAGTCAAAGTACAGGAACAAAATGACTGCATTCTAGAGAAAATGGAGGGTACAGTACAAGGAAATCATTCAAGGTAGTTCAAATGCATTTTCTGTATTTACTTCTATAACAGGCAGTGGCAATAATTAACATGCCTGAAAGACCTTCAAATGATGTCCAACTGACATTACTGATAAAAGCATGCATATAACTGTATTGTCGCTTTGCAAATGCGAACTATTCAACAATCAAATATTGCAATGTAGTTGACTGAGAAAGTTGCTGCTGCTTTTTTCACATAGCAATGAAATAAGTATACTTTCAAAACCTTGAACGAATAACATTTTTCAAAACCAACGGCATACTAATTAGTTGGTTAAAAGCCTACAAAAAAGCTAGGAAAAAATCAGACAGTTTCAAGGGAAAATTCGCGACTTGACATTTTGTTGTCGTCAGTCTATTGCATGTGGAGTTTCCAATAAGCACGATTGTAGTAATTGGCATCAGCTCCCAAGGCAGAAGGTGCTTGAAAGCCAGATGAGGCTAACCACCCACCTTCGTCTCCTCGTTTGCCTTTAATCTTTTCTCCATCTTGAATGAGATATCTTTGCGTCTCAGTATTTTCAAAAAAGTACTTGCCATCGCCTTGTGGAATGATCTTCCAGTAGGCTTGATTGTAGTAATTGGCATCAGCTCCTAAGACCGGAGGCGCTTGAAATCCAGATGAGGCTAACCAACCACCTTCGTCTCCTCGCTCGCCTTTAATCTTCTCTCCATCTTGAAACAGGTACCTCTTGGTTTCCACGTTTTCAACAAAGTACCTGTCATCGCCTTGAGGAATGATCTTCCAGTAGGCTTGATTGTAGTAATTTGCATCAGCTCCCAACACAGGAGGCGCTTGAAATCCCGAAGAGGCTAACCAACCACCTTCATCTCCTCGGTTGTCCTTAATCTTCTCTCCATCTTGAAACAGGTAGCGTTCTGTCTCGACATTTTCAATGATGTAGGTTCCTTCATCAATAGCACAGGACATGATGATGACGATGGCTTATCGTCAAGAGCACCAAGGGAGAAAAGTTTCGTTCAGCTTCTCTTCACACTGTAGTGCACACATTCAGTTGCACGCTCATTTATGGATTTCGTTTTCTATTGTTTTCAGCACTTTGTGTATCCACAAATCACGTATACGCCGCCTTCCGTTGGCAAACTTCCTGTTTGTAGGAAGTTCAATGTTGGTGTCCCAAACCAGTCCTTTGGGAGTTGAACTCTTTTCTTATGCAAACGCTTTCTTTTTTCCCTATAAATTTGTTGAAGTATTTTTTTGCCGTGTACGCTATTGCGTAACTTTTATTGTTGCAGTTGGTACTTTATTTTTCGTTTGAAAACTAATTAGGTAAAATATTCATTGTAAGCCGTTAATTACTAACTAGATCGGACCTTTTACAATAGTCCCTTTTTGCCACACCTTGCATTTGCATGGGATTTGCAAGATTTAGATAGTAAGAAGGAGAAGCGTCGCTAAAAAGTCAGCGCGGAAGGCGCGTTCAGAGAGAGCGTAAGAGAAAGACCTTGAAGCACAAACCGTTCTACTGAAATCCCTTTAGCAGAGGCGTCCCTTTTAACTCCACGGCAAAAGAAGTCATTTTGTTGGGGGAAAGGAGTTTGATGTGCTGTAAAAGTTGAGAAAGCAGGAGAAGTATAGTGGCGGCCGTAACGTCTCTCCAAGACCGTAATATCTCTCCAAGAAGTCAGTGCGTTATCTCCAAGAACGGTTGCGGAAAACCAGACTGAACTAGAGAGCAGCGGCAGGCCGGGAGACCGAAGCCGGAGCAAGTCTGTGAAAGATATAAGAGTAAGGCGGCTGCTGGAGTTTGGAGGTTTTGGGATCGAGTACAAGTGGTGTTGTTTTTGGAAGGAGTGACGGCGGGCTTGACTAAAGGAAACACGAGCAACTCTGTTTTATACGCAATGTGAACTAAAAAGGGAACTATTACTGCGTGTTCGAAGAAATTACGTTGTAAATATGTTGTAGACTAAGTAGTTCGAAAATCGCTGTGTATTTTTGTGTAAAAAAAAAGTAGTATTGCATTAGTCTTTAGAATTTAGAATAATTATCAAAAGTAATATCGGGTTAGTCTTTAGAAATTAGAATAATTATCCCGTTCTAATTGTTAAGTGAAACGAGTATAATTATAGAAAAGCCTAGTTAATCATAAAATCGGGGAGTTTTGGGAGTGTTGTTTTAATAAACGTTTAGAGCATTTTTTTTATATACCTGTTTTCTTGAGTTTGGAGAGGACTCACTTTTGTGGCCGGTCTCGTCACACCTAGCCTGCGAAAACATCCGTTTCTCTTCGCTCTTCGTCGCTAGCGACGAAGAGCGAGGAGAAACGGATGTTTTTGCAGGCTACGTCACACCCAGTTAAAAATAATGCCAATCGCTTGGTTTCATTCGTTTACACCCAATTTCAATAGCGTTTTCATACCAAGAAGGAATAAAGCAAAACAAAACAAAAGAGAAATGGGAATTATGCATCAGTCAATTCCAGCTGCGCCTAGCTGACCCCCCCACCCCCCTCCCCCCCCGGGCTGACCCCAGGCATTAGCATTTTTTTGCCTTGGATGGCAAATTCCTGGGGGTGGGGAGTATTGAGTTGTCAAATCCCCCGGGGTGGGGACAAAAAAAGAGGGGCAAATGCCCCGTCCTCCGTCAACACTGCAACATTTTTCATTAATTGCACCGTCGAATAGTGCCGTTTTAAACATTTTAATGTGCGGTTTTATGCTTTAAGTGACGTCTTCCTTTGTAATAGCGCTAGGATTCGAATTAAGACTTCACGCCGCGACGACATGCACCAGGTTATGGTTTTATTGATAGAGCGCTGTGAAGTTATGTTATGAATAGGTTATAAATATGAAAGGATGTTCTTCAAATAATATCAACAGAAATTTGATTTACTAACCAAAAAACGTTGATTCACGTCGATAGCTCCCGAGTTTCGCTTTGCAACTCTGGCTTGATAAGCAATGAAGAAATGCATGCATAAAATCGAGAACATGCCTTTACACCCCCCTGTCCTTGACAGATGAGCTAATCTGCTTTTTTTTCCAGTAAGATCCTCTGTGTAGTTATATTCTGATAGGAAACCTCGTGCGTGTCAAAAGCTCGGAAACAGCCCCGGGGTTGGGAAATGCCCGGCCCCCGGGCAGCGCAAAATTTTCAAATGCCCCACCCCCGGGATTGAAAAGGCGGGCAAATGCCCCACAGTAGCCCGGGGGGGCGGGGCTGGACTCAGCTGGAATTGACTGATGCATCAATAATAAGCCATGGAAATTACTTGATGTGTTTGAAAATCTTGTTAAGTCCGCAAACAGTTTTGCAGTATACTCCCAGAGTACACTACACTTCATTTTGACATCAGTTAAGTTGATTGAGATGTCATAAAAGTAATAGGCTGAATACCACTTAATGCTATTAGACCATATCTGCAATGTAATTTTCCAGTAAACAAGAACCTATTTAAGAATTCAACCGAAATAGCCTAAATTTAAGTTTATTACCAGTTGTGCAAGAACCAGTTTAGGGTAATTTGGGAAATTGCGGGTTCTTATTCTGCTTTCTTACTTGCGGGATTTTACTGGAAGCCGCGCACGTGATGAAGAGCGTTTTCACGCACGTGGCCAGCATCTATGCAAATTCACTGGAACAATAGAAAGCAAAACAATCAACTCCCAAAGGATTAACATTTGTTCACAGGATTGGTTTGAAACATCAACATGGCCGCCATAACGTCATGTGAAAACACTCAGAACGCCTCTTTGTTCTTCAGTCATCGACCGCAGCGCCAACCAAAAGTCAAACACTTCTGCCCTTGGCTCTTCCCAGGCCGAATTCAAGTTTCTTTGTGAATTATTGTGATTAATGAAAGTCACAACCCCCTAGGGCTATGGGCGATATGCGAGTAGAGTATTCAACACAGTATAACAAACCGGGCGGCCAGGAGGGCACTCAGCAAAGTTTCATACTGAGAGGCTCGGCCCCGGCGTTTTCTCTACGTTTTTACAGCTATAAAATGCATATTAGCCTTTTGAGCCTTTTTACCGGCCGAAATGACAGACTTCCCAACCCTTTCATATACTTCAACTAGTGAAATCGCGACCCTTTCATATGCCGAAGCCTGAAAAATGTTGCTCCTTTCGGGCGGAGGATCCCAGTAATTAAGGTCACTGTAGGGAGTAAAACCCCCCTTCCAGCCCCCGGAATTAAGCGACCGAGCAAAAAGGTGTGATTCGGTGAGCTGGAGTACATTACTCCGAAACTGAAAATGGAGCCAATATACGGTCTTCTAAATTCGCGACTTGACATTTTGTTGTCGTTAGTCTATTGCTTGTGGAGTTTCCAATAAGCACGATTGTAGTAATTTGCATCAGCTCCCAAGGCAGGAGGTGCTTGAAAGCCAGAAGACGGTAACCACCCACCTTCGTCTCCTCGTTTGCCTTTAATCTTCTCTCCATCTTGAAAGAGATATCTTTGCGTCTCAGTATTTTCAAAAAAGTACTTGCCATCGCCTTGTGGAATGATCTTCCAGTAAGCACGATTGTAGTAATTGGCATCAGCTCCCAACACAGGAGGCGCTTGAAAGCCAGATGAGGGTAACCAACCACCTTCGTCTCCTCGCTCGCCTTTAATCTTCTCTCCATCTTGAAACAGGTACCTCTTGGTTTCCACGTTTTCAACAAAGTACCTGTCATCGCCTTGAGGAATGATCTTCCAGTAGGCACGATTGTAATAATTTGCATCAGCTCCCAACACAGGAGGCGCTTGAAATCCAGAAGAGGCTAACCAACCTCCTTCATCTCCTCTGTTGCCCTTAATCTTCTCTCCATCTTGAAACAGATAGCGTTCTGTCTCGACATTTTCAATGATGTAGGTTCCTTCATCAATAGCACAGGACATGATGATGATGATGGCTTATCGTCAAGAGCACCAACGGACAAAAGTTTCGTTCAGCTTCTCTTCAAACTGGGTTGCACACATTCAATTGCACGCTCCTTTATCATGATTTTGTTTTCTATTGTTCTCAGCACTAGTGCATCTACAAATCACGTACACCGCCCTCCGCGAGCTATTTATTTGTTACTTATGGTCACGGTTTGGCAAACTTCCTGTTTTGGTAAGAAGTTCTACTTTGAAACAATCATGTTCTTCAAAACCTTTTGGCTTCCTCCCGTTAACTGAACTGACTAGATAGAAGATTACGACTTTTCTTTTCCATAAATTGGACTATAAATTCCTTCCGGGATTGAATTGCACCGTGATTTAATAACCTGAGATCAGGCTCTATTTTCGTTTCGCTTTGTGAATATCACCCAGACTCTGTGGGAGTTCGTTTGACTTTGAATTTATAAGAGAATGTACGAAAATATACAAAATACGTCTTTTTTTTGACAAAAATAGAAATAAAAATAACTCACGCTGTGTTTTTGTTTTGTTATTTACTGCTATTTACTTTGCTTCAAGAGCCATTTGGAATCCGTTTTATCGACGTTCCAAATGGCTCTAGAAGAACAAAAAACAAAAAACACAAGGTGAGTCTTTTTTCTTTCTGTTTTTGTCAAAAAATGGAACTTGAGGACGTATAACGAACTCCCCCAGAGTCTGGGCCACCTGCGGTCTGTGCTTTGTCATTTTTCTTATTTTAATGACAAAAGACAGACAAACATGACATTTTAATGACAAAAGTCAAACAAAAGTTATGAATTCGCTCAGTTTGTTTGTCTCAGGTTCGGGTCTATAAATACTAGCGCTATCGTGCCTCTTCTAACCTATCTAAATTATTGGGCGGCCTATGAGAATGCCTGTGAGGGCAACGCCCAATCATAAAATGAAGGCCCCCTCGTGCCCATTTTGTGATTGGGCGTCACTTTATGATTAAATTAATAAACCATGGAAATTACATGATGATGTTTGAAAATCTTGTAAGTTCTTAAACAGTTTTGCTGTACACTCCCGGAGTAAACTACACTTCATTTTGACATCATTTTGATTGATTGTAAAGATATTTTCTGCTTTTATCTTTCAACAGACCATGTCCCTGAATGATTTTCCTGCGAGTAGTGGTTTCTCTCTTGCATGGCTTTTAGCGTTTACGAAGTCTTTCGCGTGGCTTGTCTTTCGCGTGGTTAGTTGGTTTACGCCCTGGGGAGCTTCACCGCTACGGAATATCACCGGGCACTTGAGTGGTTCAGTAGGTTCCATAAGGCAAAGCATGCTCATCACCAGGTCATCCCGTTGTGCACCCTGGGGAATTTGTGGCAGGGGAGGAGGGGTGGACAAGCTTGGAACTTAGATGGTTCCCTCAGTTTCTTTAGGTAAGTATTTATGCAAAGGAGCGTATGGTCTAAATTACGGGCTTCTGGCCAAAAATAAACAAACCAACAAAAACAAAAAGGCCAGGATTAGGCCTTTCCCTACTGTGCTCGTAAAATGCTGGAAAGTTGCTCACTGGAATGCCAAAAAGTTGCTAAAAAATTGCCAAAAATCCAAAAAGTTACTCACGCCTAAGTTTCAAAAGTTGCCACCTAAATTTCTTGATAATTTTATATAAACGTTAATTAAAAGCTATATTTTTCGTTCTTCATAATAATTACTTACATCGGTCAAGAAAAAAAAAACGATTTAAAAATTTAAAAAATTTAAAAATTTGAAAATTGAAGTTTTCTATGAAATCGTTGACTTTTTCGTGCTTGACATGTGCTCTAAACCTATATTTTGCTCAAACGTTGCTCAGAAAGGCAAAATTTTCTCGAGGTTGCTAGAACCGCAAAAAGTTGCTCAAAAGTTGTCGAGCACAATCATCGGAAAAGGCCTAGAGACTATGTTGCGTGACTGACTACTTAGTTTTGTAGCATGAAAAAAGATTTTTTGGGACCACTTTTCAAAAAGCTTGGTAACCATTCAAGTCTTTACGAGTGAAACCTGGGCTCCAACCAGGCTCAAAAATGGCGGAAAATGTGATTGTCTATGTGACTGCGATTTATGAACACCTCAGTTTACAATACGGAATTCGCATTGTTCTTGGATAAAAAGCGTACAGATGAGTTTCATCACAATACAGGAGAGGTAAGTACATATTGTAGAGTAATTTACGTTTTTCTAGTTCGCTTTAAGGTTGGTGATGAAGAAATGGTCCCAAAATATGCTGCCAAGTCTCCTACACGATAATTTGGGAACACTTTTTACTTTGCCGAACTATCTTAAATTTTTTGAAAGTGAGAAGTACGTAAAAACTGGAGAAGAGATTGTTTATCAGCTTTAATACTTTATAATCTCAATTCTTATGCAGAATTCAATTTACCACAACCCCATTTACATTGGGTTAAAAAAAAACATGTTCAATCATGATATCCTATCACAAAGTTTTAATACTAATACAAGTAGGTGGGAGCCCAATGTTCACCTAAGGGGCAAATTAATTATTATAACGGCTTTTTGTGATCCTTTCTCTAACAACAAGTACTGTATTTGTTTTATTATTTACAAACTGTATCATTGCACTATCTATCTCATCATTGACTACGAGGCTACAGTTACTTTTGGTACAGATTAGTTAGTTATCTGCTAACTTCTATGATTTCAAAGAGCAATGTCAAAACAGTTCTGTACGCTGGCATATTTGTGATTAATTATTTCAAAACAATGTGCAATAAAATGTATTATTATATTCAGTTTTTATGATATCCAGAATAAGCAAGGTCTCGGTACGTGTTACCAGCCTTGGCCTTCAGCTTGGCTGATATAAGACTTACCTCAATCTTGATCATTCCGGATATCACAAAAATTGAATGTAATATTCTAACCCCAAAAACCCGTGAGGTTTATCCTAACAAACGGAATACATATGGAATGGGCAGTAAAAAGTGGATAATAATTATTTGTGTGGCTCCAGACAATATCCATACAAACAAATCTAGGAATTATGGGCGGAAAGTGAGTCCTAAAAATGCCAAAATTATGAAACTTTGCAGAAAGGCTGCAGGTGAGTGAGGTTTGTCCATGAGTGTCTAGGGGAGAAGGGAGGGTAGAAATCCAGAAAACTTTCCGTGAAAAAAGTATGGATATTTTTCGGGAACAACATATTGATGCGAAGTTCACATCGTTTATAGAACCAACTTGAAATTATGCTAGCAAGAACTGACCTTTAAAGGCATGAACGGCTGTCTGTAGAGGTCACATTTCCTGTTAGTATATCTCCAGTACATCATTGTTCTGTCTTTATATAGTATATCTGGTATCAATGTTAATTTCAGCATTGTAACTATACACCATAGCCGTATGTTTCTTCAACTTATACCTTCACAGTTATTAATAATAATTAATATATTGATTTAACTTGATTAAAACATGCTGTCATTATGAAATTTGATCTCATAGAGACTTAAGACAGGGCATGGTTCTTGCTGCTCTCTTGAGAACTGTCTTTGTTCCCTCCAGGGAGAAGCGTGGGTCCACTTCCCTGAACAGCACCCGCTGGTTGAGCCTAACTTTGACTGACTTGCAGTTATTGGAACATTTTTCTCCATTGAGTACATGTAGTTTTCTCAAAGTTGATGTTAATCACGTGTCACAGACTGATGGGATGCTTTTCTGGCTGAATTAACATGCAAAGAACAACATCTGTAAAAGCATTAAGTTAAAACTGGAGCCCAGAGCATGAAGTTTGAGTTTTAACTATAACAGTAAAACCCCGCCTTATGGCCAGCTCGGCAATGCGGCCGCCTTGTTATTTTTGGCCACCTGGCAAAAAGGCCCATACATTTCCTTGTAAAAAAACCCTTGTTGATACGGTCACCTGTCAATACAGCTAAATTTTTTTGGCCCATTGTGACCATGTTAAACAGGGTTCCACTGTATTAGCGGGCATGTCCAGCATTTGGAAGGTTCAGTTTGACATTTTCTGCCAGATTACGTTTGCGTTTTGAGCTGGAGGCAGTCTTTCTTAACTTTAGTTGCTGTTTGTCACCTTTTCTTAATCCCTTTACTCCGTTTAGTGATGGCTTTCGACCTGGCACTTGTGATCTTGAAGATTTTGCCTTGGACTTTCGTCTTGATATTGATGTGGGCTGCACTCGGATTTTGGCCCTACTATTGTGAAGAATAGGTAGGGTTAGCCCATTTCGATCTTTCCCAAAATTCACAAAAGCTGTTGCAAGTGCTGCAACTGGAGCCTGACCTCTTGCTTTTGAAATTATTTTTCTATACACTTCCATATATTTCATATAGCAGGCCCTGAAGTTGTTGTCAGTTGTTTTTAGCTTCAATTCAATGTCATCGGTTACTTGTTTGTGCAGTTTGAGTATGTCTTTCAATTCCACTTCTTTCTTTGGTGATGGGCTGCCACAAGAGTCATCTGCTGGAGTAGCCAATGAGTCTGTGTCCATGGGTACAACATGGTCATTGCTGTCAACACACAAGTCGATGGATGTCCTTTCATGCAGGTGGACAAATTTATGTAGCTGGAGTTCCTGATGGTTTCCAATGGCAAGTTTTGCAAGGTTAAATCTTTCCTCGGGTTTCTGTGGAATGAAGTTAATCCCTGCAATTCCATGTTTTAGGGCAACAGCAGCTTGATGTGCACAGGGGTTGCCATTGCTCCCCATGGGGCAAGAACAGATACCAGTTTGGCAGTTGACCTCATAGGTGACTCCTGAATCAGATCTGCTGGGAACAAGGAATTTGCAAGGGTCAGAACTGTTTTGCGTGATCATGCTAAGCTGCACGGTTAGGCCTGTTGCACCAAAGCACCTTGGAGCTAGATGGAGATTCTGTGTTTTGCCAAAAGCAAGGGCGAGCAGTTTCCTTTGAAAATACATTTCTAGGTCTTCTGTAATAAACTTAAAGAGCTCAATCAAGTTGTATGCTCTGATACGATGAAGAATCACGCTCTTAAATATGTTGATCATTGATTCAGTGTAGTTATCAGTGTTATTTCCCCTGGTTAATAGGTTTCTTCTACAACAGAGGGCCCATTCTCGGTGTCGCTTTAATGACCTTTTTAGGTATTCATGAAAGTTGGGATACTTGACATTAAGCTTATCATTTAATGCAATTTTTGCTGCTGAAAGAAATTCTTTCTCTGTCCCTGAGTAAACAAGTTTCTGGAAATGACTCATTAAATGTTGGCGATCGTCTTTGTTGATGTTGTTGTTTGCATTGAATAGCCAGTGCCAGACAGCTTGAAGAAAGTGAAAAGCGCAGAGTAAAAGTTGGCATTCCTTCCAAATGTCAGAAAGAGCACCCCTCTGCCCTTGGTCATCATCAGTCATAAAAATTTGTGGACCCATTTTTGGCCCTCTAGTACCAAAGGCATGTTGGGGCAGAACATTTTGGAGCTTTTCCAGGCATTGTTTTGTTACATGTTGTGATTGGCCAGATGTAATCCACACACCCAGTGGGAGAGCTCCAGCGGGGTGGTGGGTGCACATAAAGTAGACTGGGTTGTTAAATCGATCAAGGCTTCCGGAAGCATCAAGGAAGGCCATTTCACCTGCCTGTGTTAAATGATGAACCCTGCTCATAAGGGGTGTGCATATTGCAACAATCAATGGCTTCTCTGAGTTGCCAGAGTTTTCATATGTTTGCAGAAAGCATTTCCCTCCTTTGGGAGAATTTTTCTTATTATACTCATTAATAATGGCTTCAAGAGTGTTAAACATTTCTTGTCCATTAGGGGCCCCCTTTCTGTCAATTTGCCATTTACCATACATGTTTTTCACATCGGTAAGTGAGGGGCAATATTTTCTATCTGCCAGTAGCATTATTGACACAGAATCCTGCATAAGCTTTGTCTCATGGTGGTGGAAGGCCTCTGAGGCAGACATACCCATCTCAAAATAATTCTCAAAGGTAGCCTTTGTTGATGGAAGGATAGGGCAGAAACTCTGTAGGTGAAAGCTGTTGACGCTGTGATTGTGGTTCCACCATAATTCAACTTCACACATTTCATTTATTGCACGTTTGGTAAAAATTTTCACACTCATTTTGCTTTGGCAGTCAGTCTTCTTGTCCCTGTTTTTGGACTAGAGGTCAAGTTGATCTTCTGTGGTATTCATCGGGTGTGCTTGCCTTCGTAGCTGTTTCCTTTGTTGTGCTTTCTTTTTAGCATCTTCTTGTCTTTTGGTTAATTTTTTGCGTTTGCACTGGCAAATATATTGTCCTGCAAAGAGTACTCTCTTTCCTTTCCTTGCATGACCCCCACTTTCTGTATTGTATTTTATGTTGGATGAAGTAGCAAGTTTTGATAACCACTTGTCAACATCTTCCTTGCATGCTATATCTTTAATACAGAATTGCACTCTGAAGCTATCTTGAATCATTTCACCAGGCAATTCTTCATATTGTAAACATTTGTATTGATATTCATGTGGAAGGATGGCAGAAACATTGTGAGGTAGAACTGTGGGATCAAGTTTTCTCTTCTTGGTTGGTAGAGGTTGGAAGTAACTATGATCAGTATTTGAGTGATTTGTTGTACCAGATGTTTGGCTGATTGGTTTGGTAGTAAGGGGAGCTTTGTTGAATACAGATGTTGGATTTGAAGAAGGGGCCTGGCTGTTTGGTGAGGTGGCAGCGTTGGCTGTTTTGGATCCTGATATTTGTTCGGTAGTGGAGGCTTGGCTGTTTGGTGTGGTCGCAGCGGT
The DNA here is from genome assembly GCA_942486035.1 of Porites lobata. NCBI lineage: Eukaryota > Metazoa > Cnidaria > Anthozoa > Scleractinia > Poritidae > Porites > Porites lobata. Next base: position 4,967,518 of record CALNXK010000007.1, on the reverse strand, counting down.
GGCTTTGTTGGGTAGTGAGGTTTGTTTTGGTGCAGAGACTTGGCTGTTTGGCGAGGCAGTAGGGTTGGCCTTTTGGGATACTGAGGTTTGTTTCCCAGTAGAGACTTTGCTGTTTGGTGAGGTAGTAGGGTTGGCTTTGTTGGATGCTGATGTTTGTTGGGAAGCAGAGGCTTGGCTTTTAGATGAGGTAGTAGGAGTGGCTTTGTTGGCTAATGATGTTTGTTTGGCAGAGTAGGCTTGGCTGATTGGTTTGGTAGTAGGCCTGGCTTTGTTGGATAGTGATGTTTGTTTGGCAGCAGAGGCTTGGTTGATTGGTGAGGTAGCAGGGGTGACTTTGTCGGAGACTGATGTTTCATTGGTCATAGAGACTCTGTGTGGAGTACTTGTTGTGCTCATTTGGCTTGATGCTGCTGTGGTTCTTTTGAGTGTTTCTTTCCTGGTTTGAGTACTGGGAACTTTTATGTCCATTGATAGTGCATTTCTTGCTATGTCAAGAATAAGAGAGTACCTGAAATTAACTATGTCTGGGTGAGAAAAAATCAAGTGGCAGACCCACAGAAATGTGCTGTGCCCATTTGGCTACAAATACTCCACAGTCATCACTGTTCAGTTGCTGTGGTATGTCAGAGGAGGGAATCGCGAAATATTTCCAGTCATGCATGTCCCAGTTCCTTCCCAAAATAGAAGCCGAGGAGGTCAAAAAGTTGTTCATTCTTGAAAATGCCATTTTTGCACCTGCACCATTATATAGGGAGTCCAAGTATATGGACATCTTCTCTTTCATGCTTACAACAACCAGACACCAGTGCCTACCATGGTTGAATGGTGCGAGAATGACCTCTGAATCAAAGATGTTAGGATACAATTGGTGAAAGTTGTATTTTTTGAATGTCTCTGTGGAAGATGTAATCATCCTTGTGAAGATGTCTGAGTTAAGGGTCCTGACCTTGTTGCCAACTGCTGTGGCCTTCTCCTCTATTAGTAAGAAGATCTTATTAAGGACAAAGTTGTTCAGCCAAGATCCTTCCTCTTCTTGTCCTGGCAAAAGTCTACGTAGGTCTTGCTCTTGCCAACCTTTTGTTCTGGGATGGTCTTGGATGGTATGCCCCATGGTCACAATTAGTTCAGCTTGCTCTTTTTCTGAGTCACATATTGACATGTACTGTAGTGCAGGGCTTCCTTTTGCAGTTTTACAAACTGCTGCAGTTTGCACATCAAAACATGGTTCGGTGATGTAAAAGGATGGTGGAGTAGCTTGCTGGATTTGCATGTTTTCCTTGGAAGGATTTTGCTTGCTGTCAGTTGCTGATGGAAAAGAACTCAGGTTGTGTGGTACTTCTACCTCAGGGACATCAGAAGCATCAGCCTTTTCATAAAATAATAGATATGCTTGTTGGCTAGTGGCCTCAAATGCAGTGCATTCTTTGATACGAGCATCATCAGCACAATACCACAACCCATTCCTTTTCATGAAGCAGACATAGTGACCTGAAGATAGATTATTTCCGAGGTGCACTACAACAGCGACAAGCTCGTAAGGTACTAAAGCACTTCCTGTTGACCCTGATTTATCCGCCCCACTTACTTCAGTAAGTGTGAGGGTTTCATCATACTTTACTGTTTGCTTGATCTTATCACCACTGGAATTGAAACGCAAGAGTTGGAGACAGATGGTATTAGGTACTTTGCCAATAACCAAACGCTTCCAAGCTTCAGTTTGATCTTTGCAGCTAGTAAAAGAATATTAAATAATTGTGAAAAAGGACGTGCTTCCAATCTTTAAGTGAAGAAATTTTAAAAAATAAGATATCTTATAATTGCATGTTAATATTGTGTTACAACTCTGTATTTAACATCATTTTAATCCTTATTTTTTTTTCTTATTTTGTACATTTATTATTCCTATTTGTCATGTATTTCTTTTTTTTTTTTGGCTTTGCAAGAGTATTTCCACATCATTGTCCTAGGAATGTAATTATCTGTTTTGTTTCCATTTTTTCCCGGTTCTAGTATAATGGTACTCATCCTTTTTTGCATAATGTTATCAATTTTATCACATATTGAGTGTGTGCAAGCCAATAGCCAATCCCAATGTTCATTCACTTTTCCAGTATTATTTCAGCAGCAGCACATGATCCCCCTGTAGAGACTTTCAAAAGGATAGCAATGTATGGATTTCGAGATCAATGATATTACAAGAAATGAAGCCTCAGGTCCACGAAACCCATGTAATAATCAACTATTGATCCATGTTAGTTACACGCAGGAAAGTGACAGTCATGTACAGCTTACTTGTAGCACATGTATGGTGTCTCCAGCTGTACTGGTTGGCTATGAGCCTTTACAAGCTCCTGAAGACTGCTTCCCTAATGAAAATGTGATTAAAATCATTTGAATAGCAGAACAATTGATTTTCCTTGCTACTTTTCCCATTTCCCTTTTAACCCCTCAGTCAGTATAATTCATAATTAAAAGAAAGTACAAAGGAGTACAAAGTAATGGAAATCTCCCTATCTTTTCACCCTTAGGCTTATATATTTGTTATTTTCTAAAAAGTTTTTTGGAAAAGTAGCAGTAACACCTCCAGGTTAGGAGAAGTCATTCTTTACAGTGCAAGTGTTTGATCTCTTGTGACAAACCAGCCTTATATGTATGTTTTGTGGCTTTCATAGTAACACTGTATTTTCCAAGCGGCTTTCATTATTGACTTTTGACCCTGTGATGGTTAATTTGGCAAGTAATTAACAAGATGTGATCAGTATGTTAACCATGATTGTTTAGCATGCTTTCAAGATGTATTTTCAGAAAATAAGCCACCATATCAGTGATCATTTGCTGAGACCTAACATATCTTCTCTTTTCTACTTCTTCATTATACTACACGTAGGTTGTTACCTGGGCAAGGTGAAGAAGAAGAAGTGTCTCCATGCTAGAGTTGCAGCTCACAGTGTTACACTTCAAGCAAAGTATTTCACTTCTCAGATTGAAAAAAAATGTTTTCAAATATGACAAATCAATGTGCTGGGGAATGAAACCATTGTTTTGGCACTCGTTGAATCTATAGCCAAGATAACGACAGTATTCCTGAAAGAACTCAGCAGCACATTGTTGTACCCCTTTTTGAAACCTGGAGTTTATGTTGGGAAGCATGCTCATAAGAGTAGCTGGATAAACTAAACCAGGAGCAGTCTCATAGGCAGTGGTGAAGGATTTGGTGCTACACACAATGCAAGGTTTTCCTGTGGAAAATCAATTAGAGCAGAAAAGAATACTTTGGATTGCTGGGGAAGATAAATACAAGTTATTTTGACTAGGATTATTTTTTTTTTTTGCTTGCTGATCACTTGTACTTGATTGGAATACTTCAGAGGGGTGGGGAGTTACATAGTGTTCTGTTCTGTTTTACCAATGAAGTGGACAATTTTTTGTTGATTTTAATGGTACTTTTATTCCATGTGTAAATTATTGTTTTTAAATACAGACAAATATATTTATACACGAGGAGCTTGTGACACCCTAGAAAGTTTGTAGGAGTTATTTTCAGTATTTCCAGTTTCTGCCAATGTGAAGGTTTTGATAAGGTTCTGTGTTGCACTTCAAAATTGTTATATTATTACTCCAACATCACAATCAATAAAATTATTATACCAAGAATGCTTTAAAGCATTAATAGCCTGTTGAAGTTTAATTCTGCCTGGTGGTGTTCATCACATTTTGCCTACTTATACATAACAATATTACATGATAATAATAATAACAGAGGCATAACCAACTTTTCCACTAGTTGTAAGCCTGGTCTATTGCCGCCAATAATTTCATTTCACATGTCCTGAGAAATTCTGGTTTACAACTCTCTTGATTGCAAGCATGACTGGTATGCACTGAACTGACCTAAATTTAGAGCTTTTTGGCTTGCCCAGACAACACATAAATTAGGCCACATTTGATATATTCATATAACTCTAACATGACTCCAAGGATTTCTGGTCATTCCTCTATATTTGGTCTCTTTTTTTTGTGCTCAAGTCTCCGGGAATTGGGAGACAATTGGGTTGCGAGAAATTTGCAGTTTCCACCCTAAAGCCTTGGAGTCATGTTAGAATTTTTTCATATATCAAACTTGGGTTATTTATTACAAGTGGTTGAGTGATCCAATGAAGAAAATGTAGGCCCAGGCTATGCCCCTAAATAAATATAATTATATTATTGTTATTATCATTTTTATTATAAGATAATGTCCAAGGACTGAGCTTATTTTCTGCAGAGGCTTTTGAGTGAATAAAACTGAACCAATATTCTTCCAGTGACCAAGTTTTCTTTTTTTGTGAACTTTGGGCTGAAATAACTATTTAAGTGGGGAATGGCCGAAGGAAAACCAAACAATTTTTTTGGCTCTTTAGGCCTCAGTGTAGTCTAAAAATGGGGGGTGGTGGGTGTCCCCCACCCCACCCCACTAGATCCGCCACTGCAATAGCAAAGGTCACCCCTTTGAAATAGTTGAGTGTGAGTATGCACTTGAGCAGTCTAGGAGAACTTCAGATATACTTGCATGATGTTCAAAACTGACGAGCATACTTTCCTAATAAAAAAATATACAAGAAAGGAAAAAAGGGGACTACATCTCACCTGTTCTTCTGGCAACACATTTGTCTCTGCTATGTTCAGTGCCTTCAAGGCCCTTTGAAAACCTTTTCACTGATAACAAAGCTTGCAAAACACTATTTGCAAAGCAAGTATTATTTAAATTCTGAATGCCTTTCGGTTTCAGACACATGATGTACACCGATCCTTAGGGAAGTGAAATGGAGTAGCAGACTATAAACTTTACACCGGACAGAAAAGTTTTGTTATCTGTCGTCGACAGGCAACTAAACAGAAAGAACTGTGCGCCAAATTCCCGCCAAAAATATTAAGTTACAGAGAAAAATGTACATAGAAACGTCATAACTGTAGTATCTCGGATTTCAAAGTGGTCCCAAATTATCTCTGTTGTGACTGTCCAAATATTTTGGGAACACTTTTTACTTCGCCACGGGTAATCTTTCTTCATAATCTTCTGGAACAATTGGTGTCCTTCTCTTCCAACATTCCAAGCTTTAATCGCTGTCGTTCCGTCACTGAAATGAAAGGAAAGCTTGCTCGAAGGGAGCGAAAAGAAGTGAGAACTAGTTTCCGCCATTTTGGAGCCCTATTGGAGCCTAGGTTCCACTCGTAGAAACTTGAATGGTTACCAAGCTTTTGAAAAGTGGTCCCAAAAAATCTTTTGGCGAATGCCAACCTCGTCCCCAGGGTCTTCTCGCTTTCCAATATGGCGGCGGCAGGAGAGAAGACCCTGGCACACAGCGAACTAAAACGATCGCTGATTGGTGCATTCCATAGCGCGTTCATACGTGCGCTCTCATTGGTTTATTCCTTCCAAAACAAAGATGGTTAACCTTTGAGGGTTTCGTAGAGGCTGAGAAGTGCTTTCTTCAGTGTTTGAGACCTAAAAGGTGGACAGAATTCAGGTCTGATTGTTCGGAAAACTGTGACTGTACCGTTGGAAGGCAAAGATTCGAATATAGTGATATCTGGTAATCGCTGGGAATATTATAACGCGTAGAGGTATTTCTGTTACTCGTGCTATTTGGTTTGTGTGTTCCGAAAATTACTAAAGATTTGTTTCTTTAATTCCCGATTTGTGAAAGAATACTTGCAAGGCTTCAGCTTATCAATAAATTTAGCTGCCCGTTGTAAAGGTGTAGTATTGTTCTGCCTTTTGTTTTCTTTGAACAAAAGCTGTATGCATAATATTATTAATGTATGGGGTTATACGGAAATCTTGCATAATCTGCGCTTTGTCTCAGCAGTTTTTTGTCAAGTGAAACATTCTTTTCATTTGATCGTAACATTCATGGGCCTAACCTGGCCTTCTTTTAATTTCTCCACTGTGATTTTGAAGGGGGACGAGGAGCGAGAGAGGCAGATGTCGAAACAAAACTAAAAATTGAAGCCAAACATAGTGTCGCTATCATTTGATATTTTTAATCCTGACTTTTCATTTATTCAGTTTTTAGTGTCACAATAATGATAATTTATTATTATTTGCTCATTTCATTGGCAGTAAAATACAGCTAAATACAGAGACATTGGGAAAATAAACTGTTTCCTTTCTCAGAAATGAAAGACTTACATATTGATGTATTGAAGCTTGTGGGATTTCTTTCTAGTTGCAAAAATAAAATAAATGAAAGCACATGATGTCTTTTATTTTATCAAGTTGAAAACAGTGATCAGCCCATTCAAGGAAATCTGACAGTCTTGGATTCTCAATTTTGCACCATGGATACTGCATTCTGGATTCTTTGTCAGTGGAACATGGATTCCGGATTCCAGTTATAAGTGGGATCCAGAGTACTTTAGGACCTTTATTCCAGATTCCAAGAGAAAAATTTCCCAGATTCCAGACATGGGGTGACAGTGACCCCAAGATAAATACGTTTTCTGTCAAACTAAAACCTGTCAATTGAGCTTCTAATTACTGTAGGCTAAGTGTGCATGTTGTTCTTGTCACTATATCCTTGAAAAGGGGTTTGTGGACCAGGTGAAAAAAGTGGCTGGTACTGTAGTATTCCAACACCAGCTGGGTATGATTGTGAAGCAGCTATAATTCAGTTCTAAAACTTGGATTTAAAAAATAAACTACTTCAAAGGGTGCATATATCACTATCCACTGAATAAACAAGAGCGGAAGGGGCCTGGAGCATCTCGATCATGGGATTTTTCATGTCGGGATGCAAAGGCTTTTGAAGTGTTTTGTGCCAGAGTCCCCATTAGCATAGTGAGCTTTTAGTTGCCTAGTCATGGCCAATGAGTTTTAGGTCACGTGGTCCCAAGCGAAATAGTGAAACAGTTTCCCTCCAGTTTGCCGAAATGAATTGACCAAGAATTAAGGCCTTGGGAAATGCCACACAGGGACAAGGCAAGGCTTTTAGCTTGTTTAGGTGTTGTGGTGTGAGGTTGCAGCTGTTAGATGTGCTGGCTTAAATACTTTCCAAGTCTACTTTAAGGTGTTGGTTAGTCTTAAAAATAGTGTCTGTATTATAATCATATCGTCAGAAATAATCAGATTAACCCAACTATTAAACTGATAATCGATTATAGTAGATTATAGTTTTGTGCCCCCTGTGTGCCACTTTTAACACTGAAAATAATTTTGTAAGTGAACAAAACAAAAAACCTACCCTGCAAGCAGAGGCTTATCTGTCACATAGTTAAACCAACTAAACATCATATAAACTAAATAAAGACCCCATCAAAAAGACAACACAGGTGTATTAATGTCCTTATTTGTCAACAATGTTTTTATGAATTTTCCACAACAATCAACTGAACATTTGTATAAGCAATACTCACTTTGCTTTAGGTTTCTGATGCTTTATAGATTATGATCGATAATCAGCACACCACTACCAAGTCATGTCTCAATTAGAGTACGAAAGGGCCCATCTGACGAGCAAAGCATGTTTGACTTAAAACATCTATTATCTCCAAATGAGATAGGAATTTTCACTGCGCACATGACTCAGATAGGACTATCAAATTTTTGAACAACTGGAGTCTAGCCTTTAGTCAATTTGCACATTGACATGGCAAAGTGCAGCCCCAAGTAATATGTGAAATAAACCAAAGTCAGGGATTAAGAAAGTTTTTGCTCTAAAAATCAAATCTATTTCAAAGTGGAGAATACATTTTGGATTGCTATATTAGAAACAATGGAAAAACTCTTCACCTTTTGCTAGCTATTAAAGCGGGGTTAATGCTTTTTTTTACATCTGAGAGGCAAAAAAAACCCAATAATAACAACATCTTAAATCCTCTATTAAGGCCTCCTCTCTCAAATAAGCCCTCCTTTTCAGTGAAAGAAAGTTTTAACAATAAGCCCCCGTCTTTTTGAACCCCCATCCCACCTTCCCCCCTTTTCTTATTCTTCACTAATAAATAAGAGACTGTATAAATCAATGAAAACTGTAAAGCTTTCTGTGGACCAATCCAGGATGATTTATTCACCAACTGGAAGTTCGGATTTGTTTTTGATCCTCAGCTGCTTGACCTCCAACCTTCTTGTACTTGGGCTTTTTCACTTGGCATTTTTTGGGGGGGAACTAATACCATCGTCTTTGCTAGATTAAATAAGGCCCCTATCTCTATTGCCCGGAAGCACTGTGAACGGGGTTAGATATCAAAAGCCAATAACAAAGTCTAAAAACTGTGAAGTAGATGAAGATTGACAATAATTTTATTACCTGTACCAGTTCAAGTGACAAAATATCCAAACTGACCAAGGAACTGTTTAATTTTCAACCAAAGTTTCCTCAAATTATATTAACAAAATAGTGTTCTCTGGTTCTTGTTTTCAGAAAAAAAAATTGTTTTTTTACATATCAGAGTTCAGTTAAAATTTGTGCAGATAGAAAAACAATAGTAAAAAACCTCATGAAGATCTGTAACAAAACTGACGATAACTTATCAGCTTAAAGTGTCTGCGGCGACTCAAGTTAATGCTTAGTTGATTTTCGGAGCGGAAGAGGTTTTAGAGCGTCGTGACAAAAAATCCCCTGGCTTCAGAGGTCTGTTCTCGAAATTCCAAAGAAGAAATAAATTGCGCTTACGGTTAGAAAAAGTTCCCCCTTTTCACGAAAGAAGAAACCTGAACCTCTGGCGCTCAGGGTACGGCAAAAAAAAACGGTGAAAAAGGTCGGTATCGAGAAATTAAGTTGTAGACAGCCGTGTGCGCTAGAACTTTCAGGCTTAAAACAAATGAAGGTCATTGAACAGAAAATAAGATCGCTATATCATTCTACCGTATTCCTGTGGCTTGTAAGTGTATTCTTTCATATTTTTAGCTTCTTTTGAGTTCTGCCTTTGCCGCCATTTTGTTTGTTTTTCACCAGTCTCAAGACCTCGTACCCAGATCCTCTCGCTCTTTATCTTGGCCGCCATTTTGAATAAATTTCCACTCTCCGTGGACAAATCAGTCACGTGATTTCTGCTGTGTGCCAGGGTCTTCTCTCCTGCCGCCGCCATATTGGAAAGCGAGAAGACCCTGGGGACGAGGTTGGGCGAATGCAGGAATATTTGGTTGTAAAAGACTGGTGAAGAGTGTTGCACAAGCAGTTTTCAAGATGGCGGATGACGAAGGTCAAGAAGACGAATTACTTGCTTTGGCATCGATTTACGACGAGCGAATTTTTATTCAATCTTCCGAGGAAAAAGGAGGACAACTCAATATTTTTCTAGACTTACCAAAGCCTTTCCAACTGAAAATACAGTCGAGGTATTTGCCAAAAGAACTAAAGAAGCAGAAGAATCGAACGAATGATCAGGGAGCCTCGAATGATGACCAAGACGTTCTTGAGGTGCAATACCTTCCTCCTATCGTGCTGAACTTCAGATTCCCGAAAGACTATCCTTCCAGGAGCCCTCCATTATTTACGTTATCGTGTAAGTGGCTGACGGTGTTTCAGGTGAGATAATAGTCTACTTTTTTTCGCGCTTTCTTGGCAGAATCTGCAGATTGGTAACAGATCATCTGTTACCAATCTGACAACAGCTGTCCTTTCGTCAAACGCTTTGGAAAAATAAACTTTGAACAGCACGCCAGCGTTTTCTCTTGGCTGCTTTATTGTTTACTCATCTTCTTACTTTTTTTCATCGTTCTTTGAGCAAGACTACGATATTCTCCAAACCTAGCTGACAGGAAGACAGGGGCCTTTGTCCCCCTCGCCCTTCTTGACAGCCATGGGACCATTAAAATTGTTTTGAATCATTGTTTTACCTTTCTATCTTTGCTCTTGACAGCTGTCAAAACTTTGCAAATATCTGGATGAAATATGGTCTGAAAATGGCATTGGAGAAGTTGTTATGTTTCGGTGGCTGCAATTTCTTCTTGATGAGACTCTCCCAACACTGAACTTGAAGAGTCCTTTCCCACTGCGATTTAGAAGAGCTCATGGAAAAGGCAACGCAAGAAGAAAAGCAGATCAAAGAGCTTTTCAGGATGTGGCCTCCTGCTATAATTTAGTCAACGTTATAGTGGAGTATGACAAAGAAGAGAGTAAAAGGGTCTTCAGCAGTAGCTATTTTACATGTAATGTTTGCTTTGGTGAAAAACCTGGGTCCTTGTGCATGGAATTTCATGACTGCAGTCATGTCTTTTGTGTAGACTGCATGGCTGACTATTTTAAAGTTCAAATCGAGGATGGGGCTGTTCAGGCACTAAACTGCCCATGGGAAAAGTGCGAATCACAGGCTCTTCCATCTCAAGTGAAGGAAATTGTTAGTCCAGAGTTATTTGCTAAGTATGACAGGTTTTTGCTACAGCATAGTCTTGATGGAATGTCGGACATCGTCTACTGTCCTCGCCCATCATGTCAGACTGCCGTCATGCTGGAAAGTGAGTCGTCAATGGGAATCTGCACGTCTTGTTCCTTTGCATTTTGTGCGTTTTGTAAACATGCTTATCATGGTGTGTCACCATGCCGAATCAAAAGTGATGACATAAAGAAACTTCATGATGAGTACACAACTGCTTCTAGTGAGGAAAGAGAGTTTCTTGAAAAGCGTTTTGGAAAGCGACGGCTTCAACAAATGGTGGATGAAGTCGTGTCTGAAAAGTGGATCTTCTCAAATGCTAAACAATGCCCAAGTTGTAGTGCAAGTATTCAAAAGATAGATGGTTGCAACAAAATGACATGTATTAAGTGCCGTTCCTATTTCTGTTGGTTGTGCATGTCAACACTTTCTCGCAGTAATCCATATCAGCATTTTAATTCGTTAAACAGTTCATGTTTTAACAAACTGTTTGAAGGTATTGATGAAGATGATGATGATGATGATGATGATGAATGGTGGAATGTGTGATAACAGAGGGGGCTTTTTACGTTGCCTCCAAGGGTTATTAAATCATATTGCATGGAGGACTAGAACTCTTGCAGTATTTTTTACACCAACATTTGGTCAAATCAAACAGAACCATACCAAAAAATAATTATTTTTTAAGCGATAAAACGACATGTTGACCAAACAGTAAGTATCATTTTCGGAATGTACAATTGATTAAGTCAATTTGATTATTAAATGCATGGATCCTTAGGAGGGATGGGAGAACAGAAAGGTCTATTAATAGACTGCTTTGCACTCATGTCTTGCCGATAAGGAGTTTGTTCCAGTGTGCAAACTTACAACATGTATATTCATGATAAGTTTCCAAGGTTATAAGAGTAGACATTGGAAAATTGGTAAAGACATTTTTTAGGAGTAAAAAAATGACGTGCTATTCTTACTGGGGAAAACACGCACAAAAGCTTAAAATGGCATCAATGCACTTCCTAACACTCTCAGTGTGGCCCGGGAGAATACGCGGCATACCCACAGACCTTGTCCCTCAGAAAGAGCAGCCGGCTTGATTATTCAGCCAGTTCTAGTAAGGTTTAGGTCTCAGCACCCTCAATAGCAGTTCTTGCCCCATCCTCCTTCCCGCAGCGATGGGGCATACCTCGTATTCTCTCCTGGTCCACCAACGTGCTTGCTTGGGCAGATTCTCCCATATGTTATGCATTTAGGATAATGGCTTTGAGTGCGGGTGTTCCAGGTGAGAATATAATATTATTACTTTTCACACGACATTACGTCTACCATATTGGTGCCCCAAGACAATGAAACAGCAGTTTTGTAGCTGTCCCAAACCAGTCCTGTTGTGTAGTTGAACTCTTTTCTTGCCTTAGCATGTGTAACAAACGTTTCCGATCGAGTAAATGCACGAAAGTACGTTTTATAGCAAAAACAGCTACAACAACAACAACAACAAATGGAAGAAGGGGGAGGGGAGGGAAGAAGAGAAAACGTCTCTCCTCTCCCTCTATTCCTCTTTTTTGCTCTTGTCCCAACTTTCTAAACAAGCTTGCTGCGCCTTCTGTTTTCCCTATGTAAACGCACAGACATTTCAAAATAACTCTTCCTTTATTCCTTAATATAATTTCTTACTACAATTTATTCTTTATATTAAATTTCAATTGATCTGACATTCTTTGCTAATTTGAAAATGCAAAGTGATTTTTCAGTTAGAAAATTAAACTAATCCAAGCATCCTCGAAATACACTTCTACTGTATCAAAAATGTACTTGGAGAAGTTAGTGAAGATTTACTAAAATACGATCTTCGCTTACAACAGAAGCGCATAACTTGCTTTGTAAAATCTTTAATATCATTTGTCAGCTCTCTCTCAAATCCTTAATGAAACTAAGGTTCATAGGAAAAACAAATAAACAACGAAGGATACACCCTCTCCGTGCCACTTCTCTATTTTCCAGAGAGCTTACTCGCAATTATACACGGATTGGAGCATGACGCCTAATTGTACGGCTTAGATCAAGTCTTATACTACAAACTAAGTAAACTACACTTTTCCCCCAACTATTTTTTTTTGTTAGTATCAAAATATACACGAACTCGGGTAATAAAATTTTCGAGAATAAAACATTATGTACAGAAAAATAAGCGAATATAAGAAGTGAAAATTTATGAATAAAGTGTAGTGATAAAAGGTTGTTACACTGGTACCTCCATATAACGAAGTCCTCGGAATGACGAACGATTTTCTTTACCCTAGTAATGGTAAATGAAAAAGAACTTCGATATAACGAAACCTCGTTATAGCGAACAAATTTAGCCAGTCCCTTGGCCCTTCTTTTTACATGTATCGAGGTTCCACTGTATACACAAAATAATTGTGGACTATGTAAGGTATATCTACAGGAGGTCAACTCTCTTGGGCGGCGATAAGTGGTGGATTGTCTAATGAGAACGAATTTCCCTTGTTAAACTCTTTATACAAGTTCATAAACTACACAACTAAATTTGCTGCCTTGTTACGTAAGATATTTTACGCAAGTGTTTCCGTGAACTTTCGGAGCAAAGAAGGAGGAACGAGAGTCAAAGGCCACTCTCGTTCTATTTTTCGCGCGGCCAAAACAGAAAATCCCGTTCCACGTCGTTCCTCGGTTTTTCTCTGCTCTGAAACCACACGGAAACGCTTACCACGCAGGCTACTAAGACAAAAAAATGGTAACTGAAAATCGCTATTTTCAATTGCCTAGGCGCTTAAAATATCGCTATATTTCCTTCAAAATTTTGCTATGGATAATATTAACTGCTAAAATGTCTTCGTTTCTCCTAATTACCTGGGTAATTATGTACGTAAAGAGTCCTGGCGGGTTTCTGCGCTCGTACAAAAAACTGACGGCAATCGATCAGGTGGGCCATCCGATGCTTCAGTTAGTCACAAGTATAACTAAGACCGCAAAGTACTCAGTACTCAGTGTTTCCACTTCAGTCCTACAAGCAGGATATTGTTAACCCGCTTTATATCCTATTGGAAGAGTTCATGTGAAAAAACATCTTAACAAAAAATATATTATGTATAAAAGATAAAGTATGAGACTCGTCGTGATCGTAGTATTCACGACCATTTTTTGTCTGGTCACACAGTACTGAACTGAGGAGACGCATGGGTACCATTATATAGCCTGCATCGTAAGGTGTTTTATGTCTGAACATTTTTGCCGTAAGTTCCGTTAGGAGGTCGGTATTGTTTGGGAAGAGCCATGACCTGCCACGAGTTGAAGGCATAACTACGTACTCCTGTGTTCTTGAAAGTGTTTTCTCGTCTTGTTCCTTCACTGAAAAGGAAAAGAGTTTGAAGTTTGATAGACTGTTCACAGTCCCTGTTTTCGAAAGATTCGAGAAACTCAAAGATCGTTGAGATCGAGTACCTCCCCACACGGGTGACCAAAAATGCCGAGTCTAGCCTGGGGATGAGTATTAAACCTACTAAGGGCACGGGGGGTGGTTTAAAAAGAGGCGAGAAAAATATCCTTCATCCACCGCTAACCCCGAAGCCGACCCTCTTTGTACATTCGAAACCAAGATGGCCGCTCATAACGATAAGCGCTTCATCTCGATCATCTTACGAAAAAACAGGGCACTGTGAACAGCCTAGAAGTTGATTATCAAATAGACAACTAACTGCACCTCAACAAGGCTATAAACAAAACTCTTAACATATAAATGATACTTGCTGCTCGAATTCCAAGAATAAATTTGAAATTTTGCTTTTGCTATTCTGTACGGGGAGTTAGCTTAGAGAAAAGATGCATGGCCAAGATGACGTAACAAACTGATGACAAGACATTGCCTTGACAATACCTTCTCATGGCGTCCAAAGCCTGCTGAAAAAACTGTGAATCCATGTTATGCTCTCGTTTGAGTATCATGCACTGTTCCAGTGTGATTCCCATGCCTGTGCGATCCTTGGCGCTTTTACAACTCGTGAAACGACAGCCGTTCAACCGCCAACAGATCTGTAAAAAGTTGGATATTAAATACATTTTATCATTGTGTACTCTTAGAAAATATCAGAGGAATACAAAGTCACATATACTAAAACACCAAACCGGCACGGTGTAATCAGTAATTGAAAACTCATTAAAAATTCATAAAGAAAAACAAAAGAAATTTTAAAAGTTTAATGAGTGTCTTTTATCTGAAAAAGACACGGCTAAACTTTACGTCCAATTTTTTACACCAAAATAACCACAAATCTAAATATTTGTGCAAGAATGAGTTGATCTATATCAGAGATTTTGAAGCCGTTGAAAAAACTCGCAGTCTTGTATTATCAGGTTTAAAAACCCTCGGCTCCACCTGGAGGTTTTAAACGTGATAATAAACTGCTGCTCGTTTTTTTTTAACTGTACTGTGACAATCAACTGAGTAATGCGCTCTCAAAATTACATGTATAGCATGTGCTATTTTTTTATACAAGGTAAAACGACTTCAGAGTTACAAAGCAATAGAGCAGTTCATCTAGTTTGGATATGGTTCGGAGGATGAAATCCTACAGAGTATTAACTACTGGGAAGTTTTCGTTTGTCACACTTGAATTTTCGCAGCATTTAACAAAACATAACCCTTTAATTTTCATTATTTCCACAAGTAGAAGCCCTTGGAAAGTAAAAAGGCTAAAAAAGGCATAATATAATTAACGCTACCTCTTCGCTTATGAGTAGAATGTCTACATTCTTTC
The DNA here is from genome assembly GCA_942486035.1 of Porites lobata. Classification (NCBI taxonomy): domain Eukaryota; kingdom Metazoa; phylum Cnidaria; class Anthozoa; order Scleractinia; family Poritidae; genus Porites; species Porites lobata. Next base: position 4,952,393 of record CALNXK010000007.1, on the reverse strand, counting down.
CTCGTCTGCTGTCGATGTTTGATTTCAGAGATTTCATCAGCTGCTCTAAACTTGGTTCTCCATCTTTTCGCGGGGAAACTAAATTAATAGAATCATAAATAAACACCAACAAGAGAAAATGATGGAACACAGCCTCGCCAAAGCTATTTTTAGATTAATTAAACCTTTTAACTTAATCAGAAGTTGGTTTCCGAAGAGGTCCACAAATTTTTATTCAGTGTTGTTAAGGGAGAATTCACCAGTCGCCATTACAATATTCTGCATTGTTTGCTTTGAGTCAGTCGCACGTGTACTTTATGACGTTTCAAACAATGTGCGGACGCCTCAGGAATTAGACTTCCGTTCAATTACAACCTCTAAAAATGACTTTAGTGAAATTCACATGTCTTCTGGCCAACGCCCTTAGTTCGTTGTCCCATTATTTTCTCGTGATACCAGTAAACCTCACTGATTACACCTGATGCAAGCAATCGTGAATTGAGAAGCTTTTGGTATAGAAAGAGGGAAGAAGTCTTTGCCTTCAGCATTTCTTGCCCTTTACTTATGGCCCCAATATTTGCTTTTGCTTTGGTGAAACAGTAAGGAAGATAATTTTAAAAAAATACAGGCACCCGCAAACGCAGGTATTGCAGATTGATTGATGAAGAGGGAATTTTCTCTTAATTTTGTCTAGCTATAGTTTGAGTTGTCGTGATGAGAATTTAAACAAAATTACAGCACGTGCCTTCCTATCCGATTCTTTTGGATAAAGTTGACAGGACTGACAGATTTAAAGTTGACAGGACTGACAGATTTACAGTGAAAATTGGTATCATGTTGACAGGGAGAGGGCTAAATTGCAAGGAAAAACAAGCGAAAAAAGGAAAGAAAAAAGGAGCGTTTTACAAAACCTGCATCAGGAAACTTGTCCTTGAATTGTTCAAAGTAGAAATTCAAAATGCTGTAATTGTCACCATTGATCTTTTCCTGAAGACTTGTATCTCCAAATCTACAAAGAAAACATTTTTTTACTTCAAAGTGTCGGAGGGATGAAACTCGGAAAGAGGTTATTTTACAATAGCAATTACACTTAAAATACGAAAATGTGTTCAAAATAAGAGATCTTAAAAGCCACCCATGTCATATCACAGTGAAGTCGGTGACAAAAAAAGTATTTTTCTCTTTCAAGCAAGATACACCTCACATTTTTAATTAGAGGATGTGACAGCACAAATACAAAAACTCAGATTTCTTTAGTTGCCGTACCTCTCTGCAAGCGTTGCGTGTTCATTAATCCCTTGTGTAAATAGCACAGGTATGACCTTGACCAGCCGACCCTCCTGTAACTCACGCGGAAGTCGACGGAAGTGAATGGATGGCAGTGACAAGTTAACTTGTATGTATCCCCTGCAGAAAAACACACCGCACCGGAATAGGGTTAGAAGAAACGAGCACCTAAACAGATTCCAGCACTTGGTGGGTGTCATGAGTTCATAACCCACGCGCAGCAAGCAACTCCCACACCAGACGCAAGGCCTCGTACAGTACGGCGTTCTCATGAACCGTTTATTTTTAGATTTAGAAACTTGAGAGCAGTTTTTCTTGTAAAAGTGAGCCCTTTTCTCTGTCTATAAGCGCATTCGAAATATAAGATATGAAAAAAAAGAAAACTATAAGTTATTTAAAGGTCACAAATACTATTTTCAGGTCTTCGGGTTTTGCTGACTGGTTTGTGGGACTTTCAAGATACCGTATTTCCTCCGAAATAATAGCCGGGGCGATTATTATTTCTTTCGCACAAAAAGGGGGGCGATTATTCCATTCTTATTCTAAACACTGCTCACTGGAAGACCTGCCCTAAATATTTTGTTTTATTTTCCCACTAAAAACGATCACATCAAATAAACTGAACATGGCCTTTTTTCGCACTCTAAATTTGGTTCCTTCATTACTTTTCAATGTCCCCGGGTCAGAGCTTGAATCGTTACTGATGAGTTTTGCCGCGTCAGACTCCACTTCAGCTTGACAGGGCGGGGATAAAAGAAAGAGAAGATGGCGAGAAGGATAGGGGGAGGTTGCGCGATTATTCCAGGGAGGCGATTATTTTAAATATTTCCGTCTAGGGGGAACGATTATTCGAGGGGCGGCTATTATTCGAGGAAATACGGTGTTCTAACTTCGCGACATAAATCGTTCTAAAAATAAACTGATTAGAAACAGCGCTGTGATACGAGTACGTGGAAGCTGCTCGCTCCGCGGGTCATGGTCTCCTCATAGGCGTCTCAAAGAGGATCAACGTGAGTACTTTCAAGACGGCGAAGAATAGCAGCATAAAACATTTTACGCTCTATTTTTCAGTCAGTAATTTTGATTATTTGCGGGACATAAGAATGAGCTCCTTATCTAGGGGGAAAAGGTGTTGAACGCCACCTGAAATAGAGTGACGCCGTAGTACGCCAAAAAAGAGACAGGGAAATTTCCTCTTTAAAGCGGGAAACGATATCCCAATGTGGGTGAAGAATAAGTTATAACAAACTCAAAAACCAATTAAACCGGGGCACTAAATTCTATGGTGTGACCATTCATGTGAATCACATTTCAGCAGTTATTTCACATGGTACAATTTGTTTTGAATGTAGCATTTGAGTCTGTGGGCCAAGTCCCATGATTGCCGAAACCTCTTCAGTAGTACTGTCACATGGAACAATTTATTTAAGCTTAGTATCTAGTTCTTTCTAACTTTTGAGTCTGAGGACCAGGAAATCTTATGATGTGGCCATTCAAAGGAAAACTCTTCATTTGTTTTTCTTGATGATAACTAAATGCGGCATTTTTAGTTAATTTTGAATTTGGTGAGTCCGCACTTTATAGCGGTAAAAAGGTTGACAGTGTCGATCACTGGGTCACGTCGCTTACAGAGTAAACAAACCTGTTTCCACTCAACGTTGGAATTTCATCTTCTCTGTCGCACTCCTTGAACTGAAAAAACATATATAAGCTTACAACTGAAGATTTTTTACTATGAAAATAACAAAATAACAATTCCTATCAACACAGATCTTCTAAACTTCCATGATTCTCGGACTACCCCTTGCTTTCTTCATGCTTTGACAAAATAGACGAGCTGACTTGTACCTTAAATTTGACACAGGTAAGGTTAGTTATGCTGACACAAGCATCTTCTAGCATTCCCATTTCATCACCTGACAAAAGAATAAGAACCGAAGAAAGCGTAAATGTCGCACGAAAAACAGAACCTGAGCGAATTTGACATTTTGATTTTCCCCAAAAATGGCTAGGTACGAGCAATATGGAAAAAAATACATGGCAAGTCACTAACACGATTTAATGACAAAGTTACGCTTTTTCCGATTTACAAAGCTTGTATATTTGCCTTCCTTTCCTGTTTTAACAGTCGAATGTTTTCTCGTTCATTTATCCGCGCCTGACGCGGACTGCTTTCACCGCGGAGCTTTCCCGCGTCTATCACTGGTACTAACACTAGTATGCGCGACTTATCTGTCGCATTTTGCAGAACTCTTCACAGCTGAAATAAAAAAAGTGAATGGTTTTATCAAAAATACTTAAAGTACGTACCATTTGTGCTAAGAAGGCTCTCAAAATGCGCCAGAAATCCAATCTGCGCAAGCTGCTTAAGGAAAACGTTGTTTGAAAGAGAATTGTGGAGTTTGCAAACAAAACCAGCCACTAAAGTTGTCACCTGCAAAAACAAGTGCTAAAATAAATGAAGTTTAAACCTCGACCCTTAATCATTAACATGTTCAACACCAAAAAAAAGCGAAAAAATAAGCAACGAAAAACGTTTTGAAAGAAAAATCGTTGCAAAATAGAAGAAATGAAATTCGGGCGGGATTGTGGAGAGAAAGCACCGGAAGGCGCGAGAATTATTTATTTTTCGCAGGAGAGTACACTTACTGCGTGGGAAAAAACCATGTCCTGTCGTTTTCTGATTTCGTAGAGGATCGAAGCGTGTTTTGCTTCTTCCTACACGGTATGTTTCGTTGGAAGGAAATATAGAGAAAGAATAAAAGTAAATTAATATTAACAGAAAGGCATTTCCTTTTTTACTTTTTTTGCTTTGAGCTCGGTTACCAGCTATTACACCGACGTTTAGCCTTATAATTGTTTATGGAAAACGAGAGCGACAGTGATAGCAGTAAACTCGGACCAGCCGACAAACTGAATTCTCTTCAATAACAGGGAACGTTTTGTAAAAGTAAATAAGGGAAGGTTGGCAAATTAACAAAACGAATATTCCATTCACTCTTGTTGTATACGAGATTGGTATAGCCAACTGTATCGCTCTTCCCGCCTCGCAATGGCTATTAACCACCTCGTATGCAATGAGGACAATTAATTGATCAATTATCCCATAACAGGGTTTGCGAAGTCCTTCTGACCAGATTTACCGCCGTCTTGAGTAAGTAATTGTCTTAACAACAAAAACAAGTAGGCAGCGTGGCCGAGTGGTCAGCGCGTCGGTCTTGTGATTTTAGTCCAACTCGATCTGACCACTAGCTGGATTTGTTTCTTGTTCGTCTCGAGTTCAAATCCTAGGCCACGCTCGTAAATAGCCAACAAGGTGCCTCCTACCAGTTTGGTTTTTACTCAATTTATGTTCTATAGAATTATTTGTTTATTATTTGTTTCTAGCCATTTAAGTGGAGTGCCTGTAAACTAGCTGCAAAGATTAGGGACTTCCACTATAAACAGGATAAACAAACTTTACCTTTCTACAACTTACGCTTACCTGAAGTTGGAGGAAAATCATTCCTAAATAGATTTCTTTCACCAAGCCATCCACAGCTCTGGAAAAATCATGCGTCTCTGACAATACTACACTAACCCATGAATTTCCTGACGATCAAAGATAGCAGTCATTGGAAAAAACCGAACACTTATTATGTCGCCTCCAGATAGTACCCTAAACTTAAGCTGCTGAATAGGATTTCGTCTTTTCTGGATCCAACTATCCTTTTGAAGATTTATGAAGTGACATTTTACCTATTTTAGATTACGGTTGGGGATCCTGCTCCAAGAAGAACTCTAAACCACCTAAATTACTCACAAACGATGGGAGACAAAAACTAGGACTTCTAAGACTATCTAGCAGGCGAAGATTTGTGCGTCTTAAGCTAGCGTTCAAAACTGTTAACAATCAGCGTTGTCCTACGCAACTTCAGAATTATATAACCTTGAGATCTGAATGCCGTGGTTAGGACCTGAAGAGATAGTCGAAGAAATTCATCTGCCTAAAGTAAAATCCAGTTTTATTTTAAATTCTCTTAAGCAAAGGATTGGAACGAGTTACCCAAAGAATTACAGGCTGATGGCCTAAATTTAGGATCTTTTAAAGCAAATCATTTTTAATCTTAAAATATTTTATTTTCTGCACATAGGTTTATACCAGCAGTTTTTTTCTCATGGAGCTGATCTATTTTTGCAGTATAAATAAAGTATTTATTATTATTATTATTATTATTATTATTATTACTATTATTATTATTAACTTAAAACAATGCTAGAAATATAATGTAACAGCCAATATCTAATAACTACTCTTCCATCCAGCCATTATTTGGGTAGTTACGACAAAACACTCGAAGGGGTGCGTTGCGTGACGACCCAGATAACGGAGGTGTAGTTCTCACAATTCATTGCTACCTTCAGGTGGTGGTACGCCCTGGATCATCCCGTCTACGTGACTCTGCATCATCATGAGGCTCTGGTCGACGAGAGTGGAGAGCTCCTGAAAATGGAGGAATAAAATTTTTTGGAAACGTTTTTTTGAAAATTTTTACAACTGTTGCTGTGAAACGAAAGAAAACGCATTCACAAACTCAACATAGAAGTCAAAAAAGGACCCTTGTGTAATGGACGAGTTGCGCGGCTATTGGAATAATTATAATTTGCAAATAATTTAAAACCCCATATTTACCTGACATTTAGCACTTGGCTTTGTGAATATTTGAACATTCCAGAAATTATCTGCGATGAAAAAAGAAGTAAATCAAGAATAGAAAATTTCAAGGAGTCCCCCACGGCCCCGGAACAAAATTTTATAATTCCAGAAAATCTAGGAGTGATAAGAACCCTGACAGTTAACAATGTTCAACATCAGTTTTCTCCGCCATACCAACATCTGGTTCATCTTCGTCTTTAGGAGATGGAACAGCTTTTTCCAACGAAGATAAAGATTCCACAACCAGAGAAGCTTCCCGGAATTTTAACAACTGATTGGCCTAGAAAGAACAAAAAACGACTAACGCTCTTTAGAAATACACTGAAGAGGATTAATATAACCCGACAATAAATAACTCTCAATCATTTCGCATCGGTTTGTGTTTAGGGCGAGGCCAAAGTCTCAATTATGTCTGCTGGTAGGTTTGGAGATCTGGGAATGAGATAAAGCAAGGATCGATTGACCTGCACTCCGTGGACATCCCCCCCTCCACCCACCCACCCCTCACGACAAAAATATACCCAAAATATTTACCCTTCAGTCAGGTATAGACCGGGGGGTGTATCGAGAAGCGTCGACAGCAACAGCAGCAACAAACCAGCCGTCAAAACATGAGAGGGACAAAGTGCTGAGAAAGAATTGACGTGCTCCTTTAGTGTTACCTTATCGGAAAGACGAGACATGGTGTCCATGAGTTTGGTGACATTCCCTGACTTGATAGCGCTAAACAAAGAGTGTACACAAAGTGAGGAATAACAGTGTAGTGAGCTCTTCCGAGTAAGAACACCACAGAAGCAAAACTAAAGGATTGTTTACATGGAGATGAGGGACCCCAGATAGGCGAGGTAACATGTAACGGGTCACCCCACCTATCATGTAAACATGATCAAATTAAAATGAGAGATTAGATGGATAGGCGGGTTACCTCACCTAACCTGATTACCTCACCTATCTGGGGTCCCCTACCTCCATGTAAACAGACCCTAAGTGTCCACCTTAGATAGATGTTCGATTTATAGAGGCTCAAAGAAAATGACTAGCTAACAGCAAACGCCAACATCAGGTGTGCATGAGCTTTAGAGACGTCTCAGTAATTCAACGTGTCCACTGAGAGAAAGAGGTGACTGCATACAACCGCAAAGTATTTAGAATGTATTACAGTATTATCAATCAAAATACTGAATAAGGTGTGAATAGCGCACATGATTAGCCTTCCACCCAGACGTTCTTAGGGGTTCGTCACGCGTTCTTGCCCCACGATAGTGGGGAAGGAACGCGTGACAAACCCCTAAGAACGGCTGCGTGGGAGCCTAGCACATAACGGGTTAGAGACGTCAATTCTACGATATTATCAGTATACGGGTTTGCCCGAATGCATGGATATTATTCCCAGGGAACACCAATCGTTTCCTATCAGATAAACCAGTTCCGCATACAGTAGCTTAACCAAGCCTGGCCTGGAGCTTAAGCAAAGACGTTTCTGAGCGACACACGTCAACTGGAAGTGGTGCCTTTTGCCTTTTAATTCGCTTTGACGCCACCAAATTGAATTACTAAGTGTCTTTAAACTGACTTATAGAGGTGATTTGCCCAAAAAATTTGAGCAAAACCGCAGCCAAAGAATGCAAAAGTCCTCTTCCAGTTGACGTACGTTGCTCAAAAACCTCTTTAGCTCCCGCCGTCAACCAGTGACTGTCAAACTTTCATCAATTTCTGTAAAAAATTTCTTACTCTTTTAATTGTTCACAGTGCTGGCTCAACTGAGACTTGAATTTTTCCAAATTAACTGCAAAAGTAAGAAAGAGGTAATAACTGAATGGCTGCATGGCTGGACTGAAAGGTTCAACCAAAAAACAAAGCTATAAATGAAAAAAAAATTGCTTGTATTCACCTCTTAACTGTTTCACCACAGGAGCTTTATTTTCACTCTCACCGCCGCTGTGTAAAAATAACAACAACACATTGATCCTTTTAAACAGTAAACAGCTATTCGCGGAAGGAAATGATATATTTTCCAGTATCTACATCGTCGATATTCAATGAGCCTATAATGCGCAACTGTTTTGTAACAGCCTAAATGTCTATAAAACAGAAATGGGGAAAAAAAAAGTTTATTTTCTTTTCAAAAAATACCGCTTATCCAAATAGACTGCAAAACAATCCGTATCTTTTCAAGCACGCGCGAACCGTCAAACAAAACGCTGGGGCGAGGCTGAAAACGGAGGGCGAGACTGGGGAGAGACGCACGCCCCATGGGCGTGTGAAGCTCGCGCGCAAGCGCGCGTGAGACTCTGAAGGTCGATTTTACTAGACGGTTTTGCGACTATCGTGCGCGATTAGCATATTTCATGACTTTGCGACAGATGGTGTCGTGTAAATCATACCCAGTCTAAGCTTTTGTCTGTAATAGTCACCTGCGTTGTGCTTTTCTGAGCGTCATGTAAAGTCTCCTGAGTCCACCCTGGCCGAACTTCAATGTGTGAGCTGCTGGTGCTCCAACTGTCACAATATCATACATGGTCCCTGCTGTACATACAAAAATTTCAAGTCAACATCAGATTGATAATGAAGCAGGTTTGATTTACTCTTTCGACTGCTTTTTTTCCTTATCTCCCCTAAGCAAGACAATACTAAACGTTTTAGATCTTATCATTAAATATTTCAGTCGCAAAAAATTTTCAGATTGTATAACCAGCACTTAACCCTTTACCGACGGCTAGGGTCGTATACGACCCCATATGGAACGATGTTAATACATTACTCCCTGGACCCTTTTAGCTTTTAGTTAAAGTTAATAAATTGGTAAGAAATAACGTCAGCAAAGATAGATCTTTCCAGCGATACCTCGTTTTGGATATTCTGACTAATCCTGACAGAGTTACACTCACAAAAAACGGTAACATTTTGGGGAAAAAACCAATGCCAATTTCGCCGTTTACATACTACTCCAAATTTTGGACTTTGCGCATGCGTAAAAAACAAAAAAGCTGTTTAATTATGTCAGATTAGTCGGAAAATATGCCTTTTTTCTTGCAAAACTCGTTTTTAGCCATTCTAATGTTATTTTGCCGAAAACTAGTCCAAAGAAGAGGAATCGGTGAAAAATGCGGTTTTTTCGCTACTCGCCGGCCGTCACCAAAGGGTTAAATCCATTACATCAGAAGCAAATTTCGGGATTATATGCTTCTGATTAAATCTTAAGAGCACATTTGATTAGGGTTTACGTTTAGTGTAAACAAGCGTTAAGACACTTACTTCCTTCACTGTCTTGCATGACCTTCATTCGTTGAATGTGTAAGTTAATTGGTACAAAGGCCAACTTCTTGTCGTTTCTGAGTCTAGCAGGCTTGAAACATGTACCTGGAGAATTTACCAGATTACTGCTGAGTAATTTGTGGTGGAATGGGCTTCTGATCTGTTTTGCTTTGGAATCACACAACAAACAAGCTACTTCTCATGACGGTCTTTTTACACTGATGCACGTGGATGTTCTGTCGCGTAGCACTTAGAAAGCAAAAAGCGGAACAACTATAACCCTCTCTTCTCCGTGATTTACCAGCAACGACATGCTCCCGTTTGATCTCGTGCTCAGTTAGAGTAACGGTAGATCTATTAAACCCATCAGCCAGAGAACTGAGAAACTTTGTTGGCTATAAATGCGGGAGAACGGTGAGCGTTATATCGGAGTCTTATACTGAAAAGCCTGCGAGCAGACCGCTCTCTTTTCTCTTGTTGCACGCAACCTCGTTGCCACGGTCCTTTCCCGTCCTCCTTTGACCGTGGGAACGTGGTTGTGATGCACGCGGATAAGAGACGTCTTCGTCGCCAATATATTGTTTCAATATCCTTCTGTGCGAAGTTAGAATGTCCCCTATTTCGCGGGATATTGTAGGTTTTATTCCATGAATTTTACTGTATCTATACTTGACTGAATAAATTATTGTTTTTTTGAACTGGGATCGCCGCTGTAAAGACGTTTATATAGATATATACATTTTTAAAAAAACAAAAAATTCCCGTTACTGTGCGCAAACCCTCGGTTCCCCTCGGTGTCCGTTGTAACGATAAAAAAATTTTACTGTTGGGACCTATTAAAAGAAGGAACTGTAATTCCGTTAAAGCAAGATTCCTTGATATAATAACGAGGTTTTTTAAGGTCAAACATCTGCAACTTTTGCAAAGTATTATCATGGCGTTCATTACAGCGAGGTGTTCGCCAAAGCGATGGTTGACTGTATCGTGAATAAACATTCTCTAATTTACTATCTCACTGCCTGAATGAGCACTCTGACAATTTTACTTTACAGACCTTGTAAGGGAACAAGTTCTTGTAGGTTGCCTTTGTATGCGCATATGAGTTTGAAGTGATTATCAAGGATCTCTTGGCGAGCATTCTCCCAGCTTGGGTTCAACTAAACAAAACAAGCAGACAAGTCAAGCAGTCAACATAAAGCAAGATTTGCCAAAATCCCAAATTTCATATGACAAAACACTTTTTAAGACGTTTCAACAAAGGATTACTTTTGGGTGGTTACACTACAGAATTTGCTCCACAGATTCAGAAGTTAGGTTTAATTAAGGGTCACAGTAAAGGATTTGGTTCACAGACTCAAAATTAGAATTATAATGCGTTTCCAACAGACTTTTTGCAGACGTGAATGCCAGTGCATGCTTCGAATAGATCACCACCGTCATAGCGTTGTATGCAAATGTTCTTTTCGCTTGTCATGTGCAATTCTCCCTCGAGAAAGTCTCCATACATCTGTGAGAGGCTATTGTTGTTTAAGTACATCTATTCATAAAGTGCGATAAAACGAAAAGAAGTAAAATCCTACATCTCCTAGATGGTGTAGCTCCAGGATCTTCTGCTGCTCTTCAGCAATGTAAATTTTTCTACAGCAGGAAAAACAACTCTACTAGTCATTCTCTCATCCCTGATTAACCTATGCAGGATGAATATTCTCGAACACAGCATATTACAACAACTCGGTTGGAAGTTTACACAAGAAATAAAGTGCATTTGACCCTCTGGAAATTCAATAGACATTATTGGCATACATTGCAAACAGAGGTTTTGAGCCTTCCGCGTCAATTTTTTACCAAAAAAAGGACTTCATCAGCTTTAAACTTTTTTTCCTTAAAAATTGGGAAAACTAAGCTATGTCTTGCATAATCAGTCGCCCTGCTAGAGGAAGAGTCTTTCTTTCACTGGCTCGATATAAAGAAGAAAAAAGAAGGCTCTGTTCACAGGATGATACCTAATCAGTGTAAGTGGAAACACGATTACGCCCTCTTGAAAACAAAAATAAGGTTTAAGAAGTTGGGGAACTTACAAAAGTTGAATTGGAATTTTAAAAGTTAGAACACTTTCTCCCATCAGTTCAACAACCTTGAGGACTACACCTCTGTTCCTGGATAATAAGAGAAAGAACCATGTTAATAAGCAACTGATAACTGCACCCACTGCCGTGTGTCTCAAATAACTAAATGACTACCAAAAACGAAAAACCTACAACATTTACTGCAAGTTTGCAAAGAATGAAAAAGTATTCATTTATGGGTACAAGAGAGTTTCATGAGAGTCTGCTATTTTGCATCCCCGGCAGATGCTGCCAATGTTTACCAAATACTCTTTTCTACGGCACATTTTAACAACTAAGACAAGTTAAGAAGTACCCAGAGTTCGGGGCTTCAAAAACCCGTCTGGTGGTCAGGGACAAGCAGATTTTCCTTCCGGGAAGCTGCCACTTAACCTCGTTCTAGCTACACTATAGCATTAATTTAACCATCTGATGTTGAACCATGGCAGTTTTAGGTTACAATTTCTGAGGAAAGTTGTCAAGATTCAACAATGCAAATATTGAAGTGACTTACGTTGTTGGGAATCGGTAGCTTCTCTTCAGAATGTGCTCTACCATCATCATAGTCCTATATTGAGCAAATGAGATTTTAAAATAATATGTTAATCTACTGATTATTCTATAGATCTGTTGATAAACCCTTCACTCCAAATAGTGACCAAAGGAAAAATAAACCAATATATAAACCAATAGTATACCTATAACATTTTTTAAACAATAATATTACGATTAATAAGATTTGTTACCTTCCACTGTTCCTTCTTTCTTTTTCTTTCTAAAATAACAAAAACAAAAAAATTAAAATAAGCAGTTTCAATTAAACATGTACGTTAACCTTACAAAAGGTGACAAGAAATCAACAACAATTACTTCAGTGCCAAATGACATGAGAAAAAAACATTGTCTAATACATCATATAGCCTGTGGTTTAATTCTATGATTCAATCTTGATAGGAAAACATCAATTCAACTTAGAGGATAAAATTTAACATTCATACCTCCACATTCTGAGAAATGCTTTTTGAGGATCTTCGACCATCAACCTGCCAAAACAAAACAAGATTGAAATAAAAGGGGTATTTTTTGAAGAAGGTTTTGAATCGGTCGAAAACTTGCTTCAACCAATCACTACCCAGATCCGGGTAGTGACACATCATTGGTATGGAATTTCTGCACTCATTCCTCAGATGACATTTTGTGGGTGGGAAGACCGTTGGTGGCATTGCAAAATGTTGGCAGTTTCTCAGGCTGGCACTCTTATCATTTAATATAGTACATTTAATTTACTGTCAGTGATAATATTATTATTGTCACTAGTAATAGGGCAACAAATTGTTTAAATTCAAATAAGTTGGTCTGATAAAAGCTCTGTCTTACCTTCCATCCAAGAACAGTTACAGTTCCACAAGCATCAGGAGAATCAAGGGAGCTGCAATAACAAATGAAGAAACCTGGTAGTATTTTTCAAAAACAGCATAAGCTATGATTTTCCATTTCTATAAAAGTTTAGATTCACCAAGACTCGTCATGATCTACTGTAATGAACTAACTAAACTTGGCGAAAATTCTAATCAGCTTGCAAAAAATTTACTGGTGGTCAACGGAAGCAGTGGTAATAATAGCTACAGATAAGCAGTACAACAGTTAATATTGCCAAAACTTTTAAAACTAATATTTCTTTTAGATGATACTGCAGCAAAAAAAAAAAAAAAAGATAGCTCTTGTCTACTCATCCATATCAAGACTTACGTCAAAGTTAGAATCAGTTTTTGGTCTGAAGCAGTTAAAATGTCCCCCATGGTGCAAACAGCTTGACCTAATAATGACATCTACAAGAAGAAACTGTTCTGTCGGTTACATGTTATGTGAAGAATTAATTATTTTATTTCAGTTACAAATAACTTGTTAAAATCTACATTCAGTTAAAGAGTCAGGTAATTCGATCCATACCAAATGTATGGTGGTTCATTAACCTGCCATGGCCTTCATATCATTTGTGAAATCAATATTTTTTGACGTTTGCAAAATTTGTGCATCAAAATGCAAGACAACTTTTGTATTTATATTTTAATATTTAAACCAACAAAATCAGACAGGAAAATTTCAGGAAACCCAGTGCAAATTAATTTTGTGTCCTTATGTTCAAGCAGTTCTTGGTATTTTTTTTGTGATAATCTTATTTTCAGGTTGCTCTAATATTTGACTGCCAAACTTAACATTCCAAAACAGGAAGTTTTTAAAGCGACTTTTATATGGCCTTGAAATGAAAATGCGCGAACAAAACAGAAACAACAAACACAAGCTAGGAAATAGAGCAATATGACTGGTTTATTGAACGGATACAAACATGCATGGCTTTTTGGTTGGCTAAGTGAATGCTCGGGTGAAAAAACCTTATGCCTGAGAACTTTCTTGAAATCAATCGATACTTTGCTTTGACGTCATACTGCAACATGATTGGCCAATCAAAAAATGCCTTCTCCATTTAGGGTTTTCTTTGGCCGAAAAATGAAGAGTCAATGTTTTGATCTTTTCATCCATTGGCTGATGAAACAAATAACAAACACTTAGTGAAACCTTTTTTCAAGGTCATACTAGGTCATGTATTAAGTATAAGTAAACAGCAAGCAAAAGTGTAAGTATACCTCTTCTTTTTCTCTGTCTCTGACATCAAAAACAGCCAGCTTCAATCGTGTCAGTTCATTTACAGAACCCTCAGGGAACACAACAGTTGTGAGGAAATAGGGATCACAACTTTGCTAAAAATTAAAAAATAGCCAAATAATACATATATGTTACTGGTCAAATTTGATTTCAGGTTAAATTTTTAACCTAGGTTGATTCTTTATTTCCTTTGTCTCTTAGCCCTAATTATTCATGAATTAGGGCTAGGAAACAAAGGAAATTGAGAATCAGCCTAGGTTAAAAAATTTAACCTGAAATCAAATTTGTCATACAGGTTACATATACAACAATAGACTCTGACAATAGATGGATCAAAAAGCATCAATGACATTTCGAGTCTTCATAGCCATAAGATAATGGCTTAACTAACAGACGACCAATAACATGTCATTGCAACTTAATTACCCAATCAGGTCAATAACCAGGGTTTATGAAATACACTTTGACTCTGAAGATGACTACTGCATGGGTTGTCAAAATGTCAGCCACTGTCAATAGAGCGGTTTTCACTTGACTGTCGAAAGTAATTGGTTTTGGTTTTGGTTTTACTACGCCCTTTGGTTGGCTAGTGTATTTACTTTGGTTTTGGTTTTACGACAGTCAAGTGAAAACCGCTCTAACAGTCCTATTCAGGACTAAGTTCACCCAGACAAATGCTCAACCTACTAATGATTTATTATTTTATCATCATTGTCATCATCATCATCATCATCATCATTATTATTATTATTATTAGGGACCTTTAGCATCACGTTTTTCATGGGAAACTGCAAACCGCAAACCGCAAAATTTCACGTGACCACGGCCTTGCGGTCACGTTTGCAGTTTGCAGTTCACGTTTGAACCGCAGGAAGGGCTTCCAGCGGTAAGTGATTTACGGCAAAGTTTTTTGCCACAAAAAATAGTACAGCCTCGCGTTTAAAGGTATAAACTAGCTTTTTATATCGGTTTGCGATGTGTTTGTTGGATTTTTGATCTCGAATCAATGAATTATTGGTGAGTTTTGGGCGATTAAAGTGATGCACTTCGACTTGATGAAAACAACATGGTGGCCCTAAACAATGAACGCGTACTTCATATCAATTTTATATTCCTTTCTGCCGTACTAACAAAGGAAAGTATTCTGTTTCAATCCAGAGTTACATTTTTTTTCTATCTTGTTACTGAATTCATAACTTAACTCAGTCTCTGTTTAGTTCCTATTTTTTAACGTATCACTCCGCGAATTTCATTTTATTTTGCTTATTTCTTTGAGACTGGGGAGCCCAGGCTTCATAAAGCCTTCTGGTTTCTTCTGGGCTCCCTTGCAACCTTACAATTCCTATATGTATTCTTCTGTTGTATTATATTTTGGCTAAATAAAAATGAACTGAACTGAACTGAACTGAACGCCTTGCTAAAGTTTGAAATCTCGGCAACGTGAAACTGCAAACGCGTAACTGCGGTTTGTGGTTTGTGGTTTGCGGTTTACCTGATGCTAAAGGTCTCTATTATTATTATTATTATTATAAAATATAACCACAAAATCTTTACTCATATCTACGAAAAGTTTCCATTGAGTATCTTTTGCCACTGACCTCTATAATTTCAGTCTGTGCATGTTTACTCCATGATGTTGATGGAGGTGTCATTGTTCTTATTTCAACAAAAGCATTTGGTAACTGCCCTTCCTCTGAACTGACCAACTTGGTGCAAGCTGAAATGGACAACAGTTTGTAATCCTGTTAGTAACTAAATGCAAAAAGAAAAAGTTTACCCAACAAGTTAGGAAGCTGTGCAAGGCATGGCAGCCTAATGGTTGGTGTGCTGGACTCCGGATCAAGAATTTCCAGTTAAAGTCATTGTGCTGTGTTTTTGGGCAAGACACTTTACTCTCACATAGCCTCACTCAGCCCAGTTGTATATATGGATACTGGCAAATCTGGGCAACCCTACAATAGACTAGCATATCATATGTCATCCAGAGGGGGGTGGGGGGTTGGTGAAGGGGCTGAGGGAGAGTCCAAATTTCTATAATTTCTTGTATGGAAACTGGGATAAGATTTAGCATCTGTGATTACAAGTACGTAACTGATGCAAGATGTCGCTTATTTTATACCGCTTAAACGATTGAAGGCACTTGGGTATTTATTTGGGAGTGCAAGAACATGTACATCATACTGGACCCCACTGGCCACAAACAAAAAAAAATAAATTTTATCTGACCCTCACATCCAGCTGCATTTAACAGTCTGTCCACTGCCACACACCATTTAAAAACATTGGGCTGTACCACACTGTACTTTGGTAGTTTAAACACTATACTGTATAGGCAGGTATGTTTGCATATAATACCCAACAAGATTAATTTTTAGTCAATGTTTTAACTTACCGATGCACATTTCTAGGAATGGAGTTTCGTCTGCATCTGCTGCACTAGTGGATGAATACTGACCAATGCCAGGCTTCAGTGGCTACAGCAAAATAAATGACTATATATTATTTCTAATAAATCACAGTCTATCATAGAGTGGAACCCCCGTCATGTTAACACCCAGGATCTCACATGGACACACCCATTACAAAACAGTTATGTACACCTGCAAGTACACAGGGTAACTAATGCCCATGTCAAAACCAAAGCAATAAATTTGTCAGCCTAATAGCTTACAAATAAAATGTAAACATTATGCCAGAATGAGTTAACCAATGCCAGCTGCAATGAGGAAATGAAGTTTTGGGATAAACAAATAGTATTATAATACTAATGATGTAGTCTGGTACATTCATATGATTTATCTACACTCTGTTCCATGTTCTCTATAATTTAATAAGAGAATCACACTCTGTCTTCTGTGGCAAGTTCAAAATAGGTGAACCGCTTAACTGTGTCTGCCTTTGAGAAGTACAATTCATTGCAAAAAACAATGCCATCAGTTGACACAAATATATAAATGTAAAATAAACAATGTTTAGAGTTTTCCTGCTAACACAATACTATTACTGCTATGCAAACAATGTACATTACCTCCTGTTGAGCTAAGGGGTGGAATTCTGGTAAAGGATCCTGAATATTAACAAAATGAGGGTAAAGATCAGTAGCCAAGAAAAAAAGGAAACAATATTATAAATAACTTTATTCATATTTAAAAAAAGATACAAACTATACCTTTCCAGTGATTTCCATTAGCTGCTTTCTCAAACTTAACAGTTTGTTTCTTAAACTTTCATAACTTGAAGAAAAAAGAATTTAAAAAAAGTTTTTATGGGATACTTTTGCAAATCATCCTGGAGCTACAACCCCGGACAAAACTGTTTATTTATTTATTTATTTATTTAGTCACTCACAAAACCTTATACAACATGAACAAAAGTTGTTAATTAAATTATAAAATTAATGAGACAAGGAAGCCTAACGAAGCTTGAAGCTTATACTAATAGGCTTCCTTCAACTACCTAATGAACTAAATTCATGGCTGAGTGCAGAGTGAGCAAGATCAGAAAATTAAGCGACAGATCGGCTATCAGTGAGATAATTCTTAAATTTTTTTTCAAGAAACAAATATAGAAGGAGAGCTAATTAGTGAAATAGGCAATGAATCCATCTATTTTCTAACTTTCGTGCCCTACTCCCATCTCCTCTAAACAGAAAAAGTAAGCCCCCTCATCAGGTCTAAAAGCCAACATGTTTTAATAATTTCCATGCTATCCTAAACAACTTTGGATATTAAGGGGCTGGATAAGGGAAGGAGGGAAATCGGGCATTTATTTGGTGGAGGATTCAGTTTTTGCCAGGATGACAGGAAAAATAGGCATTTTTGCGATTTGTCTCAACAGGTTTTGTCCGGGGTTGTAGCTAGCACACTGCATGTTCATGAAGTTGGCTCATATAATCAAGGTTCAGCAAAATTTGTATGCCAGTGTTGTAGATCTTTTTCTATAGGTCACCCGTAATTGCAAAAAAAAAAACTGAAAAGGTCTTTTGCTGACACACAAAATATGATTTTGAAAAATGAATTTTTAACCTCCCATTCACTATACTGACAGCTTTTTTCTGAACAAATATAGTTATAAAATTATCCAAAAATGAATACATTAACCTTCCATTCACTATACAGAAAATACACACCCTCAGACTTTTTCTGAACAAATTTTTAGAGGGGCTTATTATGGAAAAATTATCCATTGTTTAAAAAGAATAGATAGTTACTTTGAATAGTTTTTTAGGGCAACTTTCACAAGGCTAAAAATGGAGGGTTTTTTTTGGGCTACCAGTTTGGGGGCAAAATGCATGAATATACCTTGCATTTCTTATCTTTTCCATCCATTCATCTGTCTCTTTTGTTGACTTTCCATTCAAATGATATCTTTGTGTGTCATCCTCATCAAACACTGTCAGCACAAACAGAATAAGCAACAACTGTCATGACATTACGTTATATCTATACTGACAAAAAATTAAAGAACTGACCAAGACCTACTCACGCATTCTGACCAAAATAGAACATTCTCCCTTAAATCAACAATGCTCCAACAATGTTAGCCAGACACACCCTTGAGTATTAAAAGTCTCCATTGAGTAGACAAAGAGGTCTACACAAAAAAGTAAGAGTGTTTCTCTGCCTTGGTTGACCATGTGGTCGCCAATGCAACTCTATGGTAACATGATTACTGACTAGAGGATTTAACTGTCAGGCTTGTCACTAAGATTTTCAAGTTGCCGGGTAGATACAACAAGTAGAAGGGGAATCAAACAGCTAAGGGTTTCTTTTGGTTCTATTATTCTTCCATTTTCCTTTGAAAGTAGCCGGGGCCACATTCATAGTAGGTGGTGGAAATCCCCGGTCCCTGCCTCTATGTACCGTATATATATTGACAGCCCTGAACTGTACTATAATGTACCCACCGATTGTGAATCCATGCTTCTTTTGAGGAGATGAATCTTTTAAGACCCGACATCTTTCCAGCACAATTGCTCCTGCAGGATCTGAATTCTACACAAACCATGTACATTCTTTAAAATTCTTTTAAAGCTGGATAGTATAGAGTAATGGACAATTTTTGACAATTAAAAAACTTGAAGGAAAATATTGTATTCCTGAGTTCAGGATTAGCTCAGTTGGTGGAGCGCTTGACTGCCGAGTAGGAGCCCATGTGTTTGATTTCCAGGGTTGGACCAATACTCAGGGTACTGATAAAATAACTGAGAAATGTAAGTACTGTCTTTGACCCACAAACAGCTCATAGGAAAATGCTTGAACCGCATTTTCTGCCCTTCTTAGACTCTACACCAATTTATTTGAGAAGTAGGATCTATGACCATCACTCAGTCTAGCAAATAGTGAATTAACCCTTTAAGCCCAAATATCCACAAACAAATTCTCCATACTGATCTCTATCCATTTCCTTACAGAATTAGTTGGGAGAAATTGATAAAAGATCAGAGATTTTTCTCTTTGTGATCATTTGATTAATTCTCATAGATGTTGCACTTGACAATCTATGGATATTGTTAGGAGAAAATTGATGTTGGTCACTATTGGGACTTAAAAAGTTAATGCCATGGCTTTCAGACCTTGTCCTTTGTCTTAAAGTAAAACAACAGATTTCCACGCAGACGGAACCATCTTTCTGTATATACTGAAACAAAAGGCACAAACAACATGCCAAGATGATTTTCTTTCTTTGAAGCTTAAAGTAATGCAGCACAAATACTTTACAGAGGTTTAATCAATATAGCCAAAGATAACACTCACAAGAACAAATTTACTATAAATATTTATTATTGTACTCGTCCAGATAATACCCCCCCCCCCTCCTTCCCCAGTCAAACCAAATTGAATAAAGTTAAGGAAACAATATGTGCTATTGCTGCTATTATTTGTTCCCAGTAATTATTAAAATAGGGCTTCTGACAACTCAAATTAAAAATTAAAGCCAAATTTTGTGGAATTTTCAGAGACAGATTCACAAAAAAGTCAGCCGATTTCGCAGGGATTTAGCAGAATTCTTGGGGCTAACTTCCCCGGAAAACAATCGCTAAAATTTCGATTTTGCCAATTTTGCCGATTTCATGGGAATTTTCTGGGCAAATTTAGCTCGAGCTTGATTGATAATTATTTGATATTTTAACAACAAAGCGCTCGAGAAATGAGCCAATAGCAAAGCTTTTAACATCATGACTAGTGCCGAGTTTTTTGCAACATAATTTACACCTGGTAGTTTTGGAAAGTTGTTCCCTCATTGTGGTAAAGAAGTTTCAAGATAAATTTGCAAGTTTATGGCAATTAAACAGCCCCAAAAGCCAAAGTTTCAAGTATGTTGTATTTTGCATGTTTTTGTGAATTTCACAGGATTTCACAGATTTACCTGAATTTTGCGGCTCTGCCGGCCGCAGGAAATATCAGAAGCCGTGTTAAAAATACAATTTGATTATTGCATCAATCTCATAATATTTCACACAGACTGAAAATACAAATTGAGTCGAAACATGAGGCTGTGTGGAAATCTTACCAAAATTAAATATAGTGGCTCTGTTTGCAAGGTAGAAGAGTTCTGGAAATGACATTTAACTTTTACAACAGAAAGTGCCAATCAAATTTTGGAGGATTCCAAACGTGGTTTCCGGTTGCTTAAAATTTTAAAATATGTGAAGCAAAATAGGTCGAAAAGTAACGGAGCCTAAGCTGACTTAAGCTAACAAAATGAGCTCCACTGCAAAATATTCTACCAAATTTCCAACTTTCAAGACCTCTTCTACTCTTGAATTTCAACGCGTAGCCACTGTTTTCCCGTAACGCAATTAAAGTGCTGTAAGCTCAAGTATCATGCAGTTTTACTCCAAAACGGAAAAGAGGAACTGCGAAACGTTAGAAAACTCCGTTGTCTCCTCCGTAACGCTTCACCACAGCGCAGTAAATGTAATAAATGCAATGAATTTAAACAAGACAAGGTAGCAGTGGGAAATTTCGAGTCAAACATTCACTGTTGTGATTGATGATTTTGTGACAACTTCAGCGAGCTCCCAGCTGATTTTATCGTAAAATCATCTGTAACATAGTTACCTTCGTTTCGCTGCCAAAAGTGTCCTTCTTTTTCTTTTAACCACAAGACGCCCTCTTTGTCAAATGGTATGTCTGTCCGGGTGGCGATAAAAGCGAGCTCTTTTTGATTAAATCTCATATTTACGGCTTCAGTTTTCCTTTCCCAAGCAAGACATCCGCCATTTTGGAATGATTGGAGTTTTTAAACTGGTTACCAGGCTTTTCGCTGTTGTGGGGGACAGGAGCCCATAACCAGAAGCGAGAAACTCCCGTACTAAGCATATGTCACGGCATTTTTACGAACCAGTTTATTTTTAGCGCTTAGAACAGCGATGTATAAGCGCTATATAAATTCTATTATTATTATTATTATTATTAGGGCACTTTGTCCCACGAAAATAGTCTCTGTCATGTCTATACCTTTTGCGCTATAGGTGAAACACGCTCCATCACTTCACACATTACTTGTAACACTAAAAATGTGATCTACATGGTTCAATGTAACCATTGTAATTTAAAATATATAGGTGAAACTAAGCGACATCTCAAGGACAGATTTAACGAACACAGACGTGCAGTCGACAAAACTAACATTAAATCTAAACCCACTACTGTTTCTGCGGAACACTTTCTCTCTCACTCTAACAATTCTCATACTGACATGCAGTTAATCCCACTACGGGAAATTCATTCTTCACGTGACTCAGTTCGTAAGGCCAGGGAGTCGCATTTGATAGATAAGGCCATGACTCTTGAACCTCATGGCCTAAACCGCTGTGACGAATTATTGTAATCCATATCCTTAGTATTTTTCCTTTCCAGTTTTTATGTTGTACTTCATTTCCGCCTCTCCCTTTTATTGCGACATTCTCCATTTATATAATATTGTGATTGCTACATAAGTTCAGTAACATCTGTAAACCTGAAGAAGGCTGGTATGGCCAGTCGAAATATTGTTATAAAAAACAATATACGTTGTTTTAAATCAGCTTTGCAGTAGTCTTTGGACTTCTTGTTCTTGGTACCATGTCTATGAGCGCATTCGAAGTATAAGATATCAAAAAGGAAAACTAAACATTATTAAAAGGCAAAAAATGTCATTTTTAGGTCTGTAGGTTTTGCTGACTGGTTTGTGGAATTTAAAAGATATTCAAAATTCGCTCCAAAAACGTTCTAAAAATAAACTGGTCAGTGAAAACGCCATGACACGAGAGCATGGAAGTTGTTCGCTCCGGGTTATGAGCTCCTGAAAGTGGTGATTCTAAGAATGTCAAAAGTTTTTAAACTGAAAAGCCGTGGAAGAGTCTATTTTAACCAGAGAGTTAGTTTGGCACCGAATCACAACGAAATTTTTGTAATCACCAATTTTTCGTTTTTCACCCTTGTTCGCGGCATCTGACACGCGAAATTTTTCGAATAACCAGAAAAGTCATTGAAATGGTTATGTGCGCAAAATAAGATGATCCGAAAAAAGGATACTCGTGTCAAAGAACAAAGGATTTTGTTGCCTGGCAAAAAAATTTTAGGCCTCCTCTGATTCTCGACGGTATTTTTGAAGTTTGCTGGCAGTTGAGAAAATTTTGGTTGGTGGAAAAAAATCGTTAGCCGTAGAAGTGGCCTCCTGTTGACAGACTTTTTTGCATAACAAACAAAATTTTGCGTGGAGCGAACAAGGCCTAATCAAAAAAATTGCAGCATTAGCTAGTTTTGGGCATGCGTTCAGACCACAACTTATCCAAAACTAGCAAAACACCAAAATATACTCAGAGAAATCACTACAGTTGGAACTTTCTCATAAATGACCACCTCTCATCAAGCAACCTCTACCGCTTTTTTGGATAATGGCTTAAAGAAATTGCATGCAATGAATCTCCTCCAAAAGGCAAGATGTAAATGTGTTCAAACATATTCTAGGAAGAGACACCTCTGTGGGTCAATTTTCGTAAGCAACCACCTCCCGTAAGTGAGTCGACCACTAATTCTTCGCTTTTTGGGTGGTCGCTTATATACGTGAAGTTCGACTGTAGCAGGAAAAAAGCCCCTGTATAACTCGCGGGGTTACTTTGATACTATATAAAACTGAAATGAGAAGAACCATGCAAATCATTAGTACAGTTGAGGTTCAGACTAGACCGTCTATTCGCTATAATATTATTATGGAGTTAGCACAGTTTCGATTCAATATTTAGCATGGCTAGTACTGGGCTAGCATCAAAGTCAACTTATCATTAAGGTTAACTTTATAGTTATCTTTCTCTCTGGTACCGTTTTGTTTTATTCTTATTTATTTTTTTATTCTCCTAAATTTAATTTATTTTCCTTCTCTTTTTTTCCTCTATTTTTCATGTGTCACAACCATATAGAGAATACAATTTGATTATTGTAACTACTCAGCTCGCTCAGTTTTTGCTATTCTGGGTAGTTTTTGGCCTGATCTATAATACTTTAATTTATTCTGTTCTTGTAAACCGCTTTTTTTAACTTGGCAAATAAATGGTTGGATTTTGTTGTCAATTACAGTAATTCCGTGAAGTTAAATTCAGACTAACATGATTTTTTTCAGTGCGTCATACATATGAAGTTTTTAAGAAAAAGTGTAGGGTATTTTTCAGTTGTACCTTCACTGGCTAGCCTTTTTGTGGAAGGTTTTTTAAACATTCAGGCGTTTTTAAACTGCATACTGGTAAAGACAATATAGAAGAGAACTTAAGATTAAATTCAAAAAACTTACAGAATCTATTTATATGATACAAGGGAGAAACCCGACCTCAATCGACGGCAGGTGAATAGATAAAACTGACTGTCCGCGCTGTAAGATCCTCTACGTCATGAATCATTTTAAACTTCCGCAACATTAGGGCCATTTATACGAGGAAAAATAAGACGCGAACTGTACCATTTATACGAGCATGTCTTATCTAAGACGAGAACAGCTCGTATAAATGGTTCACGTCTTATTTCTGTTCTTGATTCGTTTTCATGTGAATGTTGCCCGTAGCAACGGCAATCCAACGTGGCGCGCCAAAAATTAACGCATGCGTACTATGCGTTCGCGTCTTATGTAAGACGCGAAGGTCATTTATACGAAGTTTTTCTCGTCTTAGCTAAGATGCGTCTATCTAAGAACAAGTGTTAAGGGCTGTTCTAAAATAAGACGCGTCTTAGCTAAGCCGCGTCTTATTTTAGACCAAATGTGCCGTTTATACGGAAAGTTCGCGTCTTATTTAAGACGCGTATAAATGGTCCTATTGTGAACGAAATTCTGAAACGAAATTTTTACTCGTTAATCGACTCGCGCGCACTGATGATGATAACGGTGTACGTACCCTCGACACATGTCTGGAAAATAAGAGAAAAGGTGTTTTAATTCTCGAAATATCGCTGTTGCTGCTTTCTAGACCGGCGATAAAAGTAGCAACTGTTTTTTGTCTTTGTTTTGTTTCGTTTTGTTTTGTTTTTTGGTTCGTACATTAGTTATAATGATAATGATAGCAGCGTATATATGAAAGAAAGTAGGAGAGCAAGGAAGTATTGAAGTAAGAGGGAAAAGCTTGAAATTTGGGGGGGCCGTGTAAAATGGAAGAAAATGCAGGTTAAAATAAAAATAACATTTACATACAAGTCAAAACACTTTTTTGTTTTAGTCTATAATTTTAAACAGGATAAGATAAATATAGAACTACTCAATACCCACTCGATCATCTTTAAATTAAACAATTTGAAAGTGAAATTCTAAAAGAATCTGACGGACCTTTCTTCCCTAGCACTTCCTCGCTCGTTTGGTCGCGTCATTTTTCACCTGGTCTTTGACTCTCGCTCCTTGTTTTTTGCTCCAAAAGTGCCGAAACAACACAGAAACGCGGCTTGCTACGCAGGCTAGATGGACTTGGAAGGGTCTAGAAAGGCTATTATTCAGCGGTGTCTTCATTGTTTTGAAGTGATAACCGAAAGAAATCAGCAGTCAGTTGCTAACCTAAGATCATGCCCAATTTTAGCAGCTCTCATATATTCTCTCTACACCTCGGCCGGTATTTTGTTTACCAAGAAAAATAAAGATAGAGCGTCATCTCAGATAAAAAGCAGCCTGCCCGCAATTTTCAGTTTCGGAAAAAAACTTTTTTTTTCGATCACTGACGAATCCAAGCAATATGTGTGAACTAAGACTAAACAAGGAAAATATATCTCGCCATTCAAATAATTCACGAGAGATTTTAGCTGTTTCCGTCTTTTTCAAATTGTGCTTCTTAGCTTTAATGTGAGAAATTTTACTATACTAATGCCAGTATCCACCGTTTCATGGACATCATAACTAGTTTGTATCTCAATGTTTTGGATGAAAAATTGTTTCTCGAAAGCCCCTTTTTGGGAGATCGATTTAATAATGTTATTAAATCAGTTGTACTGGGAACTATGTACTCGACTGTTAACTTTTAACTCCCGGGTTAAAAAGGAATTTACACATCATGGTCCCTCTGCAAATACATTTCTTGCGGTGTTTGCACGTAATTTTGTAAACCTTACCCGAAAAAACAGAAATGCTAATCTCGATTCGCCGGCATGACTGAGTTGCGCACGAGGTCAAGAATTCGTCAGCTGTTCATTAATTTCCATTTACCCACACAGAGAAACAGGAAAAGTGATTAATAAAAAGTCAGAGTTATTTTGACACTTGTAATTGCGTGAGGTGGGTAAACGCCAAATGTTTTCTGCCTAAACAAAAGAACAATATTTTAAGTATATACCCAGGCGGGCAGCTTTGACACAATAGCCATCGTCCTGCAACTCTGGCAGAACAATACTACCCATCAAGAGTAGCCGGTAAGGCAGACTGGAAAAGAGCAGTGCATTCAAGTTCTTGCTTTACAAAGTCCCGGGCCGCTTAATTCTCAACTCAAGTATCACTAGAAGAGGTTTACTTCCCAACGGTAAGTGAGATTTTTTATTATTTCGACTTCTGAATAGATTTGACAAAGATTTTCTCTTTTAAAAGAAAAAAAATGAACCTGTTTTATTCCCGTTAGATGAGAGCATATTGATTTTACGGTGTTTTTGGTTTTTGCTGAGATTGCGTGCTAGTTGGAATGAGTTCTTTGTAATGCCTATAAGAGGAAATATTCTCTAGTGACGCTCAAAGAGAATTGTCTTATCTATTAAATTGAACATTCAAGGAACAAAATAACGCCCTTCCTTACAACAGGCCACCGACATTTTCTTGTGATAGCAAACTGGAAACCGGCCATTTTTACGCAACCGGAAAGTGAAATTGTAGGAAACTGGCAAACCCGTGAGAATAATCATGGGAAAATTTAAAGCCTGATCTCACTGATCAATTAAGACAGGATGACTTTCATTGATCCACGCAGAACTAGCTATGAAACACATTGCATCTTTCTTAACTTGTTATCTAGCCCAAAATTTCAGCCACTGTTAATGAATTATACATATCGAACTGAACCGACTTATGCACATTTAGACGTTAAGCGTCGACAGGGAAATTAAAGAACATCTTATAACTAAAGATTACGTAATAGCGAGCAAACAAAATGCGGTTTTCAGTATGACGCGCGCAACATTAATAAATTCTATAACCAAACAGAATAAGATAAAGCTGGAATAGCTGGCCGGCACCTGCCTCAAAGTTTTACTATATATATTCTCAAACTTTTCTTTTTGTCAGCCAATATTAACTGGATTATACCCCGATGTAATTGTTATTCTTTTACTTACGAAAAGTACTCTAAATAAGTGACTATACAGATCTCTGCATTTGCGGAATATGAATGGCGTGATATGTAAAGCTTCTCTCTGGTCCTCTCTTGAATACGTTTATACTGATTCTTTGTTAGAGAAAATCCTTAGTACTGAAGGCGCTCTAGAACATAATGTTATATTACGCACGCACGCGTAAAATAACATTACTCGCCCTTTTTTATCGCCTAACCGTCAACAGTTGACATTTTTCAGTATTTTATGTTCAGTGCATTTTTCGTAAAGAATAATGTAATGACCGCATTATATTTACAACTACGGTGTTTTTAAGTGTCATGGAGTTTAATTTGCCTCCACTTTGATGAAGTCAAGAATAAATCATGCAAACCTAATTTTGTTTTTTTACTAAGCATTCGTTGTAAAATTCTTTCCGACCATGGTCCGCTACAATTAAAAGAAAATTTTCCTTCTGCTTAAAGTCTCAGAGTCTTTTAAATCCGCGAAAACTCATTATTTCCGGGTGCCAAGAAAAAAATAAACTTTCATGATCTTCATTGTTCGACTTTGTTGAAATTTTAAGGTAAACACGCATTGAAATCAAGAGTATTAGACTCATATATATGTCGTCAGAATGTTTTTTATTGACTTTAATTTATTCCCAGTAAAGTAAACTTAAAATAAAACTAGCTGCAGTAACTAATGAATTTGAAACTTAAACTGTACTGTTTACTTCGTGGCCGGCCTTATTTTCATTTAATGATATCATGTTTTTTTCGTCTTCAGGATTTACCACAGAAAGAAAAACACGCATGAAAAATATATGTTGTGGCTGCCGGGACCAAATTAAAATCAAGCATGTGGATTTGTTGAATCGAAGTTGTTTGGCGGATTACGTGCTTTGTTGTGCAGGCAGCAATAAGTGAAAAAAAAGGATATTTTGAGATATTGATGGATGTTTTTGACTAGGACACTCTCTTCGTAAATTCAACTTAGCCATGGAACGCAACAGCACAACTGATTTGGCCAACAGCGAGGACAGAGCGTCACAAAGTTCAACATATTTCGCCGTTGTGTTAATTTTCACAAGCGTAGTTAATATCACTTCAAATGTGTTGGTGCTGGTCATTTTAGCGCGAAACAACCGCCTTCGCACATTTACGAACTGTTTCATCTCCAACTTATGCGTTGTGGACTTAATCGCCGGAATCGTTGTAGTTCCCGCTACCATTGATTCACTTCTGACAAAAACTGAACCACGCAGCAACGCAAGTTTAGTATGCCGATTCTATGGCTTTTTGAACTCGCTTTATGGCATCGCATCTTCATTGACAGTAGCTGTAATCGCTTTAGATAGATATCACAGTATTTTGAACTGTCTTCGTTATGAAGTAATCGTAACACAACGAAGAACGGTTTTCGTTGTCGCGTGGACATGGTTACAAGCATTTTTCGTCTCTTCGTGCCCGCTCCTAGGCTGGGGGCATTTTTTGTTAAACCCCTACCAACGCTGTTCTGTATATTTCCCGGATCTAACTGGTTTTATATTCTTCAAGACTATCAGCTGTGTATTACTACCATATTTTATCACCGTTTTCTGCTACAGTAGAATACATTTAGTTGCAAGAAGACACGCCAAAACAATTGTAAACATCCAAGTTCGCGACGCAAAAAACCGCATTAAGGGAATGTGCCTTTCAGGGGCTTCGAAAAAAACGTTAATGGTATATATCGTGTTGGGAGTGTACACGACTTGTTGGTTACCTTTTTACGGTATAGACCTTCTTATGACTATTTATCCAAGGGCAAAAATTCCAGAAACGGTTATTTTAACTACGACTGTATTAACCCTGGTGAATTCAGCTTGCAATCCAATAATGTATGCATTGATCACTAGCCAATTTAGGGGCGGACTAAAACGAGTTTATCGCCAGATTCGTCGGAGTATTTTCGCGGGAGACTCGAGGCAAATAAACCTGAACGGGCCGCGAGGAGATTCGCGCAGTTCATGGACATTTACAAGATCGAGCGCTAAGCGAATATTTGCTGCTCAAGAACCTGCAGTGCGGCCGAGACTTGCTTGTGCGGTGATAAGGGAAGAAAGTTCTATGAATGCGAAAATTCCAGATAAAACTAGTCGAGTTGTGGATTCCCCGGCGACAATCTATCCTTTGACATTACAAGTACCGGAGGAGAAAGGGCATAAAAGTTTTAAAACTATTAAAAACGGGTGGACAGGGGACGGTACACAATTAGCTTAGAAGCCAAAAAAGTTGAGTATTTTCCTTTTTTCTACCGGTCATGATTAAAATGGAATTAAAGCTTTTACAGCTGTTGAATCAAATATGTTTATTTATACAATGACTACCGAAATAATTGTCTTCGAACGCGGTGTTTGTCTGAAATGACATTATATTAAACCTAAATATTTCTTACCGATTGATTACGCTCTATATACGACCTCATTTCAATCCAGGATGACGAGCTATTAGCCGAGAAAACGCTTTTATTTTTGGTAGCAAATATTTTTTCTTAACCATACAATAATTGTAATTTGTAAATTTTCAACTAAGACACTCCAACAAGACGAGTGTATATTTACGTTTTAGCAAATTTGATAAGTAACCCAACCGCATTCGACAGCACAGTAGACTAGGGTAGATCTGAATCCGACCTTTAAGTCGGCATCTCTATAAAGAAAACTTAAAGATCGAAACGGCTAATCCGTGAAATTTCTAGAATAAAGTTTTATCGCATAGCAAAAAGCTTCCAGTCTTACACTACAAACGGGTCGTATTGTCTTTTGTATCTGAAGTTCATTGTCTACAATGATCTTGATAAGCGCTGTCTTTACAAGAGAAAATAACCAAAATTAGTTGAGGTTTTAGGTCTCTCCTCCAATAAGATAAATTTTCATGTTATCAAACCCAGATCATTTCAAGATTACCAAAACATCTACCGCATGACGTAGACTGCTCGTTATTCAAAAAATTCTCTTAAAATCCGCGGCTCTCCTCGGAAACATGTGAAGGGCGCCGCGGCAAGTCGGAAGGCGGAAGGAGCATTTAAAGGTCTGAAAGGTGCCCGCTTTACTGAAATATTGCATTAAAATCTGACAGATAAAAATCGAGAAACTTATATCCACTTAATCTTGTACAAGGGCTTGTTTGGATTATCTGTCAACTTTCACTCAACTAAGTATTTTAATAAAATGTTAAAAAGTGTCAAAAAAGGGTATTCTCCAGTGCCAGCTGTTGTTATTATTTTTGCCATCCTCATTTTAACTTAATCTCTGTTGTCACCATCATCATCATCAAACCCTTTTGACCTTCGTTTTCGTCATCACTAACATTAGCGGATGAACCATTAGAAAAGTGAAGGGGGGTGGAGTTGGGGTAATCGAAAGTTAGTAACCGGGGGGGGACTACAGTCGAACCTCCACTAATGGGCACCTCTCCACAAGGGCTAATTTTTTTTGGGGGGGGGGACAGTCCATACATTGACTCTTGTTTAAACCTCTCTACAATGACCACTTTCTTCTGTCCCCAAGGAGAGGTTTAAGTGTACCATATAAAAGAAACAACCACAAAAACAAAAGCAACTTTCACTTTCTTAAAATTTTGGTCTTTTATTCAGGGTGTTTAACTTAATTTTTTATTTCGCTGGTTTAGATTTAGAAAGAATCAAACCTTTTTTCCAGTACTGTTTCAGAAAAAATAAATTAAAATTGAACACTCGTTTTCATTTTTAAACTTTTTGACAAAAATCAATTACCCACTTGGATACCTCAGCTTCAATATGCAAGAAAGATAGCTGTGCATGCGTGTGATAAATTAGTCTGTACCAGGATCTCGGTCCGAGTGCAGATGATTCTGCCGTGAGTCTCACGATTTTTAAACTTTTTTTTGCCTCACGACAAGCCCCCCAATCTCACGGTTTTTTAGGGAAATTTCATTCTAAAATGAAACGTTACCTTGTTGAATAAAAACTGAAATTTCATGGGGAATGCTAGTACCTGTTTAACTCACGTTGATGGCACTTCATCTAACATTTTGGCTATGAATTTGGCGTATCACGAAGAAAGGACCCCTTGCTGTAAGCTGAACTCTTAGATTCATCAGGGAAAAGGTGGCATCTCGTTTCAAAGGAACCACAAAAAAGCAGGGATTTATTAAAATAAACATTTAATTCCCCCAATGAAAATAAAGATTCGTTTGATCTTGATCGGGGAAAAAATGGAATCTCACTACATTTTTTAGAGTCTCCAGATTTTTTTTTCATGAGTCTCCAAATTTTCCTTTATCAGAAGTTGGCAGGTCTGCAGAGGAGAGAAAAAATTGGGCAAGCAGTGAAAAATAGTAGAGCGGGAAGAGAAATGGGGATAGCCTGTAAGCATCATTTTAAATACCTCAGTCCACCCAGTTTCCTGCCCACTTCCAGAAAACCGTTTCTCCCTTCAAAGTGTCAAAATGTGTGGCATATAAGGGCATCACACGCTTGCCGGATTTGACTCTACATGTCCGAAGCCAGGTGATTGACTTTTTTTAAAATGCTGACATAAGCTGTCAAAATTGGCTAATCATAGGGTATATCAGGAGCTAGTATACCGGAATGAGGTATTGCAAACAATGCTTACAGGCTCCAGTTCCCCATCTCTGCCCCGCCCACCCCGAGGTGGTTTTCGTGCAACTTTCTCATTCCACTTTCTCTTCTATCGTGGAGCCTAGAACAGGCTAGCGATAAAAACTGACAAACTAAGAAGGCTCTAAAGTAGGTTGAGTTTGATCGTCCTGGTGAACGTCCTGTTGTTGTTGACAGTGACTGACGTTTCAACAACTTGTGCGGTAGTCATCTTCAGAGTCAAAGTGAGTCAGTACAACTCACGTTGACTCTGAAGATGACTCCCGCACAGGTTGTCGAAACGTCAGTCACTGTCAACAACAACAGTCCTATTCAGGACTACGTTCACCGGGACGATCAAACTCAACCTACTTTTGAAATGACTCCTGGGTTCAAACCTTTCACAGTGAGAAGGC
Source organism: Porites lobata (assembly GCA_942486035.1). Classification (NCBI taxonomy): domain Eukaryota; kingdom Metazoa; phylum Cnidaria; class Anthozoa; order Scleractinia; family Poritidae; genus Porites; species Porites lobata. The sequence goes on along the minus strand of CALNXK010000007.1, from coordinate 4,920,622 downwards.
TCTCTTAAGTCCTTTTTTACTATACGGCTTAGGGGACAGCAAGCTGTATTAAACTTTTTCTATTGATATTCATGTATTTTACAATTTTTCTGAAGTTGCTAATGATCTGGTGTTATATTCAACTAATAATAATAATAATAATGGTTCATTAACAGTGTATCCACCTAGTGGATCTTCACCTGTTAAAAACTACAATATAAAATATGAAGTCTACAATATACTGCAAAAATAAAAACATGAAATCTACAATATTACAGAAAGCAATAAAATCGGACGATAAAAGGATATTGTATAAAAATTACCCTGTACAAACTATTAAGAAATGTTATTTAATAGATAGGCATTAACTTCCCTACAGTATACTTTGAAAGCACTACAGTTTCTATTATATCTGCTGGAAGGACATTAAATAACTTGGCAGCAGAGTCTTGAAAGGTGCCCCTCTCCAACAGTATAATTAATCTTGTTGCTGCTCCTGACCACAAAGATCGCAGATGTTTAACTGTATCTAGTGGTATGTAAGACGGCCAGCTGGGGGAGTGCAAAGCCTTGTGAACAAGTTTGAGAACGCGGAAGTCTCTTTGCTGTCTTACCGGTAACCACCCTATCTTAACAATATCATTTATGTCATTTACATACTCAGGACAAAACTAGCAGCTGCTAGCTGGACCCAATTTGTAACAGTTTTAGTTGAAATTCCAGCAAAGGGTAATAGACAGTGTCACAATAGTCAAGTTTTGACAGCACCAGTGACTCCACTAAGTGCTCACTGCAACTGCACTGTATGGCAGTTCCTTCTTTTCAACCTTTCTGAATCTGCTACAGGTCTTGTGATAACAGCTAAGAGAACAAGAATAGTCCTGTCCCAAAGGAAAATTTAACTTGATAAACTGACTACAGTAAAACGTCAAAAAAAGGAATGGCTGTGAGTGGCAAAATTTGTTCAGCTTAAGTTTCATTGTACTAAAGTTGCTTGTCACATCTTTAATATAACATAAATCCAACACAAATAGGGGTTGCTGACCCCTTCAACCCACCCCTAAATAGTCTAAATCTGTTGATGGTTTTCAACTGTTTCACTATCCCCATTGTTTTCTATGAGTCACTTTGACACACTTTTTAAATGTTGTTGTCTATTATTATAGCTGACCCATCACTAAGCAGCCACCCTTGGAGTACCGGCAAGGGGCCTCTTTTAAATGGAGGTTAGCCATTCTCTAGAGGCTCGTCATAAATTATCATCATCTTTTACAGGGCTTCTGATAGGTCGCGGAAGAAAAAGTCAAATTTCGAGGGATTTTTAGGGACAAATTCGCGGAAAAATCGGCCGATTTCGCGGGAATGTCGCGGGAGTTTTCGGGGCAAACTTCACCAAAACGCAATCGGTAAAAAACGGCCGATTTTGTGGTTATTTTCAAGGCAAATTTCCCTAGAAATCAATCGGTTTTGCGCTGATCAGACCAGCGTTTTTAACGTTTTTCTAACAGAGGTTATCATTTGCTCTTTCAACAACAATACGCTCCAGAAATGAACCAATGGCAAAGCCTTTAACATCATTGCTAGTGCCCAGTTTTTCGCAGCAAAATCTGCGCCTCGTAGTTTCAGGACGTTGTTTGCACGTTTCAGTGACGAAGTTCCAAGATAAAGTTGCAAGTTTACGGCAAGTAAATAGCCCCTATAGCTGAAATAAGTTTCAAATATGTTGTACAGACACGTATTTGATAAGATTTCAACCGAATTTCGCGGGATTTCGCGGATTTACCTGAATTTCGCGGCTCCGCAACCGCGCGAAATATCAGAAGCCCCGTCTTTAGCAGAAAGATCACTTCACTTTGAAACAATTACGCGACTGGAGCAGTGCTGGTCCACAAACAATCAGTTGTCACCTTCTATCTCAGACTGTATTTCCTTCATCATGTTCTTAAAACAAAGGCAAACTAAGTGTATCAAGCGCTTGATGGCTGCTAATAGAGGTGACGACAATGGAAGAACTCTTATTTGGATGGTCAAAAGGTGGCCACTAAATAGAGGTTTAATTTTCCATAATGTTCTAGGATTATTTTGGGACTTTTATTACTGGCTCCTTAATAGAGGGTGGCTGCTTAATAGGTGGCCACTAAATGGAGATTCAACTGTAGTTTACCCAACGTACCATTCAATCCAGTTGAAGGTTGGTTTTCACTAGCGAAAGAGTCGGAGTTGTAATCAGAAGCGTAGAAATTTACGATCTGGTGAAAACAGTGTTCTTGTTCCCCCCTTACGAATCCATCATTTACGATCAAGTCAAAACTAGGTTGTCGGAGTCGGAAGCAGAAGCGAAAAAACTAAAACAATCACAAAGCATGGGACATTGTGATTGGTTTATCCTTCCATTTCTGCTTCTGACTCCAACAATCTGGTTTTCACTAGATTGTAAGCAACGGAGTCATAAGAGGAGTCAGACGAAAATGGAAACATTTTGATTCTTCCGACACCGATTCTGTCGAGTTTATGACTCTGCATGCAACTCCGATTTTTTATTTTCGCTGACTCATAAGCGCTCTTACGACGCTGCTTCCGTCTCTGACTCTATCGCTAGTGAAAACCAGCCATAAAAGACCTACCCTTCTGGGTAGAAACAACAGTCTTTTCGAATTCCAAATACTTCTTCCAGTTCTTTTACTACTTCATGTTCACCACCCTCAATGTTCCTGGAATCTTTTTTGACTTTGTTGTCCCCAAGAAAGGTTGTGATTACAATTTTATGGCCTGAAAGAGTTACCCTTCCCCAGGGTTTGGCCATGGTGCATATACGATCATGAGTAAACGGTGACTTGTCATTTGTCTGATGATACTCTAACATTTCAAAGAAGTCCTCCGTTTTTCTTGGTATGAGATCAAATATGTATCTCGGCACCCACCTAGGATCCTCGGGACTTGTAAATTGCTCCTTCGCCATTTTTTCTTGGCCAGTTTCATCGACAATTATTTTGATCTTTTCTTCACAGATATGGTCATCTCCGCTCTTTCGAATTCGATAAGTGCCACTCTGTTGTTCTTGATGTTCTTGTAAGCCAGTGAAACGAAGAGGCAACCAAAACGAATCGCCGAACCCGACATCGGTGAGCAACAGCTCGCCTCTGATTTTTACCCTAAGAACGCGATGATCAAGTGGTGGACCTTGAACGCCTGTCTTCCTACTTAACACTGAGGCAGCATGTGTTGTGTATTCAAATCCGAGATAATCAAGAAGGAAAGAAAACATCGTATTTAGTTCAAGGCAAAATCCACCTCGATGTCTTCGCACGATCTTTTCAAACAGCCATTCTTTAGAGAGCTCTATTTTCTCCTTTCCATAAACGCTCAGGTTTTCAAATGGTACAGATAGGATATGACATCGATGTAGTTCTGTCAACACCTCGACAGTTGGTTCTTTTGATCCTGAATAGTTTATACGAGTAAAATATTCCTCGGCTTCTTCTTTGCTCAGTTTTGCGGCCATCTTGGTATCATTTTTTTCGATTCTCTATTCTTCCGCATCACAGGTAGCCCAAGCTCGAAATATGAGCATCGGCGAGCATCGGCATTGTTGTGTAACATTCGAAATATAAGGATTTGTATGGGAAAAAATTTATCGTTTCTGTAACCTACGAAAATGAAAGGATTTTAATAAAAAACAGCTAACCTTACTTAAAAATTACTGTGTGTTGCGTCTCTCCGGTGTGGTTCACGGGCCGATTTCTGGCCGTTTTATGGGTTTTTGTGTAAACGGTTTTCTCTCTATATAAAGGTTGCCCTTGGATCACACTGGAGAGACGTAACACGCATTTTAAGTAAGGTGAGCTGTTTTTTTTATTGAAATCCTTTCATTTTCGTAGGTTACAGAGACGATAGGTTTTTTTCCCATGCAAATCCTTATATTTCGAATGTTACGCAACAATGCCGATGTTCGCAGACGCTCATATTTCGAGCTTGGGCTACCTGTGTTCCCATTCGATGACAACAGAGTTCCCTCTCATAGGGAAGGAGGGGAGAGGGGAGCGCAGGCTTTTATTGGTTTGGTAGAAACATTGCAATGCTGATCGTACTACATGAAAATTAACTTTGGAAGACATCAACACGACACCGATAGAACCCAAAACAGGGCGGGGTTGTAGAGGTCGACAGCTGTTTCTCCATTATTAGGGACCTTAAGATACTCTGGACGAGGCCGAGGAGAACGTCAACCGGAAGTGAAATGTTTAATTCTTGGAAATAATTAGCATAATGCCACTAGAAGTTTGGCCGCTTCGTTAAACAGTGAGTTGGTTTTCTTGTTTTAAGTGCAGAAATTGCTTTTCGTATAGGATTTTCGATCCATTTCACTTCAAGAGACACATCTAAGTGTTTTTAGCTTGGTGTTCTCTCAAGATTGACTCTTATTTTTTTGCTATGAAGCCTTTTGGGTTCAGTGTTTTGGCGGCAACTGAGAATGAAAGCGAAGTCTTTCGACACAAATGTAACACTATAACTGCTTATTTTTAAGGGGATAACGTTCTCGCTGTAGGATAGTATTTGAAACATTTAAGAGACGAGAAGAATAAAAATTGTTGGGAAACAAATATCTAGGCTTGTAATAAACTTGAACATGTCGGAGAAAATTGAGATCTTGAACAAGACGCCATGGTTCATTTATTAACTTTTATAATAAGTATTTTATTTTGTTCACTTTCAGTTTAGCGCTGGAGTGGTCTGAAGATCAAAATCGCCTTAGTACGGGAAGTTCTCATAACAGAACCATATCGTTTTAAAGCAAGAACAACGGAAAGGGGAAAAGTCTGGCAACAGATAGCTGATAACCCGAACTCCGATCATACCCTCAAGTTTCCCTCGAAGAAATTCGGGGGATTTTAGAGAAACTGGAGTCATAGCACGCAGCACATATTTTTCTTTCAATAAAAGATCAATAAGATATCAACCAAGCAACACATCGTGGAATTAAAAGACGAAAGCATTACTTTATCCTCTCTCGTCAGGCGAGCACTCAACGCAACCTGCTCACAAGGTGACGGCGTCCTCACTCCAGGCTTTCTCCGTCAAACCCACGTTCTCTTTACCGCCGCGTGTAGGGTATCTTAAGGTCCCTATTGTGGCTAGTCAGGACGGCGCGCAACAACAGACAGAACAAAGAAGCTCAGCTGAGAAAATACCCGCTCACCCTGCCCTAACATTGAACTCCAGCACCCACCGAATCACGCCATATAACGAGGGGGTGTGCGGCACGCTTCCTGAAACCCTTACCCTATTTACAGCGGTCTTGCCCAAGTGACTATGAGACACATACACCAAGCATTCATGATCATCTTCGAGACAAGTCACACGGGTCTCATCATGGCTTCATTAAACGTCAGCTCGTCTAACTCCTTCCTTCCTCACCCTTTCGCCTTTCCCCTTGTTTCTTCATTGGCGTTCGCTGCTTCCTTTCTGTCCTCTTTTTTATTTCCATCTGCCTCAATTTCTTGGGCTATGCTCGCAGTATAAAGTATCTCGTTTTGTAACCTAGATTTTATATAGGTTGCCACGTGTTCGACAGCTGGTGCGACATTGGGTCTTGTCACATATTTTCAAGGTCATTATTTTGTGTACTTTTCCCCATTTGTTTGCAGTATTTTCTTAGCCATATTCATTGCTTTGGTTGTATTTGTTTTCAATTCTTTCCTTCAGTATATTATTTTTCTGCAGCCGCTCCCGGGATTTCAGTCTTACAAGGGAGTCTAATTCCCTGTCGGATTACCGGAAGGTAAGACTGCTATCTCTCGAGGCGCGTCTTTTCCTATATTGTTGTCACAGTACCACTTATCTTTCAGGTTGTAATTCCCTAGTTTCAGCATTTCTCCTTTTGATGGATCCCGTGAGAGGTACTTTCACTGGCTTCGGTTTTTTCTTCAATCTTATTGAACGTCTCCGGCGGGACAGCAGTCTGTTGTAATGTTCAGTTCTCGCAGTATGTCCGGTTTCTTATTTCCGCATGCGGGGTTTTCAGTTTTTTCGTTTCATATGCCTATTTTGGCCTACGCTGTTTAGTCTTCGTGCTCCCTAGTTTTATTCATGCGGAGTCAGTGCATGAATTTGCTTTACTTGCCTGCTGCTATTCCCGTTGGGTTTTTTAAGGTACGTGTTATTATAAGTTGCTGCATTTTCATGAGTAAGCTATTGTTTGGCTTATGTTTTCGTTGTTGTTTTTGGCAAAACCCACAGTTTTGTTACAAATAGATGTGTTTTGTGGCTCCAGAGCAGAAGTTTTACGGCCAATTTTTGTTACCTGACTCTGTCGAGCGTGTACTAGAACCAGGGGCTTAATTTCGCTAAAATTTTCACGCCCTGGTACTGTTTGCACTCTGTTTTGTGGCTCCAGAGCAGACGTTGTTTTACGGCAATATTTGTTACCTGACTCTGTCGCCCGTGTTAGAACCAGGGGCTTAAACTTTATTACGCCCTGGTCTTGTTTACAATTTGTTGGGAATTGTGGCTTCAGAGCAGAAGTCTTTTCTTGGCAATTTTTCTTACCTGAGTCTGTTGAGCGTTTTATTCAGTTATATTTCGGGGAGCAGGGATGGCGCAGTGGTGAGAGCACTCGCCTTCCACCAATGTCGCCCGGGTTCGAATCCCGGACTCGACGTCATATGTGGGTTGAGTTTGTTGTTAGTTCTCTTCTCTGCTCCGAGAGGTTTTTCTCCGGATACTCCGGTTTTCCCCTCTCCGCAAAAACCAACATTTCTAAATTCCAATTCGATCAGGAATGCTCGAGCGTTTAATACATGAGCCCCTGGGTCGGGAGATTGGGCAACCACTCCTCACGCTATCGAGCTTAAATAAAATTGATTGATTGATTGAATTGGGGACTGATTTGTGCTAAATTTATTGGTCCCTGGTCTGTTAATACGTTTTGTGGCTCTATAGGGCAGAAGTTGTTTTGCGGCAATTTGATTTCCTGACTCTGTGGAGTGTTTTTCTTTAGTGTGGGTATTAAGGCTGGAGGTTTTGAGTTTGGGTGTGTGGGGTGTTGTCTTCCTGTTGGTAGTGCGATGTCTCGGAAAGTATTATTCGTACGTTGGCCGCCAGATTTCTCCATCACTTAGCTTAGGAGTGTGGGCAAGATTGGTGTAATAGGATACTATTTACAGCGGTCTTGCCCAAGCAACTATATAAGACACATACACTATGCATTCACTATCATCTTCGAGACAAGAAGCACAGGTTGTTGTTATGGCCATGCACCTCGCCTTGCCCGCTCTCCACCTCATGGCACGTCTTTCGCATGGTTTGTTTTTCTCTCTCCCCACCCCATCCCGCCCATAGTATCTCGGACCTGCATCCTTCATCCGGAAGAGGCCTCCAGATTTCTCCATCACTTAGCTTAGGAGCGTGGGCAAGATTGGTGTAAATAGGATACTATTTCAGACCAAAATTTTTGATTTTCCCTACCCTATTTCAGACCTGATCAAAGATTTGATAGCAGAGCTCTCGCGCGCGAAGCGCGCCAGCGCAGCACCATGGGTAAGACGTGATACAGCTCACTTTGACTCTGAAGATGACTACCGCACAGGTTGTCGAAACGTAAGTCACTGTCAACAACAATAGTCCTATTCAGGACTACGTTCATCCCGACGATAAAACTCGACCTACTTTTAAAATTTGGTAAACCACCCATCCGACAAAATTTGGTTATGAGGTAGCGTACGAACGACCGTCCGTACACCCACTACATGTAAGCCGATGCCAAATGTCAGGTTATTTTGGCAGGAAAGCGTATGGCCACCAGCGTCTTGTGAAGCAGACACAACTAAAGAGTCAGTAAAGACGAAAACGGAAAGCGGAAAATGTTTCTGTATCCGTGGTTTTTTTTAGTATTAAGCTTAGATTAATTGTCAAGTCCACAAATTTGGAATATAGAGCAGGAGAAAGACAGAGAAAAAGAGAAAATAAGCTGGCAAGCCAGCGAAGCTCAACGAGAGAAAGGGCGTCAGAGATCTAGAGCGGGAGCTAAAAAACAAAGGAGACATTTTTTTGTCGGAAGAACAACATGAACATTTTGCAGCGGAGGTGACAAAATGAGAAATGGTAGCGGCCACCAATGCAAGGTGAAAATGAGCTGCAGTGAAAAACAAGTGAACGAGAACACATACGACATTTCCTCCATAAAACGTAGAACTCAGAAGTTTCTAGAAGTTTCACCGTGCAAAACAACGGCAAAGAAATGTACCAAAAAAGTGTGTTGCACGTGCTAAGTTGAGTTTTTCTAATTAGACCTATTGTTGTTTTTAACCGTTCTCCGGCGTTGCCTTCGCCGCTTAGCATTACACGATTTTATATTTTGTTTGAACAAACTATAAATATCATCGAGAGCTTCGCTTTTAGCCCTGGCTAAATCTATACATTAATAATAACAATAATAATAATAGTAACTGTTTATTAACAGTGTATCCACCTAGTGGCTCTTTACCTGTTAAAAACTACAATATAAAATATGAAGTCTATAATATACTAAAAAAATAAAAAAAATATGAAATCTACCGTATAAAAAGCAATAAAATCGGACTATAAAAGGATATTCATTGTATAAAAATGTAACGAAGATTAGTAATAGTAATATAACCCTATATGCAATTTACAAACTATTTACAAATGTTATTTAATAGATAGGCATTAACTTCCCTACAGTATACTTTGAAAGCACTACAGTTTCTATTATATCTGCTGGAAGGACAAAAAATAACTTGGCAGCAGAGTCTTGAAAGGCGCCCCTTTCCATTGGTGTAATTAATCTTGTTGCTGCTCCTGACCACAAAGATCACAGATGTTTAACTGTATCTAGTGGTATGTAAGATCGCCAGCTGGGGGAGTGCAAAGCCTTGTGAACAAGTTTGAGAACATGGAAGTCTCTTTGCTGTCTTACCGGTAACCACCCTATCTTAACAATATCATTAATGTCATTTACATACCTACTCAGGACAAAACTAGCAGCTACTAGCTGGACACGTTGTAAACGTTTTAGTTGAAATTCCGGCAAAGGGTAATAGACAGTGTCACAATAGTCAAGTTTTGACAGCAACAGTGACTCCACTAAGTGCTCACTGCAACTGCACTTTACTGCAGTTCCTTCTTTTCAACCTTTCTGAATCTGTTACAAGTCTTGTGGTAACAGCTAAGGGAACAAGAATAGTCCTGTCCCAAAAGAAAATTTAACTTGATAAACTGACTGCAGTAAAACCTCGAAAAAAAAAAAAAAAGAAAAACTGCGAGGGGGCAAAATTTGTTCAGCATACCGTATTAATTCGATTAACCGCCCTGGGTGCTTATAAAATTTTTGGACCTTGAGAGTGGGCGCTTATTTGAGGTGGGTGCTTATTCAAGGCTGGGCACTTATTAAATTTTCACCATTTTTAGCAAGTGTAGTATGCATATTTTGCAAGAAAACAGTAAATGGTAATAACAAAACACGAAGATGTAACAAAGCAATATTTCTGCAAAACACTCTGAAGAAAACTCTGTCTTCGGGGAAGTCTCAAATTAGTACTTATTCCTTCTTTTTGGGGGTAGCGACAAGGGAGTGGGCGCTTATTTAAGTTTGAGTGGGAGTGGGAGGTGGGGTGGGGTGGGGTGGGGGTGGCGCTTATTCGAGGCTGGGTGCCTATTAACTTTTTCTGCCTTTAGGATGGGTACTTATTCGAGGTGGGCGCTAATTCGAGGTTGGGTGCTTATTCCAATAAATATGGTAAGTTTCATTATACCAAAGTTCTCTTTCACATCTTTACTGTTACTGGGGCATAGAATATCGTTTGTTATACTAAGGACTTTGTTGTAGAGAGGTTTGTTATATTGAGGTTCCATTGTATTATTATTATTATGTTACAGAACTCTAGAGCATGAATGTCCAGGCTCTCAAAAGGAGATTTTACAATAAGATTTTGGAGGTATAACGTAAATCCAACACAAAGGGGGATTGCTGACCCTTTCAACCCACCCCTAAATCTGTTGATGGTTTTCAAGTGTTTCACTATCCCCATTGTTTTCTATAAGTCACTTTTGACACACTTTTTAAATGCTCTTGTCTATTGTTATAGTTGAACCATCATTAAGCGGCCACCCTTGGGGTACCGGCAAGTGGCCTCTTTTAAATGGAGGTTGGCCATTCTGTAGAGGCTCGTCACAAATTATCATAATCCTTAGCAGAAACATTACTTCACTTTGAAACAATTACGCGACTGGAGCAGTGCTGGTCCACAAACAATCAGTCATCACCTTCTATCTCGCACTGTATTTCCTCAACCATATTCTTGAAACAAAGGCAAACTAAGTGTATCAAGCGCTTGATGGCTGCTAATAGAGGTGACAACAATGGAACAACTCTCATTGGGATGGTCAAAAGGTGGCGACTAAATAGAGGTTTAAGTTTCCATAATGTTTTACAATTATTTTAGGGACTTTTATTACTGGCTCCTTAATTAAGGGTGGCTGCTTAATAGGTGGCCACTAAATGGAGATTCAACTGTAGTTTACACAACGTACCATTCAATCCAGTTGAAGGCTGGTTTTCACTAGCGACAGAGTCGGAGTTGTAATCAGAAGCGTAGAAATTTACGATCTAGTGAAAACAGCGTTCTGATACCGCTTACGAATCCATCATTTACGATCAAGTCAAAACTAGGATGTTGGAGTCGGAGGCAGAGGCAGAAGAACTAAAACAATCACAAAGCATGGGAACGTGCATTGTGATTGGTTTATCCTTACATTTCTGTTTCTGACTCCAACTATCTGGTTTTCACTAGATTGTAAGCAATGGAGTCAAAAGAGGAGTCCGAAGAAAATGGAAACATTCAGATTCTTCCGACCCCGATTCTGTCTAGTTTATGACTCTGCATGCAACTCCGAATTTTTTATTTTCACTGACTCAATCATAAGCGCTCTTACGACACTGCTTCCGACTCCGACTCTATCGCTAGTGAAAACCAGCCATAAAAGGCCTACCCTTCTGGGTAGAAACAACAGTCTTTTCTAATTCCAAATACTTCTTCCAGTTCTTGTACTACTTCATGTTCACCACCCTCAACGTTCCTGGATTCTTTTTTGACTTTGTTGTCCCCAAGAAACGTTGTAATTACAATTTTATGGCCTGAAAGAGTTACCCTTCCCCAGGGTTTTGCCATGGTGCATATACGATCATGAGTATATGGTGAATCGACATTTTTCTGATGATACTCTAACATTTCAAAGAAGTCCTCCGTTTTTCTTGGTATGAGGTCAAATGTGTATATCGGCACCCACCTAGGATCCTCGGGACTTGTAAATTGCTCCTTCGCAATTTCTTCTTGGCCAGTTTCATCGACAATTATTTTGATCTTTTCTTCACAGATATGGTCGTTTCCACTCTTTCGAATTCGATAAGTGCCACTCTGTTGTTCTTGATGTTCTCGTAAGCCAGTGAAACGAAGAGGCAACCAAAAGGAATCGCCGAACCCGACATCGGCGAGCAACAGCTCGCCTCCGACTTCTACCGTAAGAACGAGATGAGAAAGTGGTGGACTTTGGACGCCTGTCTTCCTTCTAAACACTGAGGCAGCAAGTGTCGTGTATTCAAATCCGAGATAATTGAGGAGAAAAGAAAACATCTTGTTTAGCTCAAAGCAAAATCCACCTCGATGTCTTCGCACAATCTTTTCAAACAGCCATTCTTTAGAGAGCTCTATTTTCTCCTTTCCATAAACGCTCAGGTTTTCAAATGGTACATATAGGATATGACATCGATGTAGTTCTGTCAAAACCTCGACAGTTGGTTCTTTTGATCCTGTATAGTTTATACGAGCAAAATATTCCTCAGCTTCTTCTTTGGTCAGTTTTGCCGCCATCTTGGATTGTCCAGAGGGCCCTTGGGCCCGTTTCTCGAAAGTCCCGGTAACTTTTCGGGTCCCAAACCAAGTATTCAAATAACCCGAGATTAGGGGCCCGTTTCTCGAAAGTCCCGGTAACTTTACAGGCCCGAAATCAAATATTCAAATCGAAATATAAAGAACAAGACTCTACGGAGCGTACACTTCGGCGTCGTGGTTGTGGAACTAATTATTGTAAATGCGGAGGAATAGTAAGAAATCAAATATGGTAAGAGTAAGGTGTTAATTTCTGAAATTATGGGATTTGTCAGGATATTCTGAAAAGAGCAACATCCAAGAGGCCTACTTGCCAAAAACTAGCATTTCGGAACAAATTGTCTCCGAGGTATTAGCCCAGTTATCCTCTGATGACTCCATACAAATCCTTTTAAAAAAAACAATTCTCTATTTTTTCTTAGTCACATCAGGCTTCAAAAACAGCATAGCAGTCTCATGTACTGATTAAAGATATGTAAGGCATGGGTGAGGGGTCAATTACGTTGAGCAAGGAATTGGCTAAAACTCAAAGTCACGAGTTCAAATGTTTTGAATGTAATTATTCACTGACTATCAGCACGCAGAGATGTCGGATTAACACGAGGAAGTTTAACACCAAAGGAACATAGCCTTTACAGAGCTTTAAAACACAGCATCCACCAACAAACTTGACTTGAACTTTAAGTAAAACTAAACAGCCTCTACCAATAATAACAAACTCTCACTTGAACTTCTGATATCTTACGGCTTCCACGAACTTGTAAACACAGAACCTGAAAATCGACCTTCGTCACACTTGACTAGACACAGAAGTCCAGCTCGTGGGAAAAAACTTAGATCGTCAAAAGAACTCGCTTGGAACTTGTATACCGTTTGACATAAGGTTCTAGAAAATACTAAACAGGCGAATAGTAGTAGCTTTTCGACATATTTTATGATTTCAGTAACTGATGCAAATCTGCTGACTCATGCTGAAATGTAAACATGCCCTAATTAATTATTCATGTATGATCCAAAAGCGTAGAGAACGTTCGAGAAAGTCACGCAACGCATAAAAGTAATTTTACTACGTAACACTCAACAAAGACAAAATGTCTTTGTGCAGCATTTCGTAACTTTAAATTCATCATAAAACAGTTCGAAAAGAAGGGCTCACTCGTGAAATGTTTTTCAACACTCGAAGAGAAATTTCGTGTCTCTGCGCGGCCACGAAATATCCTCTATTTATTCCTCGAGTAATTAAAGACTAAACTCGAAGTGATCTCAAGATATCACGAAGTAGTCCGGTCTCATTTCGTGAAATAGTTGAAACAAGCCGAAACGTGACGAACTTGCACGCCCAATCTTGTCCCGAGACTAGTGCATCATTTCATAACTATTTTTCATGTGCCAAACTACCTTGGGTCGCGGTAGCGCAATCGGCTAATCCCTCAACTTAGAGTCTCCTCTGATCTGATGGGTCACACAGGTGAGTCGGTTCAAACCCCGGGGAAGCCAAAATAATAATTCTTTCTTTCTCTAATAAGTTAAAGAATAAATCAAAGAAATCGAAGTGATCTCGAAATATGTCGAACTAATACGGCTCTCACTTCGTCAAATAGCCGAATAGAACCGAAAACCTACAGACTTTGCTTGCCCAATCTTGTCAAAAAATTGCAACTTTGATACATTCCTGAGCGTCGCGAATCCTTTACTTCGCGCTCCGCCGAAGTAATAAGAGCGCGGGTCCTGGCTAGCAAACTACTCCATTTTGTTTCATTAACTGATAGTTTTATCATGTTAGATGCAAAACTATTGAAACCTCGATCTTTAATGTAAATCGGAGACAGCTTACTGGGCCCGTTAATTATCGGGACTTTCGAGAAACGGGCTTGTCCCTTCATAGGGAGCCGGGGATGGGAGCGTGGCGTTATGCTGCGCTTTGGAAAACTCATACCATCTTATCTAAACTTCACAGAGCGTAAATATCACCTCATTTTTATTATTGCTCCTCTGTCGGGCATTTCTGTGGAGCGCGCGGTGCGGATAAGCTAGAAGCGATAAATAACAGAATACCATTTGCACTTGGAGATTACTCGTCTCCTACTAGGTTGTGTGATAAGCGCGTTCAGAATTTCCTTATCTTGTTAAATAAGAGTTTATTTTTCACTCATTTTCGTGCTTATATGAAAAATATGTTTCCATAGTTGAAAACGTTCGATTAATAGTTTAGTGATTTCTGTATTAAAGTATTTGTTTGTTTGCTTGTGCAGATTTAATGTAATTAAAATAAAACTGTGATAGAATATTATTTATTGTAACTTAAAATTGTTGTTTTTCCTTCCTTTTCCTTTCCTTTCTTTTCCTTTCAATTTATTTTTCTTTTAACTGGTTCGCCTAGATTAGCAATTGCTATTTTGCGGGCCAGTCTATTGTAACCAATAGTCTTATGAAATAAAGTTGAAGTTAAAGCTGAAGTTGAAGTTGAAGTTGAAGTCCACTCCGGTCCTCTTCCTATGATCTTCGAGGCAACTACATTCTATCACTAAGAAAAACCTAAAACAACTACCTATGATCTTAACTTCTTTTCTTACTTGTCAGCTAAACATTTACAGTGGAATACACTGCCTGACTTTTCTCGCTCTAGAGGGTGTTACATTTGTGTAGATAGGCCTTATCACGGTTTTCGACGCCATCTTGACGGGTAGGCAAGTATCGACAAGTAGGCGTAAAATTGCAGTGTTTGTATGAGAATCCGGTGTAGAATAATTTTCGTAAAACGTCCGTTTTGAAAAAACTATGAAATGTAAACTAAAGCTATTAGACAAAAGATTCTTCTCACAAAATTCGGGGGCCTCGCCTACCCTAGAATCGCTTCTTTTAATGACCTTTAATTTCCAATACATTTGTCTGTAAAAATGTTTTCCCGCCGACTAAATTTCCCGGGAAAATTTACAGACAAATGTATAGAAAATCTAAAAAGCTATCGAGAACGTTTTAGCGCGGGTACAGCCCTCAAAATTTGTCAGCAGAATCCTCTACCTTGTAGCTTTAGTTTACAATTCATATTTTTTTCCAAACGGACGTTTTACGAAAATTATTCGACATCGGATTCTCATACAAACACTGTAATTTTACGCCTGCTTGCCTACCCGTCAAGATGGCGTCGAAAACCGTGATAAGGCCTATTCTTTTAGCTTTCATATACTTATACTTTAAGTTGTGAATATTAGTTTCCTTTATCTGTAGATCGTAGTTTTTTCTTGTAGTGTATTTAATGTATTTTTTTATATGTATTGTGCTCAAAGATTTTAGCTCGCAAGCTACTCAAAGAATTCGGGTGTAAATATACTTTATTGCAGGTGTCAGACTGGAAGCCCCGTCCTCTCCTGTGTGGGAGTATATATATGAGTGAGTATACCAAGAGTCCTCAAGGGGCTCCCACATGAAAAAAATGGGGATGATACCTCTCTCTTACGGGGACCGCTAAAAGAGTGGGGTGTTCTGGACGGAAAACTGATACCATATTATCTTATTTTATAGGCATGTGTTAGGGTCAATACTTTCATTTTTGTGAACAAAGAGTATAAGGGCAAGGCTGACTCTAAATGACTGTACATTACCATGATAATTTAATTATATCCGTGAATGACGAAATATAGAAAGAAAAATACATGTATTCTCTTAACTCTACCTTCAGCTTTTTTACTCTCTGTTCATAAAAAAATTGGTTACTAGATCCACCAGGATCCGGTAAACTTCGCTGCTTGGTTGCGTTTCAAAACAGGCCAAGCGCTCCGATGATGAAAATTTCGTGAATTTCGTGAATTTTTTGTATCTGTACAAAAGCAAAACGACACGTTTTCACTACTTTTATGAACGTTTTCGTGAGTCTATTGAGAGAAGGATAATGGATGTCATAATGTAGTTAAAACATGATCAATAAATTTGAAAACGAAAAAGCGCTTCCTTGATAGAACACTTCATGAGAACACTGGACCGAATCTCTGTTTCTCTCTACATATCAAAAGCCTTGTATTCGTTTTCATATAAAACCTGATCAATATTTAAAGCTAAGCTGAATAAATATTTCTGTCCTTCCTTTCCAGAAAATAAAATCCATTCGAGTACACATCATATGCACATTTGCTCAAATTTTCCAGTAAAGCAAAGAAGGATGGCCAAAACCAACCTACTCACGGGCCACAAGCAGGTAATTTCTCAGCTGAGCTTCGTTGTCCTGTCTGTTGTTGCGCTGTCCTGAAGAGCCACAATCATATCGGTGTCTTGTTGATGTCTGTCACAAAGTTAGTTTTGACGTAGTACTAGTCAAAAATTGCTACGTAAATTTCTTGATATTTTAAATATAAACGTTAATTAAAAGCTTTATTCTCCCTTCTTCACACTAAGAAAAATAGAGTTGCTCGCAACAATATCAGCGAAACTACAGGTACCCCATGTTCACTATGAGAGCCCTGAACAAGATTGTACTACTTAGCTAAGTAATTCAGTATTCATATGGCAACAACTATAAATTCTAGCACGTTGTGTGAGACCTATTCTTGTTTTCTATAATTGATCGAAGCATTAAAGTTTTCCTTTTAAAGTTACCTTTAGGTTGATAAACACTCAAGAAATTCGCAGAACTTTAAGTTTTCTGTGAAATCGTTGTTTTTTTCGTGTTTGATATGTCACGCTCTAAACCTATATTTTTGCCCAAAATTGCTCAGAAAGGCAAAAGTTGCCGAGGTTGCTAGAACCGCAAAAAGGTGCTCCCAACGGCAAAACAAACGATAAACATTTTGACGTCAATACAAAAAACTTTGCTGGAAAGCCCTTATAGGCTTTTAAAAATTTTTACAATAACTAGGTGGTTTCTTTGGCGCTCATTGGTCGAGAACTATGGAAATAAGATGAGAGTATGGACCATGAATTTGTTAAGAGACGATACTTAAAACCCATGAATTAATTCCTTCCAGTAGTAATACTGGTTACTTCATCACACAGCCAATCAGAATCTAGTATTTCAAACACGTGACTGAATTAATTCACTCTCGACCAATCAGCGTCCAGGATTTCATGGGGGTTTGTACTACATGTAAAACCATCACGAAAAGTCTCCCAACATTCCCCCGTCTTGTAAGACACACGAAAAGTCACGTTTCAACCAATTTTGTTCTGACGTCATACCTAGCGTTACAATCGGAACGTGTGTGACCTCCTATTGACGTCACTCCCATTTCGTTTTAAAAAGTTTGAAAAGTCATCAAAAAAATGGCCGGGAAAGCGGTGGTTCGGTGGCCATCGCCGGTACTGGCAAGAAGTTCTCGCTTTCGGCCGATGAGTCCAGTCAGCCAGGTGGGACTTGAGGCTTACAGATTCGAATCCTGTCGGGAACGGTATTTTTTTTATTTACAAATCTAATAAAATATCTACATTTTGTGCGTGGCACCCTGTCAACACTCGGTATCCAAAAGGATAACTGATTTGGCTAATGGTTACATCATCACTTAACGTGTAGTCTACCAAATTGTCTCTGTAACTTAGATCTTGGTTCGTAGGTAGGTCCTTTTTCAGATGATACAATTAAAATATTTTGTTGTAATCTTCGCTTGAACAAATTGTTCATTTCCAATAAGGTATCAGGATAATCGTAGATATTGCGTAATAATGACAGTTCCTGCTGATCAACGTGGGTTTCATAATCTGCTTCTCCGTCATTTCCTCACACCATACTTTTTGAAATGCAATCCATTGTAGCTGTAGTTTGTTGGAAAACGGACCACCAGAAGAGAATTATTTCTCAGCCATAGTTGTCTTTGGACAAACACGCCGCGGGTTGATTATGCAAAAATCTTCAACTTAAGACCAGGTATTGTGTAAAAAAAATGCAATTAAGAATTAGCCGTTTAGCTTTTGTCTTTTTAAACAATAAGCGATTAAGACATTGAGTTCCCACTTCGAAAAAAGTCAAGGAATGTTGTTTCACAATCATCTAGAACATGTTGTATTTCTTTGCGAAATTGTAATTCTCTGTCTATCGACAAACCTATGAAATACCTGTCGCAAAAACTACAAGACGATTCAGAAAAAGAGGGCTCTTTTAACCCTGATTGGATAGTGAACAATCTATTATGTGTTCAACATACAAACGCGCTCTCCGTTCAATCATGATTTCATTCTTAAAAGTTCAGTTTGCTCGGAAAAAAGTCTTAACTCTCACCAATATTCTTTGAAACATTGTCCAGCGTCAAAGGATAGCCAGTTTTATTGGACATGTATTCTAACTGACTTATGCGGCTTTGGTTGACAAACTCATCCAACAAGAAAAGCTGAATCACTGCGACGATTGTGCTATTCAACACCCAAGTCAAAACCAACATTCTTGCCTCATGATGGATAATGATGACGCATGGAAGTATTACCACGATGAAGCGGTGGACCAAATTGACCTGAATTCTATGTTGAACGCTACCGAAAGTATATGCAGTGCTCTCGGCTTCAAACTAGATAAATCATGGGAAGCGTACTGCCAAATATTGTCGTGCACCAGTATTTACCTCGCTTCTCTGGAACTTGATGTTGTCCAGCAGGGTGATGATCTTCAAAGCCGTATTTTATTCGCTCTATA
Organism: Porites lobata; assembly: GCA_942486035.1. Lineage (NCBI taxonomy): Eukaryota > Metazoa > Cnidaria > Anthozoa > Scleractinia > Poritidae > Porites > Porites lobata. Next base: position 4,902,130 of record CALNXK010000007.1, on the reverse strand, counting down.
CTACCGACCAAATGGGCTCAAATGGAAGGATTTCAGTGATCAACAAGAAACAATAGAATGCCCTGATAGAGTCGTGAGAAAAGAAGAACACCAATGGACCTTGACATGATAATTAATGACATTCAAAATAAGCTTTGTTTCTAAAAGTAATAAAATTTCTTCATGATGACTAAAATTTTGAGTCGGTGTGTGTTTGTCTCTGTCTTTGTCAATATGGGGCTTTCTCTGTCTTTGCTTCGGGTCGACTTTTCTCTGTATCGCATTGTATATAAAGAGTTTTCCTTTATGTGTAAAAAAAATGTCATTGGTTCATAGTTTGTAAATAAATATGGTTTAATACACTAAACACGGTTTGTTGTCTGTCTAGCCGCGCGCGCGTGTGTGCGCCACGCGCGATTCAATCACCCGCGTAAAGGAAAAACACAGTGATATACAAGGCCCTTGTGGCCCCTGTGGCCCTTGTGGCCCGTTTTCAATAGTCATAAACTTGGTGTCATTAGCGGTTTTATTCTGTTGATATCGAACCTTCGTACCGTGAACATCATGGGTAAGCGTGTATGTCGTCATTGCCCGATACCGGGATGTCACTCTAAATTCTTAGTTCGATTAGCAAACCATTTGGCTCAGGTACACGAGCTGTCTGACTTAGAGAGGAAATATTGGCTCCAGTTTGCTAAATTACAAAATACCAACATGGTTCGAGTTTATGATAAAGATACTCCGCCAAAGACCATTTCGCTATAAATAAGAGCAAACGCAGTTGAACCAGTCAGTTGTCAACATGGACCCAAGGTGGAAACACCCCTTTCCTGCTATTGTAGCTGGCCCCACTTGTTGTGGAAAAAGTCATTTTGTCAAACACCTGTTGGAATCTGGAGAAGAATTAATAGACGGAGCTCCTGAAAATATCATTTGGTGTTATGGAATATACCAACCGGCTTACGATGAAATGCTAAGGACTATTCCCAACATCACGTTCGTCGAAGGAGTTCCTGGTGATTTAGAATCTATGATAAACCCAACCATTCGGAATTTAGTGGTCATTGACGATTTAATGCAAGAGCTTAGCAATGATCAAAGAATTACCAATTTGTTTACTAAGGGCTGTCATCACCGAAATTTAAGCGTTATTTTCATTCTTCAAATATTTTCACCGGGGAAAAGAACTGAGAGACATGAGTTTGAATTGCCATTATTTGGTGATGTTCAAGTCTCCGCGAGATAGCAGTCAAGTCAGTCACTTGGCGAAACAGATGTTTCCCGGTCATGTCAAATACATGCAAGAAGCGTTTCAGGATGCGACAAAACGCCCTTATGGCTACCTGTTATGCGACCTCAAACCGGAAACACCTACCGACTTCCGGTTGCGCACAAACATTTTCCTGGGGAGACTCAGCTCGCCTATGTCAGAAAGGTATAAAAAAGCTCCGTCGTAGTGATTGATATCAGTTGAGTATGGCCCAGCGACTAAGAAAGAACCACGATTTTCTTAAGCTCCTCGTCAAGTGTACCCCAGCTCAACGTAAAGCAATTTTGAAAGCAGCCGACGACGCTTTAGTAAAAACCATTTGTGAGTGTGTATTCAACGTACTTAAAGAAACAGTCCCTGTCAGTAAACCGGCAAAGAGAAAACTTCTTAAGCACAAGAAAGCCTTGACTGCTCTAGCTGAAAAGAGTACCCCGCTAAACAAGAAAAAGCAAATCTTGATACAACACGGAGGAAACTTTTTAAGTGTTTTGCTACCTCCCGTTCTTCGAGTGTTGAGCTCGCTTCTTAGTTAAGATGAATCATACAAGACGCATGGTTCTCGTTCCTGAAAACACTCTGGAACGATTGCAGCAACGCCAGCAGTTATTAACACCACCTGTAACACAAACTCTGAAAAATCTGGATAGCCAAATGGGGGATATTTTAGAAAGTAAACAACTTGGTGATGAGGAAAAGGCGAAGCTTTACAATCAGGTGTTGCAACGGTACTTGACTTATTACGATCAGCGGAAAGGCCAGCCTCTCCAGGTGAAGTTAACGACCCCTAAAACAACAGAAACCGCCAAACCAGCTGAGAACGCAGAATCTACAGAGGAAGCTTCTCCAGATAATTCTCTTTCAACAACAGTAGAGGAAGAGGTCATGAAAAGTATACCCAAAATTTACAAAGCTGGGGCTAGACAGTTGTTGGATAAAATTATAAAACACCAGTATGTGTTGCACTGAAATGATAAAGGAGAGCTGTTGTATGAAAACAAACCAATCCCAGGTTCTCATGTGGTCGACCTAGTCAACGACACATTGCGTCACCGAAAAGGATTTGAACCAGTGGGATGGTCCGTGTTTGCGAGGGGCCTGGCGCGAATGAATGTCCCCGAAAACTTGGTTCGTAATCCCCAACGTCAGAGTGCCATAAGAGAGTTTAAAGCAAGAGTGAGAGAGGAGACCCCAGAAAGTCCTTCGCGTTGGTTACCCACCCCACCTGTGACGTTATCTTCTGTCAAAAAGCAGAGGCGCAGAGTCGAGAGTCCTCGCCCTCAGGCTGTTCGATGGTTACGATTATAAATCATGACAAGAGACTTTTTTTATATTTTGTAATTCAATAAAATGTGTTGAAAAGAAATTACATGGTGTCTGTTTACTGAACTTAGTGTTGTGCTTTTGCTCTCTGCTTGTTTACATGAGTACGATATTTCGGAAAACCTATAGGAAAATGTTTTTCAATAAATCGTTTTACGAGACTATCATTTTTACTTGTGTTTTTAGAAAAACGATGGACAATAGCACTCATAGTTATATGCCGACTACGATATAAAGCAAAATACAAACAGTAATGTCCGCAGACTTTTGAATAGATGCTTTGTAATGTCACAGTATTAAAAGTCCACTGGTTAGAATTGTTGTTTAAAAAAGCAGTAAATGTTTCTGAATATTTGCTGGGTGGTGATCCGTAAGAATCGAAAAATTCTCCCTCTTGCTCCTTGGTGAAATAAAACGCCACCCAATGCGAACCTGGCTTGTCACTCGTATCCACATTGGCGATAAACAGGGCTGGGTAATGTGAAACACTTGCAGGCAGCTGGTCTGAGGGATACTCGCCTTGAAACAAACCTCGTGTAAATTTATCCTTTCTCAAAATAAGGGTCAGTTGAATAGTGTCCATTTTTAGTTTGTGTAGTCGAACAGCACGTTGCGGTTCCCGTCAATTTCAATCACGTTTTGGAATTCAGCGTACATGATAAGGTTAACCGTATTGGCCAGTGGTTCCTTGAAATGAAGCTTAGCGCGCAGGTTACCTTGCTTTATTAGCTCAAAATGGTCACCTGAGCAGTGGTCTGGGGACAAGTCAAAGCAGAATGCTGTGTAACCAGAGCCATAATCGCTTCTACTGATTTGATTACCCGCATCTTGGGATAGCTTTCCAGTGCCTGAGAACAGGCTTTGATAGCCCGCTATTACATTTTGACCTCTAGCTTCGTCAAAATTCAAGAACAGGGGTTTCTGAGGAATTTGCTCTCCGTCCACATATATAGACACCCACTTGAGTTAGATTGTGGTGTTTGAAGTTGAACGGGTTGGTACTGCAAGTGCCATTATATGCCTGAGTATCCACTAGGACCAGCACGATTCGTTTAGGAATGTGACCCAAAAAGATGTTTTCGGGGTTAAAACTGCTAAATCCTCTTGGAATAGACAGCACTTTACAATCGATTCGGCGAACCGGGTACTTGGCGCTGGAGTGTTTTAGTGCAGCCGCATGGCCAAGTATAATAGAGGAGGCCAATTTCACCCGGCGAACGAACAAGATGGCTTCTGTGATTACCACCTTGAAAGTTGGAGCGGCTGCTGATGACATTAGACAAAACGAGTTCTTGGCTCGGTTCAGTTTGATTCTTAAATTCACTCCATTTAGCATCAACCGGTCTTGAAAGAAAATGTCGCTATGAATGGGCCCCATCATATCCACAATATGACTTTCTTTAGTGAAATCATAGCGAACCTTTAACCCCTTGTTTGCGGCATCGTCTGCAGCCGCAGGGTTAGCAACATCCATTTTTCCAGGGGTATCTTTGTAAAACATGGCCATAGAAAGTTGACTTGTTTTTGCTTCTTCTCCGTAGTTTAGCAAGGTTTCGATCATGGCGCGATAAGGGTAGGTATTGGTGGATGGACAGATCAATGGCTCGTTAAGGGAAACGTCCACTTGGGAAAACAGGGAATGTAAAAACAGGTTCACGAGACCTACTTGTGTATCGGCGTCTATGGCGGTTCCATTTGCTTTTGTGATCTTGGCTTTAACAAATAACTGAGTACGTGCCAAGTCCAAATACTCATCTCCGGTTCCCGAAACATAAAATTCGATCGGACCACTGTCCGTGATGTTACTGATGGGGTGGTACTCGATCCATTGCCCTTTGGAGATAGAGGTTTGTGTTGCAGGAATCGTAAAGAGATCCAACTCTGATTTCGTACATTCCTGAGACTCGTGATGCACAAAGGCCATAGTTACTTCCAGAAAGAAAATTTCTCTTTGGGCTTCTTTTGCTGCGGAGATGTTTTTGCTTTCTTGCCTTGAGGCGAACTGATTTTGGTTCCTTGCCCTTTTCTTTTTATAGCTTTTTTGCCAGCTCCTGATTGTGTCTGCAATGAATTCTGAGAAGGTAGACCGAGGACTTGTTTCGTGCGCTTGTGGACTGCTGTTTTAATGTTATCTCCATCAAGAACATCTTGGACGACATTGACACCTGTTTGTAAAGCCTTTTTTCCAATCACCTTAGCACCCTGTTGAAGGTGAGGCATCGCCCAGCGAAACAGACCTCTGAATATGGACCCTAGTCCATAACCATGCTGAAATCGAGCACCGTGAAACGCTGGTAAACTCCCACCTTTTGTTTGGCTTGATTAACATAGTACTGTTCGTACAACTTGTGATTTGGAGTGTGGATTTTTTCATCTTTAAAAGTACTGAGGTGCACTTTGACGAAAATGAAGTGTTAACAACACTCTCCCAAACTCAAATGGTACAGACTCCCCTGTGTCTGTCTTTATATTGACTTCGACAGTTTCAAATTGCTTTCTGCTGACAGGTAGATATTGGGGGCGCAAAAATGATTTACTGACTCGCTCCCCAACCATTCCTTCTACAGGAACAATTCGAAGCAAAGGTACCAATGCATCTCCAACATATTGTGACTGAATAAGATCACAGTAAATGAAAAGGTCCTGAAAGCCGTATTCCAAATCCACTTGTCTTTCAGCGGTAGAGGTATTAGAAATAATTTCTTCTGGTGAAAATCCCAGCAGGTATCCAATGTTACCAAAGAAGAGTTCTACGTTATTTTGTAGGTGAATAGTCACCTTTCTAGTGAACGCATCGTAGGAAAATGTCACGTCGTCATTGAAACGCTTTACATTCTCGATCAGCTCTTTCATCTTTGATAAGATATCTCCAATGGAAGAATAATGACCTGGTGGTACAATTAGGGCTTCCCATACTCCGGACAATTCTTGGTTCCGAAGGTAGAATCGATTACCAAAATTTTCTTGGACATTATTCCTTCTGTGAGGATAGTGAATTTCCGTTAACGCTACTTCCCAGTCCCCCGTCAAGCTAACGGTCTGAGGTAAACCAACTTGGTACTTAGTTAATGTGTTGCTGGGAAACTTATCGAGGCTGCTATTGCTAGGGAGATGAAGATAAAACTGTTTTACCTCCATCGTACCCTGTGTTGAAATGAACTTTTTAATCTGGGTATTCTTACTTTATTAGAAACCACACACCATTCATTTTATTTCATTTTTATTCACTACACAAAAAATGCATAAGTTACAATTTCAAAATATCTCTTTCTTGAACCCAAGAATCAAATTTTGGATCTTTGTATCCTTTCCATCTCACCAGATACTCTACTACGCCTTTACGCTTTCTCTTCCGCAAAATCTTCTCGACGCGGTACACATCATCGTTCTTAATAATTTTCTGTAATTCGGGTTCATAAAATGTTCCATCTAAGATTTCACCTGCATCATCTTTTAGTTTATAAACGAGTACTTGACGAGCCATTCGCTTGTAAACAGTAAAAATTTCTTCCGTAAATTTCGGTAAGTAAGATTTTTCAAACATTCTCTTCACTTTGCTAATCCTGACGCGATCTCCCACTTGAAATTTATATCGCACAGGCTTTTGAACATCATCCCCATAGAAAGTATCCCACACTTTAGCTTCATTCGCTTTAGTCACCTGACTCGGTTTCATTTTAATACTTCGGTGGTAAGTGTTATTGTAAGAAGACACTAACTGGGGTAATACATTGATATAGGTGAGAGTGTTTTTGGCTGTGAAATATTTGTACATCTTATTCTTAAATGTTCGGTTAAAACGCTCAACCACTGAGGCTTTGAGCCCAGAGTTAACAGTGAAAAAGGCAATGTTGTTGTCACGCAGAAATTTCTGGAACACGAGATTCTTGAACTCTGTTCCTTGATCTGTTTGCAGTTTGATGGGTTTGCGACGAGTAGAAAGGATCTTTTGAAAGGCTTTGACCAGTTCCTGACCTTGTTTTGTCTTCAACGGTAACACAAACGCGTACTTGCTGAAGATATCTATACAAGTCAGTAAGTATTTATAGCCCTTGTTGTAGCGACTGAGATTTTGGAGGTCGACCAAATCCGCTTGAAATTGCTCATCTATTCCAAAAACGATGACTCGACTTCTCTTGTAGCGTCTTCGCGCGGGTTTGTGAAGAGTATAAACATCTTGCTGACTCAACCAATCTCGGACTTGCTTACGCGATATCTTGTTCTTTCCTTTCTCTTTGACTGCTCTGTAAACAACATCCAAACCACCGAAACTTGCGGGTTGACTTGGGTCGAGGTAGATGCTGGCTAGTTTTTTCTCCATTACAAAATTCCGAGTTTTGTACAACCACTTTACCACCGCAGCAAGCTAATACACAACGTATGCGACTGAAAATGTGTTCAAAACCAAAAGTGGATGATGGCGGACAGCAACCCATCACTAGTCTTTACCTGACCGGTAAAAGATGTAATGACTTCTCTCTCCCTGGTGCTCCTTTATATAGCTACTGTCGAGTCTGGGTGAGAGTGGGAACAAGAAGGTGAAATAGTAGTTCCCATTCCTCCTCGGTTAATTCTAGCTGATCCGCGAAGTTCAAAAATACCACCAATCGTCCCCAGTTTACTTTTGAAAAGACCTCAGAGTGGAGTTTTTTCAACTTTTCTAGACTCGAACCCGGCAGATCTTTACAGCGGTGATTATATTGGCGTGAACACCTAAAATATGTCTGGAATGTTTATTGTGTTGCAACCAATCACAGGTAAGATCTTCACACCACAGAAACCAAAGGCAACGAACGGTTTCCGATCGGTCATGGAACAAATTATTTTCGTTTTGTTTAAGGATACAAACTGCCTTATTAGGAATTTAAAACACCGCTGTTCCCCAAGATCAGTACCGAGGACCGCATCCAGTACATCGTTCGATTTTAGAAAGAAAAGTTTTAGAAGCCAACGCGACGCGACGGCGACCAGCTTTCCATGTAACGACATATCACCTGAAGACAATAAAAAATGAACAATCGTGATGTTTTCGTTTCTGATAGCACAATCCTTGCTGATATTTTTTTGTAGAACAAGGGGATTCGATTTGTGTGAACTAACGATTGAACCTTCGAACTACTATCTACTACCTACGATCAGGCGTAACTACCGATTTCGATCGTTACAAAAAGTTTGAAAACTCGCGCGCCAAACCGTCGCGTGCGTAGGCCTGGCACATCGGCTTTGTAATTTATTTCAAAATCGCTCAAACCTGTATTCTTCGCTATTATAGCAAATACTGTAAACAAATAGGAAGAAAAAGTAATTGTTTACTTGTAAAAAGACTGAATGTTAAAACAAAATGAAAATAATTTGTTCCGTGACAGATAGGAAACCGTTCGTTGCCTGTGGTTTCTGTGGTGTGATGATCTCGTCTGTAATTGGTTACATCACAATGAACATTCCAGACATATTTTAGGTGTTCACGCCAATATGATCACCGCTGTAAATTTTTGTTGAAGCATTTCCATTTCTCTTGAAGACACTTTCAATGTTTTGGCTTGTGCGCGATACAGAGAAAAGTCGATCCGAAGCAAAGACAGAGAAAGCCCCATCTTGACTAAGACAGAGACAAACACACACTGACTCACAATTTAGTCATGAAGAAATTTTATTACTTTTAAAAACAAAGCTTATTTTGAATGTCATTAATTATCATGTCAAGGTCCATTGGTTGACACGAAGTTTATGACTATTGAAAACGGGCCACAAGGGCCTTGTATATCACTGTGTTTTTCCTTTACGCGGTGATTGAATCGCGCGTGGCGCACACACGCGCGCGCGGCTAGACAGACAACAAACCGTGTTTAGTGTATTAAACCATATTTATTAACAAACTATGAACCAATGACATTTTTTTACACATAAGGGAAAAATCTTTATATACAATGCGATACAGAGAAAAGTCGACCCGAAGCAAAGACAGAGAAAGCCCCATATTGACAAAGACAGAGACAAACACACACCGACTCAAAATTTTAGTCATCATGAAGAAATTTTATTACTTTTAGAAACAAAGCTTATTTTGAATGTTATTAATTATCATGTCAAGGTCCATTGGTGTTCTTCTTTTCTCACGACTCTATCAGGGCATTCTATTGTTTCTTGTTGATCACTGAAATCCTTCCATTTGAGCCCATTTGGTCAATACGGCTTTGAAGATCATCACCCTGCTGGACAACATCAAGTTCCAGAGAAGCGAGGTAAATACTGGTGCACGACAATATTTGGCAGTACGCTTCCCATGATTTATCTAGTTTGAAGCCGAGAGCACTGCATATACTTTCGGTAGCGTTCAACATAGAATTCAGGTCAATTTGTTCCACCGCTTCATCGTGGTAATACTTCCATGCGTCATCATTATCCATCATGAGGCAAGAATGTTGGTTTTGACTTGGGTGTTGAATAGCACAATCGTCGCAGTGATTCAGCTTTTCTTGTTGGATGAGTTTGTCAACCAAAGCCGCATAAGTCAGTTAGAATACATGTCCAATAAAACTGGCTATCCTTTGACGCTGGACAATGTTTCAAAGAATATTGGTGAGAGTTAAGACTTTTTTCCGAGCAAACTGAACTTTTAAGAATGAAATCATGATTGAACGGAGAGCGCGTTTGTATGTTGAACACATAATAGATTGTTCACTATCCAATCAGGGTTAAAAGAGCCCTCTTTTTCTGAATCGTCTTGTAGTTTTTGCGACAGGTATTTCATAGGTTTGTCGATAGACAGAGAATTACAATTTCGCAAAGAAATACAACATGTTCTAGATGATTGTGAAACAACATTCCTTGACTTTTTTCGAAGTGGGAACTCAATGTCTTAAGAGCAGTTGTCTGTAAGATTCGAGCTATATTAAAAAGGCGCTGCCACACTATCTCACCGAATTGGCTAAAAATTGGCATGTAGACTTGATTTGAGGTCTTTAATAAGCAATAGGTAACTTTAGGTTCTAATTCCTCCTACTTCGGAAATTATCGACATGGCCGGTTTTTCAGGGGTGCCTCGGACCGGCGCCATATTGGTTAATAGAAGCTGCTTTTGAGCCTTCCACTACAACCCTGTCTTCAAAGCTAATCTTCCTTTGCCAATACAGATTGAAAGAACAATCCCTCTTTATTGTATTTTTAGAAACTACTTCGAAATTGATAACGTTTTCGCAACGATCGATTAAACTTTTGGTGGGTATACTTTTTGAATTTTTTACACCCGCAAAATTAACAGAATTTTAAAGGCGTATATCTCTTTTGCCACATCGCATTGAAGCTTGCCAATCTGCCTGAATACTCACTGTTTGTAGTTAAACCGAGTTCATTAATAAAAAAATTGGGCAAATTTAACGGAGCAGAAACAAAAGTAATGAATGGAAGACTGTTCTAGCGACCTTGTCAATAATCTGTACACCGAATACTCGCCAGGTGTTGCCAAAATTACAATCGATAAAATGTCATTAAATCTGAGTGATCTGTGTAATAAAATTAGCCTCTGTAATATAATCGATAACTCTACTGCGAAAAACAGTATAAAGAAAGGCAGATTGTATAAGGAAAAGGAAAATGAATTTGTTATGTTTATGCTATGACGCGTAAACAAAATTCAACCATCATAGTCGAACTGGAATTTTCCTGATTTTCCTCCAGTTCCTTTACCGAAACCAGAGCTTTTAAAATTAACCATAGTAATGAAAATTGAGATGTATTACCTTACTCGACGACAAAGTTGCCAGTTTCCACCTTGATCGAAAAAAAGTAAAATTTTCCCACGCATATCGCGGGTCGTCACGTTCCTTGCCTGGCGTTACAACTCACGTGAAACCGCCTGGTTTCAAACAACTGAACTGAAGAATCCGTGAAAATCTTAGCCAGGCAATAAATAATGGAAGTTGATATAAGTTATCATTATTAGTGAGCGAGGATCGATGCGATGATAGTTCCAGCTACATGTGTTTACAGTGTTTGAAGATTTACTCAAAACTCATGAGACATGAGCCCTTGAAATAAACATCATTACTTCCGGTTTTAAAAATTGGGCGTTGGCAAAGTAATGAATAGACTCATTCTACCTTGTACACCGTTAACAACGGTTCCGTGTACAATTTTCAGGTATTTTGTCTCAATCACGAAGCCCGTTTTGAGGAGATTCTTGATAAACATAAAAATTGGTTTGGAAGGGGTTAAGAAGAATGAGGGATGAGCCCGGGACAGCAAAAACCACAGTCACCCCACCGAAGGGCTTTAAAACTGTGCGCAAATGCCTCACCCTAGGGACAATTCCAGATTTTTGTTTCCTTGAAAAAGCTTAAAATCGCTAGACAATGCATGGACAACTCAAGACAGTCCTAATTCAAAATAAAGTAAACAGCAAAGAAAATTCAGTTAGAGACCAGAGTGTTTATCCGATATCGCGAACAATAAGGAGTGATTGAAGATGTGTCTGCAGTTTAAGGTAAAATCATTTACCATGCTCACGGACCTTTCGACAACATAAGTGTACCGATTGACGTAATATCAGTGGTAAAAACGAACGCTTTTTTTTACTGTAGGACGATGACGTCATCATACAAAAGGCGTCTTCACTCTGGCATCCAGAATTTCAAACAGTCAAAACCTAATTTTCTCTGCTCGTCAAATGAAAAACGCCTCTGAGGGCAAGTAGTGGTAATGTGCTTGTTAGTAAGACGTCCAACATAAGGAGACATTCATAATCAACTCGGTTAATGCATTGATAAAGGGAAACTTTCTCCTTTTCCCTTAGGGACAGAGTTCAAAGGCGCAAAAGATTTTTAGTTCAGCTCTAGCATGTGTTGTCTAGCGATTTGCCTTGAGCTTCTCTAAATTTTCCAGATCAAACAAGCTGTGCCCATCGTACATAATCTTGTCTGGGCTCCCTTGAAAAATTGCAATTCATCAGATGCCTTCAAGTTCATCCTCCGCCGCGACAACTTCGTGATCTATTTTAATGGGTGGTTTTCTGGAACTATCCTATGGCTTGTCCTTTCTGGTCGTCACTATATTAGCGAACATGTTTCAATTTCTCTCCAGCAAAAGTCTCTATCAGGAGCGTAGCCAGGACTTTCCAGGTGTGCGGAAAATTTCCAAAACTTACCCTAACATCTTACTCAGTTCTCTCGCAACGTTTGCCCACTACATTTGCTAATTCTGTTAACTAGGTGAGGTTATGCGTGGATGAAATGGCACTTGCAATCGGTGAGAAAATTAGGTTAGACACTTTACCCTCAAGGACGACTCTCACGTTTTGCTGACACTTTCTACCTTAGAAGAGATAAGTGAAGCTTTGCCTTCCCCACTCCGTGTATAAAAATGTCGTTCGGCTGTTCAAACTACTTTTAGAAAACAACAAACTTCCCAACTTTAATTTTTAATAAAGGTATAAGGGTAGGAATCCAAATTGTTTTGAAGTATTTCACTGATTTTAACACGATAATTGTAAAGTAGTGTCTAGTGAGTACGGGGGCTAATGCCCCATCGTAAAAATCTGAAATTGAAAACAAAAATCTTGTATAACCGAGTAGTACAAAATTTTAGTTATTTTATTGAGTTGTGAAAAATCACAAATTTGTTTCTTCTTGAATGTGTTATACTCTCATCCATTCAGTCTTTCCGATATGCCCGTCGGATAGCGGAAGTTAACGTAAATGATCGATTACCTGAAAAGAAGCTACCATCCTAACTTTCCACCTTCGGGTCTTTTCCCTAGCCATAATTTTTTTCCCTCAAGGAATTTTTCTCTGTTTTATATAATAATTGGTCTTGCATTCAGCTTATCGATTTTGAGAGCCTAGTCCTATGCCGTATTCTGATGCGATCTACTTTATGTAGCTTTCCCCCCATCTAACAGCTCCTCACTGAACAAAAACGGCTTTAATTGAGTCTATTCAAAGAACTAGCCAATATTTTTCCAGCGGTAAGCACAATGTTCCCCTTCTTAGACGCTTTCATGTGCATCAGGTGTTAAATTTTCTTTTCATAAGCTACAATGCTCATAATCGCGCATTCTGATGTCATTTATGCTTAAACAATTAAAAATTAGTTTATCGAAGAAAGAGTGAATTAAAGGTGTCATGAGGTGTTTGTGATTTCATGAACTATTTGACGAGGTCCTTTTCTTACGGCTTATGTCCGTTGGTGAAATCGCTACTTGGGTTTTCTTGGATTGAAAAGGGCGGGCTCTTTCTAAACGTGGCGTTGTTTATGGGACCTTAGTATTCAGAACAGAATCAGTCGATGGCAAACAACGAAAAGGCTTTTATGTGGTAAGTTACAGTGATGAACCTTGCCTCGAGATGGTCATATTTTTGTACATACCTTCATGCAATTCAGTGTTGGTCTGAAAATTTTTTGTTATGGATGGGGGAAGGGTGGGGGGGGGGGAGAGATCAGAACATGTACCTCGTGTTGTTTACGAGACATTAAAGTAATGAAAACTGTTAAACAGTCTTCTACAAATCAAAATAGTTGCAAATGCTTACGGGAGGCCCTAACTATATGATGATAAGAAGGGCTATATTTAGAAAGGTGCATGGTCGTGGAGTTAAGGAGATTTGACTAATCAACCAATTTCCCGCTAAACATAAGGGCGTGGCCAGTGGCCCCAAAATTGTGTTCGCTCGCCCCGGGCTGGCTCGACTTCTGGGATACGGTTATGGGGTTATAAACAATGAGTTCATCATCTATATAGCCTACTCGCCCCAAGTGACTGCATTTCGCTTTTCAGAGACCCATCAGTTACTGTATGACCCTCTCCGATCAGATTTTATGTCCGTGGTACTGGTGGTGAGGTCAGTCTACAAGCAGAGTCGTGAAAAACACCGCCACTTGAGCCTTTACGTTCAAAACATTCCTGGCTATCGGGAAAAAAAGAAGGAGCTTTTAAAAATACTAAATAAAATGTCATTTCAAATATCACTTTGTCACCGTTCGAAAATTATTGTGAATCAGACCGAATGAAAGTTCACTCAAAGAGGGGGAGGGGGGAGGGGGGTTGGTAGTTCTTAACAGTTCCAGTTAGCTAGAAAATTAAAAGTTACGAAAAAATAGTGGGCGAACTGCAGAATACATGCAAGAATGAGAAAGAAAATAGAAAACAACTTCCTGTTCAAATTCGGGTGAAACGTTTAATAGCATCAAGAAGACTGAACTTGATTGAGGTTGTTCATTTCAGTTCCGTTCCAGCGTGCAGTTCCTTGTCCTCCTAAAAATAGCTTCGTCTCCCACCGATCATTCCATGTCATATTTTGCGGACTTATTATTCAGTAATGACGGTACGATCAGGTAATTTGACTTGATGAGTTCTTTAATTTCATTTCATGTTCTAGTTTTATATCTTACGCTGGAAAGATCTGCCAAACAGTGTACATTAGCAAAGGTAGGTTCCTGTTTACACTTGTAATTATCGAATACCATACAATTTGCATAAAGCTACAGTGCACGGTTGGTTTTTCTAGCCTTTTGATTAAAATTGACAACGTTTGCGTTATCTTTGCCTAAGAAAATATGTAATTTGTAGCTGTATACAGCGAAATACTACAGAGAAAATTGTAACTGTGCAGTACACGAGCGGCTCCCGATTGGTCTGGGAAATCGAAGAGCGAACTTGAGCTAGTACCGTGTGTAACAAAATTTATAATATTCATTTTAGCGCATATTTCAAGCTCTTCGCAAGATCAGAATCAAAAGATCATCTGTTTACATTACAAGGGAGAGTTTTTTAAGCGATAGATAGGGTTTAAGAGGCACGATCAATTTTTAAAGAATTTTCTTTTCAAATATTCACCGAATTTTGTTTTGAAGTTTTAGCGGCCAAGTGGCTGAACCACTGCGCATTCATGCAATCATATTTCTGTTCCGTTGCATTTGCCCAATTATTTTATTCAACAATCTAACTTAGCTATAAACAAACTATGTTTAGTTAAAATGGCTTAGTCTAAATCGATGTGGCATGGGTGATATTGGCCTTCCAATTTCTACCAAATTTGTGTACCGTTTAAGTACCGAAAAAGTGCTGTGAGAGGTTATAGCCGTTCGTAGCTCAGGCTTAACCATTTTCAGATAAGAGTATGTAAATGAAAGGAGGAAGGATAGTTCTTTGCAACTGTATGAGTCACGATTAAGTTATTTTAATGATAAGGCTAGAATTAATTACTGTAAATCTCCTTCAGTTCACCAACATGGCGGCCGCTCGAGGCCTCGTCAAAACTGTCATTCCTGTATCTTTAAAACCAACGAGAATTCGAACCTTAGAATATGCATTCAGTATTTAGGACACCATTCTAAGACTACATGCCAAAAATCAGCCAAATCGATGAGGTACCGTGTCAGGCCGAAGTTCGAATTTTACAGAAAATCACTCTTAATCGCTTATTGTTTAAAAAGACAAAAGCTAAACGGCTAATTCTTAATTGCATTTTTTTTACACAATACCTGGTCTTAAGTTGAAGATTTTTGCATAATCAACTCGCGGCGTGTTTGTCCAAAGACAACTATGGCTGAGAAATAATTCTCTTATGGCAGCAGATTATGAAACCCACGTTGATCAGCAGGAACTGTCATTATTACGCAATATCTACGATTATCCTGATGCCTTATTGGAAATGAACAATTTGTTCAAGCGAAGATTACAACAAAATATTTTAATTGTATCATCTGAAAAAGGACCTACCTACGAACCAAGATCTAAGTTACAGAGACAATTTGGTAGACTACACGTTAAGTGATGATGTAACCATTAGCCAAATCAGTTATCCTTTTGGATACCGAGTGTCAACAGAGTGCGACGCACAGAATGTAGATATTTTATTAGATTTGTAAATAAAAAAAAAACCGTTCCCGACAGGATTCGAACCTGTAAGCCTCGAGTCCCACCTGGCTGGCTGGACTCATCGGCCGTAAGCGAGAACTTCTTGCCAGTTACTGGCGATGGCCACCGAACCACCGCTTTCCCGGCCATTTTTTTGATGACTTTTCAAACTTTTTAAAACGAAATGGGCGTGACGTCAATAGGAGGTCACACACGTTCCGATTGTAATGCTAGGTATGACGTCAGAACAAAATTGGTTGAAACGTGACTTTTGTGTGTCTTACCTGACGGGGGAATGTTGGGAGACTTTTCGTGATGGTTTTACATGTAGTACAAACCCCCATGAAATCCTGGACGCTGATTGGTCGAGAGTGAATTAATTCAGTAACGTGTTTGAAATACTCGATTCTGATTGGCTGTGTGATGAAGTAACCAGTATTACCACTCCTTCCTATCTTTTCACAATATATCAACTTAGTAAGCGTTTTGGAAGTCACGACATGGCCACGAAAGTTGAGAATTTAACTCCAGAGGAAGTAGAGGAATATCTAGCTCGTATCCAATACACAGGACCCAAAGACGCAACCATCAAAGTTTTGCAAGAACTACAGCGATGTCACATCTTTTCCGTGCCTTTTGAAAACCTGAGCATCTATGGCAGAGAAGAAATAACCCTGACCAAAGAATGGCTCTTCGAGAAGGTCGTGCGGAGGCGAAGAGGCGGAGTTTGCTATGAGTTGAACACGATGTTTTCTCTCCTTCTCGACTATTTGGGGTTTAAACCTCAGAAGCACGCCGCTCAAGTGTTTGACCGTAAGATTGGCACAGGTGAGCTGAGCCATCCGCGGGACCATTTGACTCTGTTGGTAGATATCGAAGGACAGCTGTGGTTGACTGATGTCGGGTTCGGAGATGCGTTCTGGGAGCCTCTTCCATTCGCCGACTTGACAGATCCTCAAGAACAACGGAGTGGAACGTATCGCATTCGAAAAGACAGCGACATGTACGTCTTCGAAGAGAAAATCAAGGTAATTGTTGATGAAATGGGTAACGAGAGAAAAGAGAGGGAGCCGGCCTTGCATGGAAAACCGAGCGAGTGGGCGCCACGATACCAGTTTGATCTCATCCCAAGAACCTCAGAGGACTTCCATGAACGGCTTATCTTTCAACAGTCAGATCCCAGGTTTAGACGAGATCGCCTATGTACCTTAGCAACGCCTTGGGGAAGACTGACCATCGCAGGGAATAAAATCCTAACTACAAAGTATCTAGGAGACAACAAAATCAAGAAAGAGGCAAAGGAGCTGGAAGGTGGAGAGAAACGGGTGGTGGAAGAGCTTGAGCAGAAATTTGGAATTCGACAAGATGCTTGTTTCTACCCAGAGGGGTCCATGTTTTACGCAATAAACTAAATGTAGAGAAGTGAACACTATAATGGATGATTAAATCCTTTAATTCAGACCCTTTTAAAGTTATATTTAGTATATATACAAGTTGTCAAAAATACTGTCAGTGTCAAGCGCGGAAAGTCACAGTTATGTTTATTTTCACAGTCAATATTTCAATATTATCTTACTAGTAAAAATGGAAATGAAATGAAATTTATTGATCTAAACTCTCTCAAAAGTTGTCGATTGTTAAGTGCATACGAAAGGTACAGACCTGTTTTAAATAAATCCCTATTGTCACGGTCAATATTTCAAGATCATCTTTTTAACACACGTTTCATTGTTATCTTTGAAATTGAACTGAAATTAATTCCTTTAATTTAGTCTTCTCGCCAAGTCATATATATTTAGTATATATATTAGTCGTCGATTGTTAAGTGCGAAAAGCTAGAAATATATTCATTGTCACAGTCAATATTCAGTAAAGATCGGATCTTAAATCTCAATCCTCTTGCGAAGTTAGAATTCGCACATAATATACGTCAGAGTTGGAATTCGAAGAGGTGCTTTTTTTCTTCTCTGAGGAGTCATTATTTTGTGCAATTTACAGTCAAACCAGGTCAAGCGTTCCCGTCGCTAGCAAACTAATGAATTCATTAATGGCAAAATGATTTTGTTTCTTGATTCAATAATCCATTCATAAAATGAATAATCCAACAGTCAAATTGGACCTCGATTCAATAATTAAATGTTGATTTGGTTTGTGAACAAAATCTACCTGTTCTTTATTCTTGTCTGTTGAGTTCAATCGTATTTGCTTTCCTTTTCCTGCCGTTTACGATTGCGTTTTTAATTGCCTTTAATCAAAATAACAGCTAGAAGAGACAGACCGCAAACGCAACGAAACTGAAGGCCGGGATCGAAATCCACCAATCACCGCACATGCACTGACCTCAGTTTGACTATCGTGTTTTCTAATAGGTCAGGTCCGTTGCACTGATTACTGGAAGCAAAACGGCGTACAGTTTGTTTGGGTTTGAACTTACTAGACTCTAAGAAAAAAGGAAGAAAAAATGTGTAGTTTTTTCAAAAAACAGTAATCGAATCAACATTCGATTATGGAATCGAGGCTAAATTTGAATATTGGATTGCTCATTTTATGAATGGATTATTGAATCAACGAACCAAATCATTTTTCCGTTAATGAATTTATTAGTTCGTTAGCGACGGGAACGCTTCACCTGGTTTGACTGTAATTATCAATGAATTGTTTTTGTAATTCAAGGACCATTAAGCCTGTGGTTGGCGCTAAGCCTCCAGGATTCCCCGATTAGTAGAAACAAAATGCACTTTATTTGAGTGTCAATGTATTTAGCACGGAAGTGTTAATTGGAGACACTATATTAACGTCTCCTACTGGAGACGGGATCGCCATTTCACGTGGTCATCCGAGCCACGCGAAGGTCTAGCCATTTGCAGTGCAAAGGGAGTACCTTCATTTCTCGGTTATTTTAAGACCTTGACTATTGGTCCGACCCCGGGAATCGAACCCGCGACCTCCCGCTCTGCAGTCAAGCGCTCCACCGACTGAGCTAATCCTGCCGCGGTAAGCTAAGTAGGCTACGTGTAACCAGCTAGAATATTGACACATTGATTAAGTTGTTCGTTTGTTCGTCAATGTAATTACGCGAAATATTACATTTAGTGAACTTTTTGAAATCGCCCCTCACCAATCCGGTAAACAGATATGCGGTTTCAAAACTGTTCGGATTCGTGTGGACGGGGGGAGGGGGTGTGGGGGCGTTAGTAGTCATCGTATTTAAATGCATGCCATCATTGTCAAGTGCGAATTTTTATATTTGGAAAAAGTTAGAGTTACAGTATGTTTATTTGGGTTTATTGTAACAGTCGGTATATTTCAGTATCGTCTTACCTATTTTATTGTTATCTTAAAAGGTTTAAGTCCTCGGTATAATGAACAATTTTCTTTACTTCACTTTTAAACAGTAAAATATGTGAAAAAGAACCTCGACAAAACGAAACCTGATTGTACCACTGTTACACTACGGAATATATTTTGCCAGTCCCTTGGCTTTCGTACGTTATATTGAGGTTCCAGTGTATGTAGTTGGCTTTCGAGGCTTAAGAAACCTCAGCTGGCAGAGTATCTGAGAAATCGATGTTTATTCAGCCGTGTTACAAGTTGACTGATCATCACGGTCACTGAGCCCAAGTTCACTGAATCTTAATTATCTTTGGATGGGAGAAAAGAAGCTGTTCAATACTTGTCCTTTCTGTAATTACTCAGGAAAATTAGAAAACGAAAATTGTTCAAACATTTATCTCCACGGCTTCCCCCTGGCATTAAGCTGAACCAACGAATCCTTGATAATTGTTGCTTTGACGTAAATCAATCGATTATTCTCATGTTTTACGTGGTTCAATTCAACTTTTGCATATCAGATATTCAAATGTTTTTAACTTCCCACTTAGGATTATTTTGTAAAGATATATAAGTGAGTAAGAATGTGCTGTACAGAAGAGTTTTGTATGGTAAGCTGTAAAGAATAATTCAATTGCGCATAGATCGATTAGTAATTATGGTAACAGGAATGAGTGGAGTCCAGTTCGGTCTGTAATCACGACATACGAGTGATTAACAAAATTGAACGACCGTGTAAATCATTTTCTAGTACTTCTTGACTATGGTCATTTAAGAAAATTGAGACAGAATCCATCAGGAAATTGAGTAATTTTAATTTTCAGTGGACAAAAACCTTGTACCAGAATAGTTTAAACAATATTGCATTCGTTTTAAAATTCTTCAAGGTCAATGGGTGTAATTAGTTATCTGTAACAACACCAAACAAAATTTCTCATGAGAGCCCGAGGAAACAAATGTCAAATTTCACAAAATGACACCTTACACATGAAATTTTCAAAGTTTTACCTGTGTTTTCACAATTCTTGTGAAATTTGACATGCATTTTCTCGGGCTCCCATGAGAAATAGTCTTTGGTGTTATTACAGGTAACTAATTAACAATTATTCCTCGAGCCCGAATGGGCTCTGAGTTAATAGCCCATGTGGCCGAAGGCCGAATGGGCTATTAACTCAGAGGCCACGAGGACGAGAGGCATAATTGGTTTAGTAAAATCCAACTAGTTGGTCAAAAGTATCGAGACAAAACAACTTTAGCTAGCTGAAGCTAGATTTTAATCATTTTTTGCCCACCAAATTGCCAGCGCTTTTCGCCACTAGAGGGCTATAACATATAGCCAGAAACTCATAAGGGGTTTTTAAGGGTTTTCAACCCTTATGAGTTTCTGATAGAGCCTAGTAGTAGCTCAACCAATCAGAACGCAGCATTGATAATAGATCACTAGTTGTATTTTACTAATTATATTTATAGCCCTTGAAAAATGTAAAAAAAAAATTCGATATTGTTTAAATTATTCTGGTACAAGGTATTTGTCCACTGAAAATTGAAATCACTCAATTGCCTGATAGACTCCGTCTGAATGCTTCATGAAATTAACGTGAAATTTTAAAACTAATTTTTATGGAGCGTTAATTTCCGTGACCCTATAATTATTCCATTAGGCCCCGTCACACGTATGCGGATATTTTTGAAAAAACGTTGATTCTCTACAATGTTCCCCACAGTTGAGCGTCTTCGTGTGGATAGACGAAAATGGGAGGTTTTCGACTAATTACGATGTCATACATCGTACAGCGCAGCATGCATGCATTGTAAGGGTTGCTATTGCATGCATTTGTGTTTATTCTTTCTGTTTCGAAACTTGAATGCGCTCGCTGAGAATTCAAGAAGACTTTTCACCGCCGTCTAGTGAGTCGTGGTTTGTTGAACCCTCAAGCACAGTCTAGAGAGGCCTGCGTTATACACTCCCAAAAATTCCGGGGTTTTAACTCCAAACGTTTTGTTTTTCTTTGAATGTTAAAAATCGGTACGGATTGGCGCCGGACAGGATAAGATGAGGACAGATAATTATTTTATTTAACAGATATAATGACAAACCTATCTTCTTTAATAAGTTACAACTCACAACTATTTTGGCAATATTAAAAACTGTAACTAAATATATTCACTAACATAACAAAACCTGTCCACTCGCCTTTAAGGCAAAAGTAACTTAGTTACAAACAATTCAATATTAGCTTAAAGCCTTAAGGGGTAAAATAAAAATCACCAACCCAAACAGACAGCCATGCCCTTTTGAGTGACATATTATAGAGTTCATACAAAAAATTGCAACCATTTTTCAAGGACTTTATAAGGATCACATTAGATTTTCAAGGGCCGCCTACTAGGAATACAATTTCACAGATTGTACAAAAATGCACTAAGGCTTGAACCTGTTTGCTTCACCAACTTCTCTACATTTTTTAGTCCACCTGTCTTAAACTGATAGTTAATTATTGCAAAAAACAAAGAGCACTTTATGTAAATAACCTTTAAATTCTCTGAGCTATGATTTATATTCTGTCTTGGACAACCAAAAAGGATCAAAAAATTCTTTCCAGGCCACTACATTCAAAGTTGAAGAAAATTTAAGGACTTTTCAAGGACTTCCCCTAAAATTCAACGACTTTTCAAGCGTGTGCGAACCCTGTATTAAACAAGCAAAAAACATATAAGACACTGTTTGACAAAATACATAAGGAAAACCTCTCTGAGTGGTTTCTTTCACCAGGTATAGGGCAGATTTAGCATAGATAACATCAAATGGGAATGAAAAAAGCAAAGTGAACGCAACTTTCCGTGCAATTTTCCGCTCTGCTATTGGTCAAATTGGTTTTTAGATCTGTGCACACGGTCCTATGACCATTTGTGAACATTTTAGTGGACATCTTAGTAAAAGTTTTCATTATTAGGTCCTCTTGTTTTGGTTAGAGTGGGTTTGTTCGCTTGTTTGTTTTTTAAAAGAAAAGGTAGAACGTTATTATGACACGGAGTGGGTTCATGTGACTTAACACCTAGGGACTATGTTAGACTATGCCCATATTCAAGTCTTGAGATTCAAACTTTCTTTGTGTTAATTTATAAACTACCGTAAGTTGAATCCTAACATAGCTGAAAACCGTATGGACTATTGCAGTGTATTTTCCTAGTCTACACCTACAGTCATGAAAATTATCTATTCTTTTAAAAAAGTATTTTCATGATCTTTTTAATCCCATGGTTTTGTAACACTTAAACATACAGAGACGTGTACAGCGGATCATCTGAACCCATGCCCACTTGCGGAACAACCGTTTCTCCCTTCAAAGTGTCAAAATGTGTGGCATATAAGGGCATCACACGCTTGCCAGATTTGTTTGACTCTACATGCGCGAAGCCAAGTGATTGACGTTTTTTAAAATGCTGACATAAGCTGTCAAAATTGGCCAATCATAGGGTATACTAGGAGCTAGTATACCGGAATGAGGTATTGCAAACAATGCTTACAGACTCCAGTTCCCCATCTCTGCCCCACCCACCCCCAAGTGGTTTGCGTGCAATTTTCTCATTCCACTTTCTCTTCTATCGTGGAGCCTAGAACAGGCAAGCGATAAAACTGACAAACTAAGAAGGCTCTCTTAAGGGACAGCAAGCTGTTTTAAACTTTTTCTATTGATATTCATGCATTTTACAATTTTTCCGAAGTTGTTGATGATCTGGTGTTATATTCCACTAATAATAATAATAATAATAATAATAATAATAATAATAATAATGGTTTATTAACGGTGTATCCACCCAGTGGCTCTTCACCTGTTAAAAGCTACAATATAAAATATGAAATCTACAATATACCACAAAAATAAAAAATATGAAATCTACAATATAAGAAGCAATAAAATCGGACGATTAAAGGATATTCATTGTATAAAAATGTAACAAAGATTAGTAATAGTAATGCAACCCTATATGCAATTTACAAACTATTTACAAATGTTATTTAATAGGTAGGCATTAACTTTCTGACAGTATATATACTTTGAAAGCGCTACAGTTTCTAATATTTGCCGTATCGAAGGGCATTGAATAACTATATAGGCAGCAGAGTCTTGAGAGGTGCCCCTCTACATTGGTATAATTAGTTTTGCTGTCCTGAATGTCCTGTCCCAAAGGAAAATTTAACTTGATAAACTGACTGCAGTAAAGGCAAAATTTGTTCAGCATAAGTGTCACTATATTGAAGTTCTTTTTCACATATTTACTATTACTGGGGCATAGAATATTGTTTGCTATACTAAGGACTTTGTTGTAAAGAGGTTTGTTATATTGAGGTTCCATTGCATCATTTTATTTGTTAAAGAACTCTGGAGCATGAATGTGCAGGCTCTCAAAAGGAGATTTTACAATAAGATTTTGGAGGTGTAACATAAATCCGACACAAAGAGGGGCTGCTGATCCCTTCAGCCCACCCCTAAATAGTCTAAATCTGTTGATGGTTTTCAAGTGTTTCACTATCCCCACTGTTTTCTCTGAGTCACTTTGACACACTTTTTAAATGCTGTTGTCTATTATTATAGCTGACCCATCATTAAGCAGCCACCTTTTGGGGACCGGCAAGTGGCCTCTTTTAAATGGAGGTTGGCCATTCTGTAGAGGCTTGTCATAAATTATCATAATCGTTAGCAGAAACATCACTTCACTTTGAAACAATTATGCGACTGGAGCAGCATTGCTGTTCCATAAACAATCAGTCGTCACCTTCTATTTCAGACTGTATTTTCTTCATCATGTTCTTAAAACAAGGGCAAACTAAGTGTATCAAGCGCTTGATGGCTGCTACCAGAGGTGACAACAATGAAAGAACTCTGATTGGGATGGTCAAAAGGTGGCCACTAAATAGAGGTTTAAGTTCCCATAATGTTCTAGGATTATTTTGGGACTTTTATTACTGGCTCCTTAATAGAGGGTAGCTGCTTAAAAGATGGCCACTCAATGGTGATTCAACTGAAGTTTACACAGCATACCATTCAATCCAGGTGAAGGCTGGTTTTCACTAGCGACAGAGTCGGAGTTGTAATCAGAAGTGTAGAAATTTACGATCTGGTGAAAACAGTGATCTGATTCCGCTCACGAATCCATCATTTACAATCAAGTCAAAACTAGGTTGTCAGAGTCAGAAGCGTTGTGATTGGTTTATCCTTCCATTTCTGCTTCTGACTCCAACAATCTGGTTTTCACTAGATTGTAAGGAATGGAGTCATAAGAGGAGTCAGAAGAAAATGGAACATTCTGATTGTTCCGACCCCGATTCTGTCGAGTCTATGACTCTGCATGCAACTCCGTTTTTTTTCGCTGACTCATAAGCGCTCTTACGACGCTGCTTCCGACTCCGACTCTATTGCTAGTGAAAACCAGCCATAAAAGGCCTACCCTTCTGGGTAGAAACAAGAGTCTTTTCTAATTCCAAATGCTTCTTCCAGTTCTTTTACTACTTCATGTTCACCACCCTCAACGTTCCTGGATTCTTTTTTGACTTTGTTGTCCCCAAGAAACCTTGTAATTACAATTTTATGGCCTGAAAGAGTTACCCTTCCCCAGGGTTTCGCCATGGTGCATATACGATCATGAGTAAATGGTGACTTGTCATTTGTCTGATGATACTCTAACATTTCAAAGAAGTCCTCCGTTTTTCTTGGTATGAGGTCAAATATGTATCTCGGCACCCACATCGGATCCTCAGGACTTGTAATCTGCTCCTTCTCAATTTCTTCTTGGTCAGTTTCATCGACAATTACTTTAATCTTTTCTTCATAGATATGGTCGTCTCCGCTCTTTCGAATTCGATAAGTGCCACTCTGTTGTTCTTGATGTTCTTGTAAGCCAGTGAAACGAAGAGGCAACCAAAAGGAATCGCCGAACCCAACATCGGTGAGCAACAGCTCGCCTCCGACTTTTACCATAAGAACGCGATGTTCAACTGGTGGACCTAGAACGCCTGTCTTCCTATCTAACACTGAGGCAGCATGTGTTGTGTATTCAAATCCGAGATAGTCAAGAAGGAAAGAAAACATCGTGTTTAGTTCAAAGCAAAATCCACCTCGATGTCTTCGCACGATCTTTTCAAACAGCCATTCTTTAGAGAAACGCTCAGGTTTTCAAATGGTACAGATAGGATATGACACCCGTCGCGTACCCAGTGCAGCGGACACGGGATGTTGTGCACTGGAGATCGGGAAGTGTCAACCACAGTATAAAATTTAACAGCACAAGTTGACTCAACAGCATTTAATACGATCACCAACTCGTCTGAATTATTGTACACATGCGGTGAAAACTAAAAGGGGAAATTACAATGTACAAGATCAAAAAAAAGGGGCTGAGGCTAATTACAAAAGAAGCAAAATTGAAAGGAAAACGAAAATTAAATACAATAAGCTGAAACTTACGTCTGATCCTGTCTTAAGGGCTAGAGAAACTCCGACGTTACGTAACTCCGAAAAAGATAAAACCGCTCTGAAAACTCCGACGTTGCTCCGTAGATCTCCACAAAAACTAAAGGGGCGTTCTCTGATAAGGGTACAATTCACGTGTACAGTTGTAAAACCGGTTAGAAAACAGGAATGGCTAGCTACATAATTGATTCAAACTGTGAACAGTAGCACATGAAAATAGGGGCGTAAAAACTCGATAAATGAAACAGAACAGAAACGTATCTTATCTAAATCAAAACAAAACTAAGCTTAATTACGTAATCAAGTTCTCTTTGATTGAATGTTCATTGTTCATCACACTCCTCGCCCAAGGATTCTTATCCTTGCTACTCATATTGTCTTGGCGTTTACTGCTGGTCTGGATCAGCCGTGTCGGTCAGGAGTAGAACTAGCTCCTTAATTGGTCTAAGGTAGGTTTTCCTTTCTCCGTCTCTAACGTTTACTTTGACTTTCCTCACTCTACCGTCGTCGCTCCTCAGGACTTCCGACACTCGTCCCAGCGGCCAATCGTTACGGTGTTGTGATTCGTCTCGCACAAGAACAATATCTCCCACGCACAGGTCTCGCCGCGTCTCCATCCACTTTTGTCGCGGCTGTAAGCTCTGCAAGTACTCTCTCTTCCACCTGGTCCAAAATTGTTCCGCAAGGAACTGGACTCGTCTCCATCGACGGCGCGCGTAGATATCTGTCCGCATGAACTGGCCTGGAGGGGGTGAGGCTGGGCGTGTCTTCATAGTGAATAACATCGCAGGGGACAGAGGCTGCGGGTCATCGGTGTCGGACGGCAGCGCTGCTATCGGCCTGGCGTTCACAATGGCTACAACTTCGGCCATCAGGGTCACCAACAATTCATGTGTAAGCTGACTCTGGCCTAACTCAGTGAACATAGCATCCAATACACGGCGAATCGTATTAATCTGCCTCTCCCACACACCGCCAAAATGTGATGCATGGGGAGGGTTAAACTCCCACTTGCAACCGCACTCCGTTACGAACTTCTCTACTTTCTTCTCGTCTAACTCGGATGCTGCTGCGTCAAGCTCCGTCTTAGCTCCTAACGAAATTTGTACCCCGATCGCATCTGAGGAGTTTAGCGTGGCCTCGTAGTGCGAAGAACCTCCTCAATGCACAGATAAAGGCACTGGAGTCCATAGCTTCTAAGACTTCGATGTGAATGGCTCTGCTGCTTAGGCACGTGAACACTAGGCCCCAACGCTTGGCGTTTACTCCTCCTCCTCTAGTCTTACGTGTTTGCACCGCCCAGGGGCCAAAGACATCAAATCCTACATTGGTAAAGGGGGGACAGACTTCGGTCCTATCTAACGGGAGGTCGGCCATACGCTGTTCTAGGTGCGGTCCTCTCAGCTTCTTACATAGGACGCAAGCTCCGATGACTTTCGTGACTACGTCATGGCCTCCAATAAGCCAGAAACCTGCTTGTCTAATTGCACCTCCTGTAATCTGTCTCCCTTGGTGGTGTACTTCATGATGATAGTGTTTAGCTATTAGCTGCGAGACATAGTGACACTTCGGTAGTACGATCGGGTGTTTCTCATTATACTCCATCTGTGCTCTCCTTAATCTGCCTCCGACGCGGAGGATCCCGTAGCTGTCTAGAAACGGATCGAGACGGTACAGCTGCGAGCCTTTGAGAGCCTTCTTGACGCTACTTTGGATTTATCTCGGTAGCTCAGGTTCTTTTCTGGTGTCGCTTAACAACCCACTGAACGCTTCTCTCTGGGTGCTGCTGATTATAACGCGCAGGGCCTGATCCCATTCCTCGACTGTCGGGGGTCTGAGTTTGCCTTGTGTATTACGCGCTTTACTCCTGAGGTTAACTCTTTCTGCTTTAACGTCTCTCCGGTGTTTGAATTCCCTGACAATGACAATTAGGTTAGCGACTGCTCGCTGCAGAGACTTTAATGAAGAAAATTTCTTGAACCTCTCTGCTCCAAGGTCTGGTTCTTCCTCTTCGTGCGTATTTACACTGGCGCTGAACACTGCTTTTCGGACTTCAGGGTCGCTTGCGACGAGCGCGAACGTTTCATTTGTTGAGAGGGTTCTCTCCGGTTCGCGTAGGAATTCCGGGCCTACTAGCCAGCTCGTCTCCATTAGCTTGCTTGAGGGAACTCCGCGCGTTGCTAGGTCTGCTGGGTTCAAATCAGTCTCCACATATCTCCACTGCTCCGGGGTAGACATGCTTCTAATCAGCTCGACTCGGTTAGCTACGTACACATAAAACCGTCGACTCTCGTTGGTAATGTAGCCAAGTACTACTTTTGAATCGGTGTAGTATATCACGTCAGAAATCTTCAGATCGATTTCTTTTATAACTCTCTGGGCTGCTTGAACAGCTAAGACTGCTCCGCACAGTTCTAGACGCGGTATACTCGTCGGATTTAACAGGGAGACTCTTGCTTGGCCGTAGACGAGAGCCATGGACACCTCGTTTGCTTCGTTGAACTGGCGAAGGTAGACTGCGGCTCCAATAGCGTCCTGACTTGCGTCGGAAAAGGCGTGTAACTCCGCTCTAGTCACGCTGCCGAAATCTTTAGGGCGGTAACAGCGAGGCACGCAAAGGTTCTGCAACTCTACGAGAGAGTCTCTCCAACGCGTCCACCGATTTATCATCGCGGTAGGGAGGGGGTCGTCCCAGGCTAGGGGGGTATTGTTCTCCTTTGTCCGTTCTCCCATATGGACGAGCTGCTGCAGTACTTTTCTCCCTTCGAGCATAACAGGTACTGCAAGGCCAAGCGGGTCGTACACAGAGTTGACGATGGACAATACTCCTCTCCTTGTAAATGGCTTCTCCGGTAAAGATACCTTAAAGGTAAAGGCATCTGTCTCCAGGTCCCAGAATACCCCGAGCGAACGTTGAGCTGGCAAGCTGTCGTGGCGTAAATCCAGGTCACGCACGTCTTTTGCTCGATCTTCGGCCGGGAAGGCTTCCATGACTTCCACAGAATTACAAACTACTTTGTGAAGTCGAAGGTTAGCTGTGGCTAGGGTGGCTTGCGCACTCTTAACCAGGTCTGTCGCTCCTTGAGTAGATGAAAACGAGGTCAAGCCATCATCGACGTAAAAGTTACGGCAAATGAACTTTTTGGCCTCCTCGCCATGCTCCTCCTCGCCGTCAATGGCTGTTCTGCGTAGGCCGTAGGTAGCGACTGCGGGACTGGGTCCGTTGCCAAATAAGTGTACATTCATCCGATATTCTATAATGGGCTTTGACGGATCGTTCCCTTCGAACCATAGGAAACGAAGGAAGTCTCTATGCGGTGGCTCAACATAGAATGAATGAAATATTTGCTCGATTTCGCACATTACTGCTATATTCTCCTTGCGAAAGCGCATGAGGACTCCAATGAGGTTGTTCATCAGGTCAGGGCCTGGTAAAAGTACTTTGTTCAATGAAACTCCTTCAAACTCGCAACTGGAATCAAATACGACGCGAATGGTGCGCTTTGTATTGTGATAAGTTGCAAAATGCGGTAAGTACCAGGAACGGCCGGGAGGAGGCGGAACTTCTTCACTTGGGATAGCCGAGGCATGGCCTTTGTCGATTATTTTTCCCATAAACTCCAGATAGTCCGCTTTCATTTCGGGTTTCCTGGCAAACGTCTTGAGAAGCCCTTGTAAGCGCTGCATAGCTTGAACTCGATTGTTCGGCATAGTCTGGCGCTCGTTACGAAACGGTAGTGGCATCTCCCAGTTTCCCTTTGAGTTCTTGTGTATACCTCTATCCATTATCTCCAGAAACTTACGGTCCTCACAGGAGAGACCGGGCTCGTTGTCACCTCGTGTCTTCCTAAATATGTCGTCAGTGGCACGCTCAAAGAGGGGGTCTGTAACCTTGATCTGGTTGGGGCAAGGTACTAGCTCGTAAATTCTGCTTCCGGTCTCCAGTTCTTTCTCAGTAACAGTGGTCAGGCTGGTGAGGCGAGTGAGGACGTGTACGGGACCACTGGCGAAGTCAAGGCACGTCTGACCAGTGACGGTCCAGCCGAGGGCCAGTCGCTGAGCCCAGGGGGCTCCTTTCGGGCCATTTCTGAACTCCCTGACTTTTAAAAGCTCCGGTGCGTCTCGACCAAGTAGAAGGTGAGTCTTAACTGTCTCGTTTATGGGAGGTATTTCGTGCGCTATGGCCTTAAGGTGAGGGAAACTCCTTGCCATGTCTGGGGTAGGGATTTCGCGCTTAGTGAGGTGTGGGTTACGCCGGCTATAGACGTCCACCAGCAGGGTCTTGCTGCAGGACACGCCTCCTGTAGGTCCACAGAGCACGGTACATTTTGGGTTGACTGTTTCATTCTCCGGTTTAGAGGGTGGCCGCTTCTCCTTATGCAGTACGGCGCTGTGACGCTTGTCTCCGCAGATAGCGCACTGTACGGGGGTGTTACACCGATTCGCGACGTGGTAAGGGCTGAAACAGCGAAAGCATAGGCGGGCGTCTTTGATCCACTCCGTACGTTCTTCCAGGGGTTTCGCCGAGAACGCTTTACACTCCTGCAGATTGTGTCCGTCTCTTTCGTGATACGGGCAATGTTTAGTCTTAGTTTCTCTTTTTTCAGGGGCCTCTCTCT
Source organism: Porites lobata (assembly GCA_942486035.1). NCBI lineage: Eukaryota > Metazoa > Cnidaria > Anthozoa > Scleractinia > Poritidae > Porites > Porites lobata. The sequence continues at coordinate 4,872,286 of CALNXK010000007.1, read as the reverse complement.
GTTCTTCTCCGGCACTATCCTTTCCAGCTGTGGGATGAGTCTCCGTTTCAAGCGTTTTCTTTTCTTTGCGTGGCTTAGGTGCTGAAACCTGGGTGGGGCTGGCTGCTTTACCGGCTAGAACGTTTGGATCGTTCTTTATCTTTGATTGCTCCTGGACTATTTTAGAGAATCTGGAGAAGGAGGGATACGCTCCGCCGTTGCTGTTCGAGTAATAGGCTACTTCTTTCTCCCATTTGGCGCGGATAAACTGCGGCAACTTCGCGGTTATTGGTTGCATGGCGTTAGGATAGTTGAGGCAGGCAAGTCCGGGGAGATAAGTCACTTGACTTTCGATATCCCCGCATAGATCTGCGAACAGCTGCAGTTTATCGTGTTCTCGCTCGTCAAAGGTCGCGGTGTCCCGTAAGCGCTCTAACAATGTATTACTAATCACAGCCACGCTCCCGAAACGCCTTTCTAGTTCTTCCCACAACTCGTTTAGCAACGCAACGAGGTCGCGCATTTGCCGCTTCCGGTAGTTATCAACGAGGCGTTGTGGCCTTCCGCTAGTAAAGCTTCTTAAATAGTTTATCTCCTGAGTTGGGGATACATCAGCGTCTAACAGCATAGTTTTGAAGGCGGTTTTCCAGGGATGGAAGAGGGTAGGGTCCCCAGAGAATATGTCAGGCTGGCATTTTGGGAGATTTTGTCTCGCTAGGCTGGCAACTATCTGTTGATTTGCGACTGTAAGCGAATCTATCAGCTGACTTCCGGTGATATCTTTCAAAGGGGTCGAAGATATAAGTGGTTGCCGATTGAAAATGGTATTTTGTGGCACTACACGATCCTCATCTGTGGATTGCTGCTGAGGTAGATCCGGGTTTAGGACGTGAAGTTCAGGGAGGAGGTCCGTTTTCTCCGATTTTCTTTCTTTGGGGGTGGGGCGCAATGGAAGCTTTATATGTTCTGGCGTGCTTAACGGCTCGTGATTTCGCTCGGAACGTGATACCTTTCCCGTGGGTAGGGGGTTGGAATGTACCCACTGGGAAGTCCTCTCCTCTGCTTTAATTTTGGGAACTTCTAACTCTGGTAATTCAAAATCTTTCTCATCTTCTTCTTCTAGAAGAGCTTCCTCGAAAACTTTAAGTTTAGCGTTCGCCATCGCGGCCTCTTTGTCTGCTCCGAGAATCGCGATCTCCTTTTCGAACTGCGCTATCTCCTGTTGTCGAATTTTCTGCGCTTCTGCTTCGCGTGTCCTGCGCTCAAGTTCTTTTTGTGCTATTAGCCGCGTGTACTGAGCTTCTTCTCTTGCTGCTTTAGCTTCGGCTAGCGCTTGCAATCTAGCGGTAGTGCTGCTAGTTTTGGAGGCTGATGAATGACGCGAGGAACGACGAGAACACACAGATCTTGTCTCCAACAATTTGTTGGATTGTCTAGTAATTCTATTCTTTAGACTGTCTAAAAGTAAGAGGGCTCGGTTAAGGGTCTCGTTCTCTTCACTAAGTTGAGCCTCTTCTAAGTAATCGCCGCGTGAATCTTGTTCGTACAATCCAATAAACTCCTGTAACAATCTTCCAAACTCCTCCGAGGCGAGTGTAAGGTCACGCGCTACAGTATCAATATGGCTGTCATCACTTAGCCCTTCTACTGATTGCATAACACTAAGGAGCCTTTTACGCGATCTAAGAATTTGCCTCCGTTTAAGTTCTACAGCGCTTTGTAGAGCCTTTTGTGTGGGTCTCGTCTGCCTTTTGCTCCGCTCTCCATTGCTCCTTCTACGTTAAGCCATTCTTTTCCTGGGCTCGTCATTCTCGATGGCTCTGGGTTTAAAGTATGATACCGCTTACCTCCATTCGTTGATTTTATCCTCAGACTTTTCACTTTCGCGTACCCAGTGCAGCGGACACGGGATGTTGTGCACTGGAGATCGGGAAGTGTTAACCACAGTATAAAATTTAACAGCACAAGTTGACTCAACAGCATTTAATACGATCACCAACTCGTCTGAATTATTGTACACATGCGGTGAAAACTAAAAGGGGAAATTACAATGTACAAGATCAAAAAAAAGGGGCTGAGGCTAATTACAAAAGAAGCAAAATTGAAAGGAAAACGAAAATTAAATACAATAAGCTGAAACTTACGTCTGATCCTGTCTTAAGGGCTAGAGAAACTCCGACGTTACGTAACTCCGAAAAAGATAAAACCGCTCTGAAAACTCCGACGTTGCTCCGTAGATCTCCACAAAAACTAAAGGGGCGTTCTCTGATAAGGGTACAATTCACGTGTACAGTTGTAAAACCGGTTAGAAAACAGGAATGGCTAGCTACATAATTGATTCAAACTGTGAACAGTTGCACATGAAAATAGGGGCGTAAAAACTCGATAAATGAAACAGAACAGAAACGTATCTTATCCAAATCAAAACAAAACTAAGCTTAAAGGGACAGTGTCCCGATTATGCGCACTCGCGAGCGTCATCTGTCTTTTCTTCAAAAGACAATAGAACTGTCATATTGACTCGACAAGATTTCCTTCCGGACCGCACCGCCGACGGAGATTTGTTGTTTATATTCTCAAGCAATACTTTAGACTTTCGAAGAAATCTTTCGTCTTATTTAAAATTTGGCTCGCGGCACGAAGACTTATCGCGATTTTGTCGCTAGCAGCGCCGCCTCGCGACCCGAAAATCTCTTTCCGCCCGCTTTAAAAACAGATTTTTTAATGTGAAACTCATGTCAGAGGTCAATTGTTCCAAGTCCAGTAATATCTGCCTGACTTGCTCGCGTTCTAGCCTCAAACGTTGGAATCACATAAATAGAAATGCAATCTCAATGTTATGACTCATCGCAAATGTTAATCAAAAAGTATATATTATGATTTAATGGAACTAGTTTTTCTAAACATGTAGCGCCTGTTTGTTTGATTTTGTCGGCCGTTAGGGAGATTCATTTAAAAGTTTACTAACACGTCGTTGCAGAACATTCTGCTTCACGAAGCTTTATTCCACAAGATCTCCTCAGTCACATCAATGTCTCAATGGTTTCTTTCTTACAGTCTTTATTGTTGCTGTTTCGTTTCTGCGTATTCCTTTCACAATTATCTGAGCTTGTATGGAAGCTGGCAGAAGAAATAAGCCTTCAATCGGCATCAAAGTGCTTCCCATCTTTTGGACCTCCGGGCCAACGGCAATAAAAGTAACGCCAAAAAATCCAGATTTGGCCCAAATCGAAACTTAACAGGAACAATATATCATTGATCTGTAATCCTGAGTAGTGTTAGTGTAGTATTGAACTCGGCCAAGCGCGATGCAAACGGATTTTTCAAGGTTCTTTTACTCTCCTCGCATCTTTTGATTTCGCGACATCCTGTCCAAAAATCAAAGTTTGGTGCATGCGCAGTAACGGGATACTGTTCCTTTAATTACGTAATCAAGTTCTCTTTGATTGAATGTTCATTGTTCATCACAACATCGATGTAGTTCTGTCAACACCTCGACAGTTGGTTCTTTTGATCCTGTATAGTTTATACGAGTAAAATATTCCTCGGCTTCTTCTTTACTCAGTTTTGCCGCCATCTTGGTTTCATTGGACGAGTTCCCTCTCATGGGGAAGGAGGGGAGAGGGGAGCGCAGGCTTTTATTGGTTTGGTATAAACATTGCAATGCTGATCGTACTACATGAAAATTAGCTTTGCAAGACATCAACACGACACCGATAGAACCCAAAACAGAGCGGGGTTGCAGCGGTCGACAGCTCTTTCTCCATATTGTGGCTAACCAGGACGGCGCGCAACAACAGACAGAACAAAGAAGGTCTGCTGAGAAAATACCCACTCACTCTGCCCTAACATTGAACTCCAGCACCCACCGAATCACGCCATATCACGAGGGGGTGTGCGACACGCTTCCTGAAACCCTTACCCTATTTCAGTCCAAAATCTTCCCTACCCTATTTCAGACTTGATCAAAAATTTGATGGCGGAGGTCTCGCGCGCGAAGCGTGCCAGTGCATCACCATGGGTGAGAAAATTGGTAAACTATCTATCCGAGAAAATTTGGTTATGACGTAGCTTACGAAAGCGCACGAACGACCGTCCGTACACCCACTACATGTAAGCCAATGCCAAATGTCAGGTTATTGATATGTTGATCAAGAATACACTCTCTTTTGTACTTAATTTAGTGCCCGGAACGCAGTGAGTGGAAATCGCATTTTAGGGCATCAAAATTTCGAAATTTTGATGCCCAAAATGACAAGGAGGGTCTCAATGGGGTGGTGGCTTTTATGGTTATCGGCTAAAATTTTGGATCTTTTACGGCTATCGGTTAATTTTTTTCAGTTACGGTTAACAAAAAAAGTTAAAAATTCATTTCTTTTGTTTCATAGAGTTAAATATTAATAAACCTGTATTTTTTATCTTCAAAGCAAATAAAGGTCTTAGGATCATCTCGGGATAAATTCAAATTATTCTTTTGAAAAATTTTAACATTTGATAGATCATACTATTTATAAAGTATTCCTTTTTTAATATTATTTTACACATAGCAATGTCAATAGTCATTCAAAATAATTCTTAGTTTAAAACATAGCTAAAACAAGCTTACCTGCATCGATGTTAAGTTTATCTTCGATAGTTTACGTTTAGGTTTGTCCAGCTCCGCAAATATCCTCCAAATAGCAGATGTTGCCCTCCGAGTTGTCTTCTTGCTGTTTTTGCTATGTTTTTAGCCATTATTTCGCCTAGTTCCAGTTGTGGCTAGTTGTAGTTCTTACCGCTTAAAATATCTTCATGTAACATGTAACTATGTGTCACTCAACATAACTATGCATCACTACCCATCACCACCTATCACTGTCCATCACTACACATCACCACATACCACTACATATCACTACACATCACTATCCATCACTATCCATCATTACACATCACTATCACTATCCATCATTATCCATCACTTCACATCACTACACATCACTATCCATCACTTACCATCACTATCCATCATTACCTATCACTACACATCACTACCCATTACTACACATCACTATCCATCACTATCCATCACTACACATCACTATAGATCACTACACATTACTACCCATCACCACACATCACTATCCATCACTACGCATCACTGTCCATCACGATACATCACTAAACATCACTGTCCATCGCTACACATCACTGTCCATCACTACACATCACTGTCCATCACTACACATCACTATCCATCACTTCACATCACTGTCCATTACTACACATCATTATCCATCACTAGACATCACCGTCTATCACTACACATCACTAAACATCATTGTCCATCACTACACACCACTATCCATCACTACAGATCACTGTCTATCACTACACATCACCGTCCATCACTACACATCACTAAACATCACTGTCCATCACTACACATCACTATCCATCACTAGACATCACTGTACATCATGCACTACACATCACTGTCCATCACTAAACATTACTATCCATCACTACACATCATTGTCCATCACTACACATCACTATCTATCACTTCACATCACTGTCCATTACTACGCATCACTGTCCATTACTACGCATCACTGTCCATCACTGCACAGCACTGTCCATCACTACACATCACTAAACATCACTGTCCATCACTACACATCACTATCCATCACTTCACGTCACTGTCCATTACTACACATCATTATCCATCATTACACAGCACTGTCCATCACTAAACATCACTACACATCACTGTCCATCACTAAACATCACTACACATCACTGTCCATCACTACACATCACTACCCATTACTACACATCACTATCCATCACTACACATCACTATAGATCACTACACATTACCACCCATCACCACACATCACTATCCATCACTACGCATCACTGTCCATCACGATACATCACTAAACATCACTGTCCATCGCTACACATCACTGTCCATCACTACACATCACTGTCCATCACTACACATCACTATCCACCACTATCCCTCACTTCACATCACTGTCCATTACTACATATCATTATCCATCACTACACAGCATTGTCCATCACTACACATCACTAAACATCACTACACATTACTATCCATCACTACACATCACTCTCCATCACTACACATCACTATCCATCACTAAACATCACTAAACATCACTATCCATCACTATCCATCACTACACATCCCTATCCATCACTACACATCAATGTCCATCACTATCCATCACTACACATCACTGTCCATCACTACACATTACTATCCATCACTACACATCACTGTCCATCACTACACATCACTATCCATCACTTCACGTCACTCTCCATTACTACACATCACTATCCATCACTACACATCACTATCCTTCACTACACATCACTGTCCACTACTACACATCACTGTCCATCACTACACATCACTGTCCATCACTACACATCACTGTCCATCACTACATATCACTGTCCATCACTACACATCACTGTCCATCACTACACATCACTATCCACCACTACACATCACTGTCCATCACTACACATCACTGTCCATCACTACACATTACTATCCACCACTTCACACCGCTGTCCATCACTATCCATCACTATTCAGCACTACACTTCACTACACATCACTATCCATCACTACACATCACTAACCATCACTAACCATCACTACGCATCACTGTCCATCACTACCCATCACTATACATCACTACCCATCACTGCACATCACTTTGAAAACTTGCAAGAGGTGAAAGGCCGCACATCTTCACTGGCGTTAAACCTTTGAAAACCTTTTACATATTGCTCCAACTCTTTCAGGGATCTTACAGTTTAAAATTTGAACTATGATATAGCTTATATATAGCGGACCAAGATGCAGCTCGGTACAGTTTATGTTCAGCAAAGGAAAATTGTGTAAGTTGAGCAGAACGTTTAAAATGTACAACAGACAATTTGTTTAGTTCGCGCGTATTCCAGTAGAATTTGTGGCCCATTTATGAGATTTGTCTACTCAAAAATATAATAATTTTTCCATAGCTGCTGTTATCTTAGGGTATCTGCTTTTAATATCTCCGTAAAGTTTAGGTTTACGCCATCTCAGAGAACAATGTTCAGCTGTACAAAGCAGGTAGCTTTTAAATATATCCAGACCTAACACTGGTTTTGTGTATATTTATGACGGCTTTAGTAGAAGCATTATTTAAATACATTATGATGCTGTGTCCTTTGAATATCGTTTTAAAACTCAATCGCTTGGTAAATGTCTCTTGTAGTGTTAATATCAGAGGAGAGTATTTTAAAGCTCGATATTTTTCAATATCATTAGCATGTTGCTTTTTTACCAATCAATTGACTGGCTTCTTTGTGCCACTACATAATGTTTGCAGTTAAATATGGTGAACTCTGAACCATTCCGTATTGCTTGATTTGGTAAGCGTTTATATATCCACCCTGGTTTGTTTGGAGGATCAAAAATGGTGCGGTAAACCTTTATAAAAAACACAACCTAGCTTTCAGAAAACACGGATCGAACCTACAGCAACCTGATTGGTTTTTTTCAAGGAACCAATCAAACCGCACCATTTTCGATCCTCCAAACAAACCAGGGAGGATATATAAACGCTTACCAAATCAATACGCGCGAACTGAACAAATTGTCTGTTGCACATTTTAAAGGTTCTGCTCAACTTACACAATTTTCCCTTGCTGAACATAAACTGTACCGAGCTGTATCTTGGTCCGCTATATATAAGCTATATCATGGTTCAAATTTTCAACTGTAAGATGTAAGATCCCTGAAAGAGGTCTCCTGCAATGGAGCAATATGTAAAAGGTTTTCAAAGGTTTCACACCGGTGAAGATGTGCGGCCTGTCACCTCTTGCAAGTTTTTACTCGCAATAATCCCCTTTTTTTTTTCAAGAAAGAATAAGCCATTTTCAGATTTGTTATCCAGAGTGGCCATGCCACTTTTCCTTTAAAAATATTAAGCAATGTTTCTGTAACTAGTCACTAAACAATAAAGACAAAAGTGTTTACGAAAAGAAAAAAATGTTAAAAAGTGCTTCCAAATAAACATGCTCTTTTTGCTTAAAAAACGACTACTATAGCTTTAAGCTGTAATAATATTACAGGACTGGGGTCTCTGGCAGTTTCAACATGCTGTAACTGCATTACATAACTTGACTGATGATACCGTATCGGCTTTCCCTGTGGTTGAAGGATTTTGTCCTATACGTGAGGGAAAAAAATAAACAAAAATAGCAACAACAAAAATCATGTACTTATGTGCCTTTTACTTTGAAATAAAAAGTTTTATTGATTATTTTTCATTGTGATATTGGGTTATTAGGGGTATGCCAAAACCGAGGTTCGGTTCGCGCAGGGAGCTTTAGCATTGACGACGGCAACGGCAGCGAAAACGTTAGTTTTAAAATGAATTCCCGTTTTTTCAATCTTTGTGGCGTTTATTCCAATTTGCTGAAAATGGCAAGTGTAGGCGAATTTCCCTGGAGCTGATTTCTTGAGGACCGCACTCAAGTTTAGAGAGAGAAAAAGAGATTCGTCGTCGCTTGTTTACGTCCTCCATAAAACTTGTAATTAGGCATTTTCACGTCGTAGCCGTGCAAGGACGGTAAAGAAATGTACAAAAAAGCGTGATGCACGTGCAAAGTTGTTGTTTTGCGTAATAAACCTATGGCTTTTTTTGACGTCCTGGTTGCCGTCGCCGTCGTCATTGCTAAAGCTCCCAGCAACGACGACGGCGACAGCAACGAGGAAACAATACGGGTTTAATTTTATTACGCAAGACATCAACTTTGCACGTGCGTCACTCATTTATATACATTTCTTTACCGTGCTTGCACGACTACACCGTGAAGATGGCGACGGCAACGAAAAGGTCACTTTTAAAATGAATTAGCACGTTTTCAGACTTTCAGCTATTATTACAACTCGCTGAAAATGTCGACTGTAGGTTAATTTCCCTAGAGTTGATTTCTTGGGGACCGCACTCAAGTGTAGAAAAAGAAAGAAATTTCGTCGTAGCTTATCAACGTCCTCCATAAGGTGAAATTAGGCATTCACGTGCATCACGCTTTTCCGTACATTTCTCTGCCGACTACAAGCCGAAACTGCCTAATATCACGTTTTGTCGAAAAAGAGAATATAATTATTACAGCCAATATAAAGTACTTAATACACGTAACACGAGAATTTTATTTTGCAAAGGTTATTTGCAGAAATTTATACGCTTTATTTTCAAATGTGAGAAGAGCTTATACAGTCAATAAGAATGGCGTACACCTTTTTATTACAGGTGGAAGGATAACCAATCAAAGAAAGCGTAAATGCCTTTGAGCAATCAAAGCCGTTAATCGTTTGCATTCACATGGCTTTCCTTTACAGAAGCGCCTTCAACTTGTACTTCAGAAATAGGCAAGACGAAGAAAAACTAAAACAGATTTGGGTCGGTTCTTGGTTGATTAGTTTACTCCTCATAAGAGTTTGTGCGGCATCAAAGCATGTTCTTAACTCGCTGCTCTAGTAATTTATTTAAAAAACAAACTAGTTTTCAATGTACATGAAAGTAACGGTCAGCTACCAATTTTTAGCCTTCCTCAACCTTTGGAAAGAATAGTGATATGGTAGTGATGGACAGTGATGTTTAGTAATGTGTAGTGATAGATAGTGATGGGTAGTGATGAGTAGTGATGTGTAGTGATGGATAATGATGTGTAGTAATGGAAAGTGATGTGTAGTGATGGATAGTGATGGACAGTGATGTTTAGTGATGGACAGTGATGTGTAGTGATGGATAGTGATGGACAGTAATGTGTAGTGATGGATAGTGATGGGTAGTGATGAGTAGTGATGTGTAGTGATGGATAATGATGTGTAGTGATGGATAGTGATGTGTAGTGATGGACAGTGATGGGTAGTGATGGATAATGATGTGTGGTGATGGATAGTGATGTGTAGTGGTGGACAGTGATGTGTAGTGATTGATAGTGATGTGTAGTAATGGACAGGGATGTGTAGTGATGGATGGTGATAGGTAATGATGAGTAGTGATGTGTAGTGATGGATAATGATGTGTAGTAATGGACAGTGATGTGTAGTGATGAATAGTGATGTGTAGTGATGGACAGTGATGTGTAGTAATGGACAGTGCTGTGTAGTGATGGACAGTGATGTGTAGTGATGGAAAGTGATGTGTAGTGATGGACAGTGATGTTTAGTGATGTAAAGTGATGGATAGTGATTGGTACTGATGGAAAGCGATGTGTAGTGATGGATGGTGATGTGTAGTGATGTGTAGTGATGGATAATGATGTGTAGTAATGGACAGTGATGTGTAGTGATGAATAGTGACGTGTAGTGATGGACAGTGATGTGTAGTAATAGACAGTGATGTGTAGTGATGGACAGTTATGTGTAGTGATGGATAGGGATGTGTAATGATAGATAGTGATGAGTAGTGATGGACAGTGATGTGTAGTGATGCACAGTGATGTGTAGTGATGGATAGTGATGGGTAGTGATGCATAGTGATGTGTAGTGATGGATAGTGATGGGTAGTGATGGACAGTGATGTGTAGTGATGGATAGTGATGGGTAGTGATGGAAAGTGATGTGTAGTGATGGATAGTGATGGGTAGTGATGTGTAGTGATGTGAAGTGATGGACAGTGATGTGTAGTGATGGATAGTGATGTGTAGTGATGGCTAGTGATGGACAGTGATGTGTAGTGATGGATAGTGATGGGTAGTGATGGACAGTGATGTGTAGTGATGGATACTGATGGGTAGTGATCTGGACAGTGATGTGTAGTGATGGATAGTGATGTGTAGTGATGGATAGTGATGTGTAGTGATGGACAGTGATGGGTAGTGATGGATAATGATGTGTGGTGATGGATAGTGATGTGTAGTGGTGGACAGTGATGTGTAGTGATTGATAGTGATGGGTAGTGATGGACAGTGATGTGTAGTGATGGACAGTGATGTGTAGTGATGGATAGTGATGTGTAGTGATGGATAGTGATGTGTAGTGATGGGTAGTGATGGGTAGTGATGTGTGATGGGTAGTGATGAACAGTGATGTGTAGTGATGGATAGTGATGTGTAGTGATGGATAGTGATGTATAGTGATGGATAGTGATGTGTAGTGATGGGCAGTGATGTGTAGTGATGGGTAGTGATGGGTAGTGATGTGTAGTGATGAACAGTGATGTGTAGCGATGGATAGTGATGTGTAGTGATGGATAGTGATGTATAGTGATGGATAGTGATGTGTATTGATGGGCAGTGATGTGTAGTGATGGGTAGTGATCTGTAGTGATGTGTAGTGATGGACAGTGATAGGTTGTGATGGGTAGTGATGCATAGTTATGTTGAGTGACACATAGTTACATGTTACATGAAGATATTTTAGTTGGATTTTTTGTATACGTGTAGGAGAACACGGATTTATTACCCTCAATCTCGTCCCCAAGTCTTCTCGGTTAACGGTGCATTAACCCGTAGAAGTCATTTCCTTGTTAAACACAAAATTCTTCCAAATTTGGTCATCAGCAACTGGTTATGGTGAATTATGCGTGTGTTTTTAGCCAATCAGAATTGGGGAAATATTTTGAATGAATAATAAGATGGATTATCCTTTTCAGATAGCCAGTGTACAGTTGCCCCCTCCCCTCACAAAAAATCGGAGAAGGGGTGTCTGTGGGGAGGGGGCGATTGTCACAGGCTAGTCTCAAACGGATAATCCATTTCTATCTCTATTTTGAAAACGGCCAATAACAAAATTCCTGTGTCCAGTGTTTTAATGATAGTGAAAGACTGTACAGAAGGCTGTCTGCCGTTGCCTTGTTCATAGGCCTCATTATTCCCTGCGGTTAATGCGTTTCGGGTTACGTGGTCCGAGCGAGTTTATTTCTCAGATACGCCACCGAAATGCCTTCACCGAGATTACGTGGGAAGACGCCGAACAGGGATAAGGCATGGCAATGTCCACCTTAGTGGCAGAGAAAACCAAGGAATTGTTATGGGGAATTGTTGTTTATCGGCAACGTGTTTTGCAAACAGTGACATCTCTAGCTGTTGTTTCCCTAGTATTTCGAGGGCACGACCTCCTGAAAATCGCAAACTTTAATCCCCAGCAAGAAGCCAGATTTGCGGTATGGAAAAAATTAGTTCCTCGAGAGAGCGGCGAAAATGGAGTCTAGGCTTAGGTCACAACTAAAAGGCGCTTGGCCTAACGTGCGTACGGAGTCAAAGTAGCCGGGAAATAAAT
>CALNXK010000007.1:4740000-4855000 GCA_942486035.1 Porites lobata | reverse complement strand
CACTTTCGGATGAGAAGAAAAAGCCAGCTAAAACTTTCGTAACGACCAAAGTTCCCCTAAGACATCCGAACGGACAGATAAATAGTTTTTAGGGCAACCGCTCCAAATTTAGCCTACGAAAACATCCGTTTCTCCTCGCAGGCTACTTCAAATTGACCACGCAGGCCTCTAAAGCATAGAGAAAACCATCTGAGACACTTCTGATGTATTTGGAAACATTCGGTCGTTGGCTTGCGCATTATCTACTAAATCATTTTCTAATTACTTCTTTACTACGTTCATCTTAGAAAATTAATCCTTCATGAAATGAACGTGAGTTTTAAAACTAATATCATAGGTGACGAATTAGTGGCGCGTTAATTTCCGTGACCCTATGTTCCATTAGGCCCCGTCCGTTTTAGCCTTCCATTCACAAACGTAAACGCCGTTTTCGGGCACCAGAAACGTTGCTTCTCTTCAACGGTCTCCAGAGTTGAGTGTTTCGAAAACTGTCGACTTATCGTTTTCGTGTGGACAGAGGAAAACGGGAGGTCTTCGACTAAATACGACTGTCATGCATCGTACTGCGGAGGGATGCATGCCTTGTAAGGGTTGCTATTGCATGTATTTGTATAGGCCCCGTCCAAACGTATCCGTTTTTGTTTATGCGTTCTATAAATAAAACAACAACTCGGTACGTTTCTTCAGTTTACCGTTACTACAAGACAGCGACGTGAAACATTCTGATGCGACGTTATCTGGAGGACGACGGTTTATTCTTTTTTTTTCGAAAATTGAAAACGCCTGCTGAGAATTCAAGGACTTTTCACCGCCGTCGAGTGAGTCGTGGTTTGTTGAACCTTCAAGCTCAGTCTAGAGAGGTCTGCGTTATGCCCACCCAAAAATTCCGGAGTTTTAACTCCAAAAGTTTTGTTTTCTTTGAATGTTAAAAATCGGTCCGGATTGGCGCCTGACAGGATAAGATGAGGACAGATTATTATTTTATTGAACAGATATAATGACAAACCTATGTTCTTTAATAAGTTACAACTCAAAACCATTTTGGTAATATATATTAACAACTGTAACTACATATCTTCACTAACATAACAAAACCTGTCCACTCGCCTTTAAGGCAAAAATAACTTAGTTACAAACAATTCAATATTAGCTTAAAGCCCCGTAAGGGCAAAATAAAAATCACCAACCTAACATTTGACACCTGAAGAAGTGAATCCTTGCAAAAACATTTTTTTTTTTCAATCGGCTATAACTCTAAACAGACAGCCATGCCCTTTTAAGCCACTTGAGATATTACAGGGTTCATACAAAAAATTGCAACCAATTTTCAAGGACTTTTCAAGGATCACATTAAATTTTCAAGGACCACCTACTAGGAATATAATTTCACAGATTGTACAAAAGTGCACTAAGGCTTGAACTGTTTGCTTCACCACCTTCTCTACATTTTTCAGTCCACCTGTCTTAAACTGATAGTTAATTATTGCAAAAAACAAGGAGCACTTTATGTAAATAACCTTTAAATTCTCTGAGCTAGGATTTATATTCTGTCTAGGACAACCAAAAAGCATCAAAAAATTCTTTCCAGGCCACTACATTCAAAGTTGAAGAAAATTTAAGAACTTTTCAAGGAAAAGTGGAATTCAAGGACTTTTCAAGGACTTCCCCTAAAATTCAACGGCTTTTCAAGCGTGTGCGAACCCTGTATTAAACAAGCAAAAAACATATAAGACACTGTTTGACGAAATACATAAGGAAAACCTCTCAGTGGTTTCTTTTACCAGGTATAGGGCAGATTTAGCAAAGACATTAAGTAACATCAAATGGGAATAAAAAAAAGCAAAGTGAACGCAACTTTCCGTGCAATTTTCCGCTCTGCCATTGCTCACAATGTTTTTAGATCTGTGCACACGGTCCTATGACCATTTGAGAACATTTTAGTGGACATTTTAGTAGAAGTGTTCATTATTAGGTCCTCTTGTTTTGGTTAGAGTGGGTTTGTGCGTTTGTTTGTTTTTTCAAAGAAACTGAAGTAGAACGTCATTATGACACGCCGTCGGTTCACGTGACTTAAGTTCACCAATCATGTACGATTCTCTTCTATTCACTTCACCAGTAAGTTGCTCAAGTTTTATGACTTTGCCTAGCCTAGTTCATAGTTGATCTCTTAGATTCCACTTTCAAAGGCGGTGAAACACCTAGGGACTATGCTGGACTATGCCCATATTCAAGTCTTGAGATTCAAACTTTCTTTGTGTTAATTTATAAACTAAGTTGAATCCTAACATAGCTGAAAACTATATGGACTATTGCAGTGTATTTTCCTAGTTTACACCTACAGTCATGCAACTGATATTTTCTTATAAAACAGTATTTTCATGATCTTCTTAATCCTATGGTTTTGTAACACTTAAACATACAGAGACGTGTACAGCGGATCATCTGAGCCCATGCCAGTTGCAAGCGGTACAGACTGCTGAGTGCGCCTTGACACTACAATCTTCATCTTCACAAATCTGAACTCTCCAAAAAAACTGGCCATGAATCCCAGTAGCATCAAAGCCGTCAGCCACTCAGACACATCACCGACAACATGATGAATGTAGTTTTTATCGTTAGGATCCCACCTCTGTGGATATGTATTACCACTGGCATGGTAACGCACCCAGTCTTTACTTGCATAGGAGGTTGCTGCAGCACAGGCAATAAAGAACACAGTTGCTCCAATGGTCAGGAGAAGTCGTAATACCAGTAGAGTGCTGGTTATCAGACCACATGACTTCATCTTGTAAGAGATGAAGGATTGAACCCAGCTGTAGACAATACCACATAAAAACACCATCAGGGCACCAATAATGTGCACATAAGCAACTGCATCTTCCTGTTGTAAGAAGAGAAAAACAATAAAACAAAAGAAGGCATTTATATCATTTCGACAAAAATATCAAGACAATAAATCATAAAGTTAATGAATAAGTTCCTTCACAAAGTGATGTCTGATATTACAAAAAATTATATAATAATTTTCATTGATAATACTTAACCTCAAACTAATTTACCATATGGCTACAACAGTACGCGTGCTCTGATGGGCTGTTTTCTTATATTGACTGGGCATTACTAGCTAGGTGTCCAAGGCATACACAATCTGTGTTTAACTTGATACTGGACATCCTTATGGACATCTTTGTTCTGGTCAATTGACAGCTGTCAAAAGGGTATCTGCTGACCAGTGTCACCTGTCTGTAACATGGGCTCGAGTGAACAAGTCATTAATTATATTCGCTGACAAGTTGTTGGTTTTAATTAATCGTTAGCCCAGGTCAATAATGAAAAGGCCATAATTATAATAAATGACTTCTTAACCTCATCCATTTGGTCATTACGGAGAAATCTCAGACCTAAGCCTTGATGTATTGACCTCGCTATTGCTTGGTCAATACATCAAGGCCTTGGTCTGAGATTTCCCCGTAATGACCTCACTCTCAGTTAAAGTTGTATTCAATATTCCCTAGCACAAAGCCTCTAAAGCCACTCCTCTCTCAGATAAGCCCCCCTCTCTATAAAGCCCCCTCAAACCTGCTTGATTTTTTTTAGTATTTCCCTGGCTGAAATCCACTACAAAACAGTTCATATGTTTTTCATGAGTAGAAATTGAATATTGTAACAAGTGAATAGAACTGCGGTTCTTTCCACATTACATATGTGAACAATCAGCGTATTCTCTGTTTTCTCTGAATCTGGGAAATGAAAGAACATAAATATACAAAAAGCCTCAGCAAGAATCAGGTCTGTGCAATAATTCATATGTGAGATATTCAAAAAAACGTTTTACCCAAATTTATAAGGCTTTGTAAGAAGAAACCATGTTGGTGTGTGGGCACAAATTAATATGGCTGCTGGAAACCAACAGAAACATCTGTTTCTGAGTTTTCCTACTTATGCGTGAATTCATCGCTTGAGGAACTCATAAAGTTTTAAGTAATATTTATTCTTAGCAGGGCTGTCATTAAGAGCCGGGGGCCGAACATGGCCCCCGGCTACTTTGATAGGAAAATGGAAGAAAAATAGAACCAAAAGAAATCCCTAGCCATTTGATTCCCCACCTACTTGTTGTATTTACCCGGCAAATTGAAATCTTAGTGACAACCCTGCTTAGACAAGGAACGTTTAGATCCCAAAATCTCAAAAACTCAGGTAAAGTTTTTAACCCACATAAGAGCTTTCCACGCTGTCCGCTAAATTTAATGCTGCGTCATGCAAAAGCCTGAAAATTCAAGTGTCTTCTATCGCAAAACGAAGAACCCTTTGGAACCGAAAAATTGTGTAAATAAAGGTTTTTAGGTGCTGTAATACCTTGTGAAAGTAGAAACTCATAGGAATCGATAGTTTCTTAGTTTGAATTTTGGTGACGTCATTTTGAAAACCCCTGATAAAATCACACTTTTCTTTTTGGCTGGTTGTAGTATGGTTAGCTTAGAGTAGCTTTGTTAGACTTGGTGTATTGCCTACATCTTCCAAATTATGGTCAGTGAAAGTAGCTTATGAAGAATTAGCCCGTGGATTAAAGCCAATTAGGTTACGGCAAAATATTTTGAATTAATGACAATAAACTAATATGTACACCCTTTATATGTGAAAATTTACCAGTAGATATTTTAAAGCTTGGTTCAGTTTTCCATAGTTTTAAGGGCATTATCACACCATATCCACCGGATAGAAATTTATCTGAGGCATCAGTAGCATTATCCACCTTTCGAACAATTGGGACCTGGGCCTAGTTGTTAAAAGGCTGATTATTGCTAACCCGGGGTTAAATTTTAATCCAGATTTGATGTTCTTTCGTTCAAAACAGGGGTGATTTTTCCGCGAATTTGTCCCTAAAAATCCCGCGAAATTTGACTTTTTCTTCCGCGACCTATCAGAAGCCCTGTCTAAAGCATTTCCTTGGATAATTTTTGTTGTTCTCTTTAGCGTATCCAATCATCAAATTGTAGATGAAAAAAATTAAACTGAATTTATTTTTTCTGAGGTCAAATTTTTGCACTAACCCTGGCTTATCTTAATCCAGCTTTGAACAACCCGGCCCTGGTGGATACATTTATTAGGTCCCAGTTGTTTAAACATTGGATAGCGCTATGCAATGGACAAATGGTTAAATCACTTTCAAGCAGATATACATTACAGAAAACAATTGCGTTATTCACTACATAGCGATTTATCCAGTGAATAAAGTTATCCACCTTTTGAACAACTGCAGCTGGGTGGATACTGGGTTATCCACCTTATTTTTGAATGACTGGGGACAGGAGAATAATGGTTCAGTCAATTCCAAGTGCGCCCATCCACTCCCCGGGCATTTGTTGTGCATTGGTCATCTTGCCATTCCCGGTGGTTGGCATTTGTCAGAAAACCTCTGACTGGGGGTGGGGCATTTGTCAATTCTTCTAGAAGTGGTGAATGTCGTTCCTTTTTCAATATTCCACTTAAAAATATGAATATTTTGATAGCTTTAGATATTTCTATAAATAATTTTTTTAATACCTTATGTTTTACACAGATTTGTGTGGTTTTCGCTCTATCTCTTCCCCACCCAGTATTTTTTGCATCTGTCCCGCCACCATGATCAGTTCGCATTTGGAGGAAAACAATCAATGTATCTTTGTGCGTGAATGTTCGAGGCAGAATGGCGTAGAAAACTCTGCGAGGTATTTAAAAGTTATTATAAACTTTGTGTATTGTATGATCAATGTAACTATATATTAATACACTGACGAAACGGTTCGATGGTATAAAGGAGAAGGCACTCATTTTAAGCTCGTCAGTTGTTTGATTATCACGCGGCACGCTGCGAATTGACTGACCCATAAAAAATTGAACCAAGCAAGGATAAAATAAACTTGATCAAACTTGAACTTAGAGAGAAAGAGCTGCTCACAAAGTACCTGAAAATTAGCCACTATGCACGCTCCAAGACTCGACAAAACTCCAAAAAGCATGGCCACTTTGTTAAGTCTTATGAGAAGCTGCCTGTCTCTTTCATTCCAGTCGGCATCGTGTCTAAGTTGAAGATAACGAATAAACGTTGTCAACAGAGCCACAGCAGCGCACATGTTGAAAAGAAATCCAAACACATTGCTTTCAGGAGAATGATCGGCCGTGTCGCTTATGGCGGGGAACCATGATGTGTCATTGCGAAAACGTGAGATGATATACGTTACTGCGAACGTTGCCAAAGAAAAAAGAGCCAAAGCTACTGGGACAAATCCTAGTCCACAACGACCGCACATATTTGCAGATACAATGTAGACTTGAAGCTTGAACCAAAACTTTGGGAATAAAACAAAGTTGTTGATAATTTTCCTTCTGATTATGAAGGTGTAATCATCCTAAAACCATCTTACAGGGTTGAAAAATAAAACGCGAAATCCAGCACTGCTCGAAACTGTAATTTTGCGCTCGCTGTGCAAAAAAATTGAGGAAGTGCTTGACATTGGATTTAGGGTGGAGAAGGTAGGGACGGGTATATCCCAGATTAAATAATTTTCGCCGTTTTACGGTATATTATGGGCATCAAAGAAATATTCAAAAGCAAAATATCATTTTGAAAATGCTTCTTTAAACAAGTCTTCGTGTTTCTGGGCAAGTGTCACTCTAAATCTAAATCTCCCGATTGTGCCAATCGCTTTAATGGCTGTCTACTACCCGGAGGGAAAAAATTGTCAGCCCTTCGTGTTAAAGCGAGGCTAAGTGAGTTTTCGCGCGAAGTTTGGGAACCAAAACAAGTTGTCGTTCTTCCATCTTGCAAGCTAAACAAAGATTTGGAATGGAAAAGCTACAAAACGATGAAAAGAGGAAAAAAGGAATTGTAAATTATGATCTGAAACAAGCTGCATCACATCGATTGCCTGGAAGTGAATCAGCAGCAAAATATCCGATGATATTTTTCCCTTTTCCTTTCCCGCCATATGATATCCAAGAACGTTTCATGACGACACTGTTTCACGTGCTCGACGATTGTAATGTCGGAATTTTTGAAAGCCCGACGGGAACGGTAGGTGATTATATATGAAGGTGAACGAACTTTAACACAGACGTGTAAAATTTGTGTACAGATCGACATAATTATAAAATAGAAAGTGTGTAATTTAACGGTGGCTCAGGTCAAGGAAAGGCCCAGCCATCCTTTATTATCTACCTGGTTTGTTCTTTGCAGGGGAAATCATTAAGTTTGATTTGTGGAGCCTTAACATGGCTCAAGAATTATGAGGAGAGGCGGCAGGAGGAGTTGGACAAAGCTTTGTTGAACGTAAGAAAACCTGGTGATCAAAGGTAAAATATAAGGTACCTTTTGGCGATCTTAGACAATGGGACGTTCTATTTTTTATCCGTACCCCCTCACCCCAAGGATGGCAGGTTTTCATATAGGGGGATCTGAGATTTTTTCTTCCAACAAGACGACATGTAGGTTCTTTGATATTGATTAATTTAATATTAACTTTTAGTCTTGAGAAATAATTTTATTATATCTAAGTTCCACATGCTAGAATCACCTCTGACACCTACTTCAAAGTAATAACATTGCTTAAGACGTTTGGAAATTAAAGCAAGAACCACCCCATTATTTAGCAACATATGCATACAAATTTTCATCCATCATTTCCCTTCACCATGGCTAAAAAGGGCAATAATATTGTAATGACAGCTGAAAACAATAGAAACTAACCATAGACTTAAGCAGTAATGTTATAAGATCTGTGGTTGTAGTAATCACCACACTGAAAATGTCACTAGTACATCTCACGAAGATTTAGATGAAAAATACCACCACAGATACCTCAGTCAGCTTAATTATTTCGCAGTTAAAAGGATAGTATAGGTGCCAATCCAAAAGGAAATTAACCATGACTGAAATAATTGCGGGTGACAAGAGGAGCCTGCAACCCTAATCTCAAGGTTGCTATTATGCATGCGTCGCATGTACAGTGTATGTACATGAAGCCATAATATAATAATAATAATAATAATATTTATATAGCGCCTATACTTTTCAGTGCTAAGCGCTTTACAATGCTTCAAAAAGGTCTGGATAAAAAATACAAATCCTAGAATCATTTACATATATATATATATATACATAGTCTCAAAAATACAAAATAAAAAACCTAAGATAGTTCGTAAACTCGCTTAAA
Organism: Porites lobata; assembly: GCA_942486035.1. Lineage (NCBI taxonomy): Eukaryota > Metazoa > Cnidaria > Anthozoa > Scleractinia > Poritidae > Porites > Porites lobata. The sequence goes on along the minus strand of CALNXK010000007.1, from coordinate 4,846,808 downwards.
AAGAAAGGTCTTCGATTTAGGTTTAAATTTATTCACATCATCGATCGATCTAATGATCGATCGATCTAATGAAAGCCAGCATTCATTTGGACTTCCAACAAGAATAAACAGAATGCAATTTGATCATGTGCATTTCAAAATTATTCTACCAGCCTCATTATCTGATCACACATGTTTTGACCATCTGACACTCTCTTAAAACCTGCGCAAAGTACAGCATTGGAGCTATTTAAGTGTTTTGACCTTTGATCGTTGTCTCCCGCACTTGGTTATTACTAGTTTAAAACCATATTTTTTCTTTCTAGGGAGAACGCCGTAGCAAAGAAAGAAGCAAACTCGTGTAAGTAAATGTATAATGTATTTATGAGTTTAGTTTTTATCACACTAGCTGTTTAAATACCAGTTGGAATAGTGACTGTCCACATGCTGGTTGAAGGCAATTATGCTGGTTGAAGGCAATTATGCAATTATGTCCAGGGAGGAGTGGTCTCTGGAGCCAACCGGACTGGGAAACATTTTTGGGTTGTGGTATGGGGTTTAAAACAAGAAAAGTTGTTCCCTAGGACAAGGTTTTCTCAAATCATAGTAAATTGATGGATATGGATCAGAAGGCACAGTCTGTACCCAACGTGGAAAATTACTATTTTTTTCTTTATATATGGACTTCATACATAGCATCCACACCAGACTGGGTGACAGAGTTTGCCGAAAAACAAGCAAGGCAAGAACAAGAGGATAAAATAAAGGTACCGGTATTTGGGAAGTATTGTTGGACCAATAAATTTGTAACTTATTGCTTTGTTTGTTTGATTGCCAGTTCATGTATTTACCTCACGTTAATGTTTAGTAATCCCATTGATTCTGAAATTAATCATGTTAAATTGTGATTTTTTATCAGAAATTATCAGTCATATTAAATTTTTACCATATTCATAGAAGCATTTTAGGTAGGTTATAAATGAAGGCTGCACAATTAAATCAACAGGAAGAACAAGAGAGGATTAAAAAGCAAAGAGCTGAATTGCAAAAAATTAAGAATGAAGTCAGGCCTGCATTTGCCATCAAAGGGAAGAGAAAGGTAGTGTTATATAAGAAATGATAACTAGTTGTTTAGATGCTATCGTTGAACTTTATCCTTGCTTCAATCTGTTTGTCTCAAAAATTCATAATCATGGCAGCGTTTTGTAAGCACAACCTTTTTTGAGGTTAATTATTTATAAGAGAGTTGTAAGCAGCCTTCAGGGTTGTTTTAAAGCAGCCGTAGCAAATGAAGATTCACCTGTAACATCTCACAAAAATTTATAGTGCCACCTTAAGCTTTCCACTTTGATCACCTGTAACATCAAGTTAAGTGAGCTCCGCTCTAACCCCTTATTAAGGAGAGCTTTGGAGTAATAGCATAAAGAATGAGTTTTTTTTTTCAAAGTGGGCAAAGTACTAAATCCATGCTTATTCATTGTAACAGTAATTTAAATAATCATATTTATGTTGTTAAGTCTTGGTACACATTACATTTTCTCAGCACAGCGATGAAACATCAACTGATACAAAAAATGATCAAGCGATGGAACATAAAATCGCTGATGAAATTGATGAGGTCCTAGGTAGGGCCAATCAGAAGGATCCTGATGCTGATATTATATTAACAGAGTACAACAGTGATGGGGAAGAGGATGTGGATACTGTAGGGTGAGTTGTTTTGCCTTGAGACAAAATACCAAGTGACATACGTGTTAAGGGCAGTGAAAAAATAAGAGCTAAAACTAGAGATAATCATTGATTATGGATCTGCGTTCATCACTTACAGAAACAAAATCGAGTAGAAAGGAGTCAAGTTTCCTGGCCAAGCAAGAACTGCTAATCAGCAGTCACCTCCTATACCTCAAAAATTTGTGCTTTTGTACCACAGGAACACCAAGATTAGAATCTGTTCTGACAAACATTAGTAATTGTGACTTAAACACACTGGCACTGCCAACAGTTTGGGACACCACAACTTGTTTCCAACCAAAATGACGTCTGAGAAAAAACAACGCAGAAATTGCATACTGATGAAGTGTCACAACCCAGATCTGGGTTGTGCTTCTGATCATTGGAAAATTTTCTTTAACCAATAAGAATCACTATCAAGATCTGGTCAGTGACGAGTCATAAGTATTTAATGTTTTTGCTTGTTGTTCATATGTCATTTTGCAGGGATACCAGTCGTGGTATCGTCCAAAACTGGCAGCATTCTCCAGTTACTAAACTACAGCTCAAATTACTGCTCTCATTGAAATTAAAATTTAGTTTTTATCAGTAACAGTGCTTGATACTAACGAAGGCCATAAAAAAGCTTCCAAAAGTGGCAGAACTGAGATGATGGATAAAAAATTTATTCTTACATATGTAAGATATATATTCTTAGATATGTAATTAATGTCATGAAAAAGCATATACAAATGTACAACATACAAATTTGTTGACTGAAAGGTCGCAAAATTGCTGATTAGCTCACCGTACTTTTGTATGAAAAAACAGTTAACTGAATTACAAATTCCTAGAAGTATTTTTAATTTGAAGACATTAGAGATGACCATGCATGTATAAACACTGCATTCAAAGCAAGTTCAATGATAATTATCTTTTGACAATAACCAAGAAACAAAACCTGACAGCATTAGTTTGTGGCTCATTATAATGAATTGAAATCCCTGACCAAATGGAATGACTGAGCATGCCTAATGATAACTGGGATTTTTATCTTCAGTTCAGATCACGAGGACAATGAGAAAGAAGAAGAACCCCACTGCTTAAAGGTACATTGTGTAAGCTATCATCTATTGTTACAAACAATGAATTATTATAGCAATTAACCCTTTAAGCCCCAATATCCACATACAAATTCTCCAAACTGATCTCTATACATTTCCTGAATTAGTTGAGAGAATTTGATAAAAGATCATGGAATTTTCTCTATGATGATCATTTTATTAATTCTCATAACTTTATCTCTTGACAGTGTATGGATGTTGTTAGGAGAAAATTGTTGTTGGTCACTATTGGGACTTAAAGGGTTTAATAATTGAAACTGAGAATGGCTGTTCAATGACTGACTTTATTTTTAACAATAATATCAAAATTTATAAATAACATTATTAAACAACATAAATCAGTTCAGTTTCAACTAAAAGGCAATAACTAATGGCTATCGTCATGTCCAACACAATGTTAACAGTGATAAAAACTCAATAAACACAGTTGAATACATTTGTTAACAAAGTAATAATTTTAAAATAAATCAATCCATTCATTGTGTGGGGACGAAAAATTAATTTTTAAGTGGCACAATACATGAGTTATGAGTTATACAAGTAATGTTTTTATTGCTCACTGTATTACTCTGATCCCAGGGTCAGTTATTATGGAGAGGTATATTATTGAATGTACTGTGTTGAACTCTTGAGTCTGTGGAAGAAACCATGTGATGTAAGTGCTATTCCTTTCCTTTTATATCTTTTTGGTGACTGACCTATCAAGAGCAGGAAAAATCCTAACATTAAAAGAAATTTTTATTCTCTAAGAATAATAACGTTTGTAGATTTTAATAAGTCAGTGTAAAAATGATTTATCAATTGGAGACATCTGTCGTAATTTACTCCTCACTAGTTCTTCTGTTACTTTTTTAGATTTTCTATTGTAGTCGAACTCACTCACAGTTGGCACAGTTTGTAAGAGAAGTCCAAAAGAGTCCATTTAAGGACAGCACAAGAGTGGTATCCCTGGGGTCAAGGCAGAACCTCTGCATTAATGACGATGTCAAACGCCTGAAAAATATTAACAAAATCAATGACAGATGTTTAGAACTCCAGAAAAAGGGCAAAGGTAGGACCCAATTATATCCAGGGAAAGACAACAGGCTCAAAAGACTTGTTCTGCGGTCATAAAGAAAGCCATAGATACATGTAAACATGGTACTCTTATTTTTACATACAATCAGTTACTATCAAACCTGTGTATAACAGCAACCAAGCGATTAGTGAGAACCAGAGATAAAATTTGGGGATTTAGACCTCCATTTTAAAATGAACATGTTTAACCCAAGTTTAGAACTAACTGATCATTATATGTTTCTGGGAAAATGCCCACCTAGCCCTCCCCTAAGTCAGCATTAACCAGCGTGCAAAGAAAGTGGTGTCCGATAGTCCGGGGCTAGTGCATTTTGCTATAGGGCTAGTGATTTTTGTTCTTAACTTGCCTGATGGGCAAGTGCTGCTAGTTGAAATGACTTGTGGGCTAGTACATGGTAGCTACAGCTTGCCTTAATGGCAGGCTGTAAAACTGACTTTCTTTACACCCTGATTAACTCTTACTTCTCACTTAGGACAAAATGTTGGCTTAGGGGAGGGGTATGTGGGCAGAATATCAAAACGTCAGTCCATAAGGCTTTCTAAGTTTAATGTCTGCCTCAAAACATGATAATTATTTGATTTATGATAAATTTTTAGAATTTCGAATTTTTCTTTCCAGCAAACAAGAAAAACTCCACAGGTGGGAATCCTTCAAAAAAGAAGAAAGTTGATAAGGGATGTCCATTTTATGCATACCAGCAGCTACAGACATTTAGGAATCATGTTTTGGTAAGAGAGGATTTGATATCAATGGGTAAATGCATGTAATTACCCCTGAACCTTAGGGGGGAATTTAAATTTATTAAACTTCCCATAATCAGTGAGATTTAAAGCAAAAAATTTTTTGATCATTCAATAATTGTCTTTTGGTGTTCAAAGAACTGTAAAAACAAATTGCATATCCTATAGGTTTTAATAATACTAGTTCTAGGAAGATATATTAAGATTAATATTTTACAATTTTTAGGAATTTTTTTATTGTCATTTCTAGCCTATGTAGCAGGGATAAAAGGGGTAGAGGATAGGGAGGAAGGGAATTGGGGAGAGAGTGTGAAAAACACCTGCTATAAGAAACCCCATTTGTTCATTTCTGCGGACACCAGCATCCACAGAAATTCCTGATAGGCTGAGCCGTAATGAGTAATTTTTTGGTGTGTATCCTGGCATGTATTAGTGTGGTGAGAGACAAACATCATAAAAACATGGCATCAAGGAAATGTGTTCTACTGGCATCCCGGTAGGGTTACTCCAGATTTCAAGTGACAGGGATGATCAAAGGTTTTTTGGGGTGTGAAATTTTAAATTTCGGGATTTTTTTGTGTTGGAAAATTTTGACAAGTATTTTTGGGGTAGCTTGATTTAAGCAGGGATTTTTTTGGGTATTGAAAACAATCTGAAGGTTCGTGATAGTTTCTACATATCCCAGCCATGTAATTCTGCAAATAAATTTTTGTGGCTCAGAAATTCGGAATGGGATATTTGGGGGGTTAAATTTTGGTCTAGGGATTTTTTGTGGGTTTTGATTTTTTCCCCTCATCATCATCCCTGTCACTTGAATCCACAGTACCCTTCCTGGGACTGGCATAAGCTTTGGAAGATCAAAATTACTCCAGTTAAAATGCAGACCAGAAACAACTTACTGTCAGTAATAGCTTGTTTAGCAGGGAGAGATACTCAGGAGGTTTTGTACACTGATTTGTCCAAACACCAAGCGGTGATTCAAAGCGATTGCGATTCTTGCTAGATATTTGCAATGCTGATATTTGGATGTGAAATCTTATACTAGCTATGAATCCACAGCATAATACAATCTATATTTACCGGTAACTTGATATTGGACATCTATGTTATGGTCAATTGACAGCTGTCAAAATAGGGTACACAATGTATCTCCTGACCAGTGTCAAATGACTGTATTGCAGACTCAGGTGTACAACTCATTGAGGTGACATGTTTTTTTAAAGTTCTCTGCTGGCCACATATTGTTTTTCTTTGGATCACAGGCTCAGGTCCCTTTTTTCAGGAAGATTTCTGTTTGCTTGTTGTTTATGGCGAAAGTTGAATTTCTTCATCAGAAAGACTCTTAAAAAAATCTCATGTGAGCTTTGCTTTTGACGGTGTCTAAATCTATGTATTAGATGTACATGAATAAAGAATCTTTTTCTATCACTTGATTATATCCTTTGCAGGTTGACATAAAAGACATTGAACAGCTTGTTTCCATTGGAGAAGAGCTTCGTGCATGTCCGTATTATGGAACAAGATTAGCTATTCCACCAGCCCAGGTCACTACCTTCCTAATTAACACGTTAACAAAATTATACAAAACTATTAAACCAAAAATTAAAAGGGCAGCTGTCATAGTATAACTATCTTGTGGAAACTACTGGGTGGTTCTGAATTTTCCTCTGTTAAAACCTGTGACTGAAAGGTAATAATATTGATAGGTTATTTGCCTCAGTCATCTCTTTTGAAAACAGTAGAACCTTAACTAATGTAATGGCCTCCTGATCTCCACAACAGGCACTTTTTTGTCCCGGCGAACAAATAATCCATACATTGACTCTTGTTTAATCCTGATTCCTCTCTACAATGGCCGCCTCTTTATAACCCCCCTTTCTTTCTTCTGTCCCCAAGGTGGCTGCTGTGGAAAGGTTCAACTGTATTTTTTGCATGTTGAGAAAATTTAAATAACGATTCACTTCAGGATGCTCCTTGGAACATTGACATTTCCAAAATAATGCATGTAAATGTATTAATTGCTGTAAATTTTGCCTTAATTTTCAGCTGGTTGTTTTACCATACAACATTCTTCTTCATAAATCTACAAGAGAGGCCTGTGGAATAAAGCTTGATGGCAATGTTGTCATTATAGATGAAGCTCACAACTTGATTGACACCATCAGTAGTGTTTATAGTGTAGAAATCACTGGTTCACAGGTATGTAATCTGTCAAATCAATAAATTATCAACTTGTATACAGTCAACTCCCTCTATTAAGATGGACACCTCTGGGACCGACAGTAAGTGTCCGTCTTAGAGAGATGTCTGTCTTTTAGAGAGTCAAATAAAGGGAGTAAACAAAGGCAGGGACCAACTCTAGGTGTTCGTTTTAGGGAGGTGTCTGTCTTATAGAGGTGTCCATTAAGAGAGAGTCGACTGTATAACAGTTCTTGGTGTGTGGTCGTATTCTAGACTAACCTTGTTGTCTTGTCTATAGTTGTGACAGGTGTTGTGCTCTTTTATAGTAATGTTTGTGTGTATGCTAATGTATCCAATTGAGGTTCAGTTAACTGACTGCAGTTTCTATGTTGCAGATTTCATGTGCACATTCTCAGCTGACACAATATCAGAATCGTTACCAGTAAGGGTCAAGGAAAAATATTAATCTGTTGCGGTGGATCAATTTTTATTTGGATTATATATTATGAATAAATAAATTATAAATTATAAATAAAGTGCTGACAATTTTGATAATAATTTTTTTCAACAAGGTCAAGGCTAATGGCAAAGAACTTACTCTACATTCAACAGCTTCTTCATATTCTAACATGCTTTTTAAACTGTTTGGGTGGTAAGTTGAGTTTTGTTTACGGCTATTTGTTTTGTCTTTTTATCAGTGTAAAGAGGTATTGATCCTAATTACTTTTGTCATTTCAGTGAGTATTCAGTGAATATTAATTTTATATTGTTATAGTTTGGGATCATTGCTTACAGTAAATGCAGTCCTTACTAAAATTTTTCATAAGTTATTCTAGTGGATATTTGCAACAACATAATCACTAACATATACGAAAACTATACATACAGTGAAAATAGTTATTTAAAAAACTAAAAGTAAATGTGACATTTTTTTAAAAATAACTATTAACTACAGGTAATTTTTTGTAACAGGGAAGGATCAAAAAACCATTTCATCGACATCGATTACAGCAAATGAAAACAATCTGCTGACTGCGAAAGAAACAAGAGCGCAAGGTTTGTTTGTTTGTTTGTTTGTTCAGTCCTGACAGTAGGCACCAACCTACAATTATTACTGGTTGTAATATTTAGTCTATTATCAAGTCAGTTTACATGAAGGTTAAGGATCTGATGAAGATTGAAGTCAGTCAAATCTGCTCTTAATTTAACTTTTACTTTCTAAATGCATTGAACTTGTTTTTCTCTTTGTAGAAGTCAAGCTTAAAACAATAAATGACTTCTTGTTCTCTGCCCAGATGGACAATGTTAACCTTTTTAAGGTATAAATAATGAAAACCATGTTGGTATCAAGATATGAATGTGTGAGCTTTGCATGGGATTTCCTCCCTAATGTCACTTAATTCTTTTTTAGATCAAAAAATACTGTGAGAAGAGCATGATTTCTAAAAAGGTAACTACATGTACCAACAAATTTAAAATCTCCATTAAGGAAATGCTCCTCCTAGCAGGTGTAATGAACAAACAGTGTCACAAAATGATCTAGTTGCACAGTATGTAGACAGTCTAGAGCCTCTGTATGGACATTTCCCACAAAATCCAAGTCACGACAATCACCATTGCTTAAGTGATGATCATAGAGAATGAATTGATGATTGCATTGCTATTGTTAGCCATGCAAAAAAGTTTTCCTTTTATAGAGGTTTTTGTTTAACTTGTTTATTTTCTCATTCCCATCTTCGGCTATTGTGGTTGCACTGAGCTTGCCAGTAGTGTTACCAAGCAAAACAATTCTTGATATGCAACAATTTTGCCGGAAAAACCAACGATTTGATGGAAGATGCACAACGAAATCAATGGCTGACACACCCATACAGAAGCTCAAGTAGTGCACCGAAAACTTGAAACAACCTGGCACAAGCAAAACTTGAAAGGAACATATCATCATGCAGCCCATTGTATGGGATAAGCCCAGACTTGAGTTTGTCCGCATTAGTTCTTTGAACAGTCACTGCCGTGAGCTTAAGAATGCACTACAGAATTATCCAGATAAGCATGATAACTATCCTATAATTATGTAAACTATTTAATTATTAAACAATGGTATGGGATTTATGGCTGGGTTTTCATTAAGAATTCTAGTAGCAGGAGAAAGGTGTAATGTTAAAGGAGAATATTCTGAAAGAGCTCCATGTCTGAATAAAAAATAGTCATAGGCTACCGAACGCGAGCCGAAGGAATCTGCGTAGTAAACAGAGAATTATTCTATCTCCAATGCCTAATGAACGCCCTGTTGTGGTCTACATTGCTGTGAAATGAAGGTGGCACCTTCAGAGGGATGCATTGTCACAAACGTCTAGTCAATGCCCCATTATTATAATTGTCTGCAATATAAAATTATTGACACTGATTTCTCTCAAATTATATGTTAAACACAGGGGGTGTTGTTCCTTCTTTAAACTTTGTGCTTCTTTTTTTGCAGCTCAATGGATTTATAGACAAATACAGTTCTTCACAAGTAGATGCAGGTTAGCATTGACAATATTAATACATTTAATTATTTCTTATACTGAATACCATTATTTAAAATGTATTTTGAATTTTTTATCTTGTTTAGCAGAGGGAGAAACATATCAAACTAACTCACCGCTTCAGATCATTGAAAGTTTTTTGGAGGCACTCACAAATGCAGACAAAGATGGAAGGATTGTTGTCAACAAACAAGGTGTGAAAAAGCAATAAAAAATGAAAATGATTTTTTTGAGTTTATTTTAGCTAGCTGTGAGTTCTGACAAATATGCTGTCAGCTACTAGTCCTGATCAATGTATGACATAAAAATAATTATATGCACTAGAAGAAATTTCAGTCACTAGCAAGGTATGTTTTTACATTTTGTCTTTCCTTCTGGATGGATTGAATACATTGTTTACCTGTATCATAAATCATTATACATGTACATACACCTTTCCACAGGTCGACTCAGTTGCTCCAGTTTAAAGTTCCTTCTGTTAAACCCAGCTGTGCATTTTACAAGCATTGTGAGGGAAGCCAGGGCTGTTGTTGTTGCTGGAGGAACAATGCAACCTGTAAATATAAGATTGATTACCTTGAATTTTATAATGAGATCTGTACAGATCAATAATTGATATTAAAATATTACAGTCAACTCTCTTAATGAACACCTCTTTTGGACACCTCTTTACGATGGACACCTGGTGTTGGTCCCTGCCGTTTTTTAGTCATTTTACTGTAACTATACTCTCTATATAGCTATAAGATGAACACCTCTATAAAACCGACAACAGACGCTTTTGAAACTCTCAGCGGACACTCCTTTTTGCGACTAGGGAATCTAAGTTGTTTTGTTTTTTTACTTCAGAAAAATTATATTCTGGTAACCCAGGATTTCACAGGTTCGGACCATTACTTGGGCCAATACAATTTTCCTTAGAATACAGCCTTCACTTAATTGTAATGTATATCAGGGTAGGATCAGGCACACTGTCTCTATCAACGAGTTTGTGATCTCTCTATATATCCACCAAAGTATAGTGATGTAGAGTTGAAGATTTAAGACTATTTGAAAACATCTTAATGCCCAAACCTCATTAAATCCATATACAGTTACAGACACTGAGGGGGCCGTAAAAAATGTACGTATTAATAGGGTGTCTGTATTAAACAGGTTAAATTTGGAGAAAATGGAAGGGCTTTCTCTCCCTATAGTTATGTCCCTAGGAGTTCACCTAGGGGCTTTATTGTTTGGTTGTGTTGTTTCTTTTGGTGTATGTAATCTGTGCCTCAATACCTACAGAAGGAACCGCAAAACAGAGTTTGACTGTATTACAGAAGTTGAAAATCAAAACTTGAGTCAAGTCGACCCGTGACACCGCACTTAATGTGTTCTTCTCATATCTTCAAGATGTCAGATTTCAAAGATCAGCTATTCACATGTGCAGGACTCCCAAGTGACAACATTGTGGAGTTTTCTTGTGGTAAGAAATTGTTTTGAAAACTTATCCTAATATTTTCTCGTTAAACAAGAAACATTAGCACCGGTTACTTCGCACCCTCTTATGTTCAAACTACTGTAATTTTCCATTATTTATTTTAACGTTTTCAGGTCATGTTATTCCCGCAGAGAATTTACTCTCAGTAGCATTGGATAAAGGACCTGCAGGAAAAGAGTTTGATTTTACCTTCCAGTCCAGAGATTCTCCTGACTTGGTTAGATCAATCCTTCTTATGTTATCTTGTGTTCATTTTTCCTCAAGACTTCATTAGTTCATTCAGGGTTGAAATGGCTTCAGCTGCAAGAATTTGTCAATTTTCAGCGAGGTAGAACAGAAAAGCCTTCCAGATTTTAACAGCGACATATTCATTAAATAAAAATTTTGAAGTGTCCTCTCTCCCAGTATTTTGGCGACAATTTATTGTCGAACACATGGAGACAATTTTCCACTGTTGGTCGCCATTTTGTTTTCAAGTAAACCGGAAGTTCCTCGATCAACTTTACTTCCGGTCACATCAAAGCGAGGTAAAAAGACAAAACAGTAGGTTAATTTTTTCCCTGGTTAATCAGCCGGGCGTAGTGGCGCACGCCTGTAATCCAGCTACTTGGAGGCTGGGGTCTCTGAACGGCTTGAGGGTGGGATTCCTGGGGGCGGTTGTCCTATGTAGATCGGGTGTCCGCGCTAAGTTTGGCGTCAATATGGGGAACATGGAGGAATCTGAGTGCTCCAGGTTGGTTAAAGAGGAGCGAACCGGCCCAGGGTGGAAACACAGCAGGCAAAAGCTCCCGCGTCAAACAGTAGTGGGATAGCACCTGTGAATAGGCGATCGTTCACAGCCCGTTCAAGATAGTCGAACTCGACTCTGTTTTTTTTTTCTTCTTTTTCTTCTTTAATTTTATCTTTTTTTGTAGTATTTTCTCTACCAATTTTATCCTTTTTTGAAAGCCAAAAGAAAAAAATTATTATTTTGTGCCTCTCATTTTTATTTTCTCCTCAAAAGCCGGAATAGTTTTACACTTTTAGACAGAATTTAATTTATCCATTTTCCGATATCTCCTCTCAAGTTAGAAACGGAGCCGATTTTTTTGAGTTCTTCGTTTTTTACGAGGTTAACATCCGTTACCTGTTTTCATTTCGAATATCGTGTCCGTTTTTTGTTGATTTTCGTGCATTTATTTTTTATTTTATTTATTATTTTCTTTCTTTTTCAGAAAGATGAGTTAGGCCGACTTCTTATCAACATTTTTGCCCTTGTTCCTGGTGGAGTAGTATGCTTCTTCTCGTCATACGATTATGAAGAACAAGTTTACACACATTGGCAAAGCACCGGCATCCTAGACAAAATGAATGCAAGAAAAAAGGTTCAGTTATGAACAAATCATTGTTTTCTCTTTCCCTTCGTAAGCCTGACTCATCATTGTACTCAGACCTCTTCCCGCCCAACTCCGAATTTGCAAGGAATAGTACGGGGAACGACATTAGTGCCGAGTATTTTATTGGGTGGTTTTCTGTTGATTGTCAGAGCGATTTCTTTCGCCATTCACAGCCGAGTTGACAACAAATTAAGTGAAACAGTCAGATTTGCAAACAAATATTTCCACCCATTGCGCATGCCCAGTGCGAGAAATGCTTCTGGCAAGCAGAAGAGGTAGCGTAAAACTAAATATTTCCAGCAGAAGAATCTAAGAAAAACTATAACCTTACGAAAGGAAATTGTAGACGTAGGGTTACCATAGAAGCTCTTATAAGATGTTTTAACAGACATTTAAAGGATGTCACTATTTTTTCGTTATAGGTATTTCGCGAACCAAGGAAAGCTAGCCAGCTTGATCAAGTCCTTTCATCATATGCTGCTTCCATTAAGGTGCGCTGTAGATTTTTTCTTTTGTTATGTGTATATCTTAACTTTCAGCGTATCGTTCTAGCTATTAATCATTTCCTAGTCTTTTTATACCGGCAGAATTTTGCTGTGAGCAGTTCGTCTTCAAATGGTGCAGTTTTATTCTGTGTGGTAGGGGGAAAGATGAGTGAAGGAATTAACTTTTCTGATGATCTTGGAAGGTAAAAACACAACGCTTGACAACTCGTAAGACCTTATTTTAAGCGCCGAACTCTTCATGAGCCATACATCTTCAGTCATTTTCTATCTTGGCTCTCAATAACGCGGATGTCTCCCCAAGACGGACACTTAGTGCATGCCGGTCCTGGCAACGTGTCCTTCTTGGACAGAGTTGACTGTGGTCGTAGAGACACTATTGATTCCTTGTAGTTAAGATGCCCTAACTTAAAAGTGGATTGACCGATCAGGGGTATTTATTGAAGTGGACATAGAGCGCAGCAATTTGGGGTGATACAGTGGTCTGGTATAAAGAAAATGGAAGTTTTTTTTTTTTTTTTTTTTTAATAACATTTATTGGTTACAACACTTCTAATGACAATACTTACATTTACATGGAGGAAAAATAAAAACAACGTACAAGAGATAAAGGAAAAATACAATGTTACAGCATTTACAACTAATTAAGCCTAAAAAAATTTACAAAACTGACTACTATGAAAATGGAAGTTACGTTTGTGGTAGTGCGCTCGTCGATTGCCTGCGTCACGCAGTCTTTTCCGTTTCCTCTAACTTAGCCAAGCGGCCCGGAAGCGTGGAAGATGGAAGACGCGCGAGGGTAGGAGCCAAAAAAGGGACCTTACGTATCTTCCGGGTTTTTTTTTTCCTCGCTTCCAAAAAGAAACGCGAAAGACTGCTACGCAGGCCAGCTCGTTGAACGTTGGATCCCTTAACTAAAAAAACAAAAAGGCATTTTCTACAGTGTTCGTGAGACACTTACTCGATAAAAATAGCTTTCGTTTTGCATTGTAACGCTCTGCTGCTTCCGTTTTCAATTTTATTCCAGGTGTATTGTGATGGTTGGTCTTCCTTATCCTAATATTTACTCGCCAGAACTAAAGGAGAAAATGATCTACCTAGATGCTACTTTAGGGGTAAGAATTTATACTTGTAGGTTTAAACTTTCCGGGGTGCCGTGGGCAGGGAGGATGGCGGAGGGGATTCTTTGCAAGGAAAATGACGTTCCTTGCAAAAAAACGCCTCCGCCATCCTCCATTAAGGTCAAATGTCCCAGGTATATTTTCAACCATATTTTTTGTGGTTTGTTAGTGTTCATTTTAGATTGAAACTTTGGGCAAATATACACAACATTATATAGAATAGTTCGTCATATCTCAAATAACCATAACCCTTTTCTTTTGCGTTCTTTTAACTCAGAGCAAAATTTCTTTTCGCCAGTGGCCCCCACATTTCCAAATTTTCCCGTTTTTATTTCAAGTTTTGCATTGAGATTTTTTGAAGTATTCGAACTAACCTTTGTGCCCGTAGGATTGTGTAATCTATTCTATATCATTCGATATCCAATCACTAATCTCGTCCCAGTCCAATCACTTACAGTTTTTGTTTCAATTTTTTCTTCCTAGCGACCTCGTACAAGTCCGTTAAGGAAAAAAATAAAGAAAGGTTTAAAACTGAAAAGAACATTTTCTCTATTGGAGACATCATTGTTCACAAACATTGTTTTTGTTATTCAAATTTATAAACGAGTGAAACAAATGAATATTTTGTTGCAAGAATATTGCGCTTCTGGTTGACAGTTAGGGGCCAGTTACAATGAATCGAAATCAAAATTCAAGTAAGTTGAACAAGAGAAGTTGTTTCTGGTTGAAAGGCGACAAAAACAAAAACAAAAAGCAGTTTATTTAATACCTTATTTTCTTCGTTTGTCTCTTATCGTTATCATCTTTCTTTCAGCCAAAAGCTGGTCAAACACATTACGAAAATCTTTGCATGAAAGCTGTAAATCAGTCAATAGGTAAGCACCGTTGGTTTTGTTTTCCACCCAATATCCTGTGGTTGACATTTAAAGGCTAATTTCGTAGAGTACACAAGGAATCTAAAAAGTGACTTCAGTCTTGAACGCAGGACATGCACTTCTAAGAAGTCGGCTTCGTACGGTCATTCAGAACCCTGTGTAATATTCAAGAACAATATGTTCCAACCGCTCAAACTAATCAATTTTAAGCCAATTAGTTCAGGTTTTTTCATTTTCTTCCGCTTTATGTCGGGTGTTGGTTGTGTCAGTTGCTTTTTTGCCCGCGCTTTTCTCTGTTGCCTTCCTGCCAAACTCTAGCTGCACAAGCCACAAATCAGTTGCCTATTTGCTCGCATTTCAGAGGGAATGCTTGTTTGCCCGCAGTTGACCAGTTTCGTTGCGCCTTTTTGCTTATTTGAACGCAATTCATAAATGTCCTTTGATTAATTTGAACATCGCAACATTTATCGTGTGCTCCACGATCTGAAGTCTCAAAAAAGTTGTCGTAACGGCTCAGTCAATTCCACACGTGCCTATCCCCGACGCCCATTTGTCATTTTTTTTCAGTTTTCTGAAACCTAAAAATGCCCCACTGTACTGATATTGCTTTTCGCTTTTCAGGTCGTGCTATCCGTCACAGGGGAGATTATGCAACAATTTTGTTGTTAGATAAGCGCTACGGATCCGCGAAAATAAAGAAAAGCTTACCAGGGTGGATCTCAGATAGACTTCAACATCACGCTAGATTCGGATCTGCATTTGCCGCTATTCGCAAGGTAAACTTGCTGTAATTATCTGGGGTATGGAATTAAAAAAACCTCTCCAAGGTGCTTTTGTTCGCCTCTGTGTTCTGTGTGGTGTATTCGCAAAAAGCATACAGTTGAGTACTGTCAGCTGTATGCTACAGCTTTTGAATCAGTGTAGAGTGGAAAGCTTTGTGCTTACGCGGTAACGCTATGTTGTGGACTTAACTGATGTTTGAAAAAGAGACGAGGGGACCCGTTTCTCGAACGTCCCGGTAACTCTTCGGGCCCGAAAAGCTGTTTATGTTTGCCGCGTTTGTATTCAAGATCAAAGTTTCAATAATTGTGAAAATGATACAATGAAACTATCAGTTAACGAAGCAAAATTGACTTGTTTGTGCGCCAGGAACTGTGCTACTATTCAACAGGTTTTGATTTTAAAATTTGCCTTCGGGCCCGCCGGAAAAGCCAGCGGGCCTTTCGAGAAACGGGCCCAAGCAAGACTTTTGCTAACACTCCTGCTGAATGTTATTTGAACTTTTGTAGATCAGACGTATTAGGTATACCTGCAGCATTTTCGTTTTTCACTTTTGCTCATATAATTACTACTGATGTTTCTTTGTTTTTGTTTCAGTTTTTCGTGGATAAGAGAATGTCGA
Organism: Porites lobata; assembly: GCA_942486035.1. NCBI lineage: Eukaryota > Metazoa > Cnidaria > Anthozoa > Scleractinia > Poritidae > Porites > Porites lobata. Next base: position 4,830,711 of record CALNXK010000007.1, on the reverse strand, counting down.
GGGCATTCCCAGAAAACACAGTCTTGCATTCCTAAACGTTGGTGTTTTTATAAATAAGGTTATGCTACTATGAGGAATTGTAACTATTGATGTTCTGTGATATGATGAGACAGAGTACAAAATTTTTTGAAAAGTTTAGATCTATTTATATATATACAGAATTTTTGAAAAATATATTTTCAATATGTTACAGTGGCCTGCAAGTATTGTACTTGGATAATAAATAAAGCCATGAATGAGCCTTGTTTATTGAGTTTGTAACTGATGCATAACGACCTTAATCGAGTGATTTTACTGAGGCGTTGGAACAGTGGGGATCTAATACAGCGTAATACATTGAGGGGGAGGGGGGGGGGGCTACAGGAAGTGTCCGTATTAAGCGGGATGAATTTAGAGAAAATGTAAGGGCTTTCCTTGCCCAGGAACAAAGCAAACTGTCCGTAATGATGAGGTGTCCGTAAAGCGGGGTTTAATTGTAGTGAAATTAGAGTGTAAGCTATGACCTAGCGGTTTAGGGCCAAGCTGCTCAATCTAATCTTAATAAGATCTTGATACTACAAAAGCGTGCGCTTCGCCTAATCAATTTTGCACCATTCAAATCCCATGCTGTCCCTTTATTTGACGTCTATAATGTTCTTCCGCTGAGTTTTCTGCACATTAAATCCATTTGTATCATATAATGCATGACGTATTGATAACAAAGCACCCCGTAATATCTCCAGTTTATTTACTCTCGCCTCTGACGCACATCATTATAACAGGAGATTTTCTCAGGCTGGCACTTTCGCCATACAAAATTAGAGAACACAGCAGATGATTAAGTTGTTTTCTTGCTCTGGTGCTAAGGCGTGGAATTGTATTCCTCTTAACATTCGTTCATCGTTCAAAACAAATTTAAGGCGGCAATTCATCGACAACTTTTAGATATTCTATAGTTTGAGGATTATGTTGACACGCTTACTATTACCTCTAGATTTAAACAGCTGTGAAGTCCTCGATATTTCTTATTTCGTTTAATATAAAGTTATAATTTTTTTCTTACCTTTTTTTTTCCTTTCCAACCCTCTGTTAATTTTAGTATATACTATATGTAAATAATATAAATTAATATTTTATCTGTGCCTGACCCGCCCTCGATTAGTGTTGCGGCTACTTTGCGGGTCAGCACTATTGTACAAAAATGTATGTGAAGCAAATTAAGGTTGTTGTTGTTGTTAGTGTAAGGCTTGATACTGCGTAGTGGCCTGTTGTCGGCTATTTCAGGGGTTCGGTCACCCAAAAATTTAGTAGAAAATCAGATTTTACAAAGGAGTCCGCCTTTACTGTTGCTGTTTATTATGGCAGGCCTCCTGTTCTGTGTCCCGTGGTGCAAAATGTACACAGCAAAACGTTCGGGGATTTTTCTCTTTTGGAACCTTTAATAAATCGATTCTCATTCTGTACTAAGCTATGAAGCTAAAAAAAAAGCTTACATGGATGGGGCTTGAAAGAGAACAAGCTATAAGGGAAAAATATACTCTCGCGCCTGAGCAGTTCCCTCTTTCCACACCTCGTCAGTGCACCTGCTACACATGCTCCGGCTAGTCTCAAGGAAGCGTTGGCAAAAGCTGCCTCTAAAGATGATATTTAACACGCTTGGCGAAAGAGAAAAAGGCCTTTACAAAAGCTGATTATAGCAAATTCAGCGCCGGATTTGCTGTTGCTGTTTTCTTGGAACAAAATCCTTTTAAACCTAAGGAATGCTCCATTCCTTCAAAGTTGTTAGAAACGATCTAAAAGGTCATCTGCCAATATCCGAAGCCTGAAAGTGACTTTCTGCTACTAGTTGTATTTTTTTGTTCTACCTCTTTTAATTTTATCTATTTACCTTTTCATTATAGGTATTATATATTTGCTTCTTTTGCCACGTAACTATAGCCCCTAATTTTAATGTATGCTCACCAGTTTATTTAATTAGGGCCAGAGGGTAGGACGATTAAAATTTTGGTTGGCTGCCCGCAGAATGCAAATTGTTTTAATAACGCTAGTGATACATTTCGTAATGCCTATTGGCCAAGAGCCATGATCTCTTGCTATTGGCGATTTCGGAGCTGCGTAGGGAACTGGGGCGAGTTTCAAATTTAAATTAATCGATAAACTGACACCACTCTTAATTTTTTTTCACAATTTCTGTGATATTCCTGAAAATGGGCAACATAGTGATTTTCGAATCAGTCCCTTCCAAGTAGAAGATGCATGACGAATTTTACAGTTTAACAGAAAAACTGAAAAATACTGTAAAGAGTTTATACGGTTTGGGGGGATGCCGTCACAAAATTACAACCGTTTGTATGGATCTTTAACCATGTTTCAAGAGTCATAACTTGATCTCTGTTCAACTTTAGAGCACCAAACTTGGTCAAATAACCAATCTCAACATGTCCTTTTATATGGTGGTGTCTGTTTATCGATTATTTTAAATTTGAAACTCGCCCCAGTTTTCTACGTCACTCCGAAATGACCAATGAATGGCGTGACTTTCCCCGGAATCACACGGAAGAAGAATAGGTGTCGCTAAATCTTAAACCGCAGAGTTTTGGCGGAGAAGCTGATTATGGACCCAAAATCAAAGAGTGTTTTCGTCTTAAATCACAACGTTTTTTGCGTAGTTTCTTTATTTTTTCGGCAACTTGGTTTCGAATTCAGACAAGTCACGTTGATAGGAGAGCAAAGGCCTTTACATTGAAACTTAAGTAACTTCCGCTCTTAGTCTAAGGTCAGACTAAAGAGCGATTTATGAAAACCTGGTTGGCTGTCTGCAGTATAATATAACCTGTAGTCCCATATGTGGTTCAAGTTACCGGAATCACACTGAAGAAGAATAGGGCGTGTTTTGTCGTTTAGAAGCTTAAGAAGCTAATGATGGAATCCCCGCTAAAAAACATTAAAGAACAGGTTACTTGTTCAATCTGTCTGGATACTTTTACCGATCCCAAGACAATAACCTGCCTCCACACATTCTGCTGTGAGTGTTTGAAGAAACACGCACTGATCAGCCAAAGGAATGGAAAGTTTCTTTGCCCCGAGTGTCAAGCTGAAGTCGATCTTCCCGAAGCAAACCGTTTTGAAAAACTTCCGACCAGTTTTCATCATAGTAGTCTACTCAGTGTTCTCACCATACGACAGAGCGGCAAAGGAAATGACATCAGTTGCGGCATTTGCAAGAAAAAGAGTGCGGAGATAAGTTACTGCTTCGAATGCGCTAAATTCATGTGCAGTGACTGTGTAAACGCACATCAACTGTTTAGTCACTTTACAGAAGGACACAAAGTGACGCCAGTCAAACGGTTCCAAGCTGAAGACTACGAAGCCCTGATGAAGAGGAAGTCACTTTGCTCTCAGCAGAATCATGAGGGAGAAGTTACCAGGTTTTTCTGCCACAAATGCAAACTTTGTGTTTGCCAAATTTGCATCACTACGGATCACAAGGCACACGAGGGTCATGATGTGGAACTGTTGGACAAAGTGGCAGACTGCGAGAAAACTAATATCCTGATGAGAACCGAGATATTAAAGGAGAAAATCAAGGTTTTCAGCGATGCAATTTGTAAATATGAACAAACAGTATCTGAGCTGGAAACAAATATCGCTAACGCTAAACGTGAGGTTTCCCAAACAGCCGAACAAATGATCGCCAAGATTCGAGAACACGAACGCCATATCATTAGCACACTCGACAACACGCGTGAGTCAAGGGCCGATAAGCTAAACTCTGCACAAGCACGAGTTCAATCCTTGCTAAAGCAGTTTAACCAAGCACTCAAGTTTGCTGAAAATCTGATTCAAAGAAGCTCCAGCTCAGATGTAATGCACAGCAAGAATGATCTAGAACAACGATTTGAACACCTCAACAACACCCCGATCCCGAAACTTCAGGTGAATTCATTTGTGAAGTTTTTCCCTGCAGAAGGGGAAAATTTGACCCTCGGTTGCTTAACAACAAGTGAACCAGTGGTGAGAGTGAATAAAGATTTCCAAGCCGGTGTTGAAACAGAGTTTGAGGTCAATCCAGGAATACATGAACTACAGGTGTGTGAAATGAAAGTGGTCGTGGAACCCGGTGATAAAGTAGGAAGTTTGATAACTTGTGAAAAAGATGGAATTTTGCTTGCGAAGTTAACACCTGAATTTCCTGGTACCTTACAAATCTCAGTACAGATTGATGGTAAGACGGCAGCCAGTCCTTACACTGTCCATGTGAAACGACGCCTTATTCACCTTGTGAAAGAGTTGAGATTGAAAGAAGAAACATTTCAAAGCCCACACGGGATTGCTGTGAACAGCGAAGGTCTAATCGCTGTTGCTGACCAGGAAAAACACCGTATCCTGATAATTGACATGGAAGGAAACTGTGTAAGAAAAGTAGGCTGTTATGGAAAGAGTGTTGGACAGCTTAACCGTCCAACTGACGTCACATATGTAAATGATGATAACATTCTTGTGGCGGATCAATTAAATCATCGCATTCAACAATTTAACGTTCAAACAGGGAACTTTGTGAAAAGCTTTGGAAAGAAAGGGACCAGGGATGGTGAGTTTCAGAACCCTGTCAGTGTTTGTGTAGATGATGTAGGGCGTGTTGTTGTAGCTGATGGCTTGAACAGTACAGTCCAGGTTTTGTCACAGGATGGTGAACCTTTGTTTAAACTTAAAGACAGTGGACCAGAAAAACTTGACCGTCCTGTTGCATGTATTTACCATCAGAACAAGTACATTGTCTCTGACTGGGGTAATGATTGCGTGAAAGTTTATAACAAGTCAGGGAAGTGTTTGTACAAGATAGAGAATCAAGGCAAGGGTGATGGACAGTTGTGTGGTCCATGGGGACTGTGTGTCCAGAAGTGTGGCAATTATTACAACCTTATTGTATGCAATGCTGGTAATGGTCGTGTTGATCAGTTTACACTGGAAGGGAGTTTCACTGGAAAAACTGTTCAAAAGTTACAGAGACCTGCAGCAATAACTGCAACATCAGATGGATATATTTTTGTGTCAGACTGTAAAGCCAATAAGATTCACATCCTGAAATAAGCAACAAAATTGTAACAGAGATCTCAGTATGATAGAATATAAAAATAAATGGCCGCTGATCCCAATCGGTCAGAGGGACTCTCAATGACAGTGTAGGACAAATGTTTCTCAGAGGGAGAACTGCGTGACAACAAATTTCAGTGAAGCAATTGCAAAGCATAAGAGGACAAAGTTTACCAAAGTTAGAGGATAGTGAGTGCACTATGAGTTATTAGGCAGAAAATAAGTCATACTTTGAAGACAATTTCATAAGGCTTGATGCATAATGTAGTTGTGTAAGTTTGTTTCTGATATATAAGGTGAAAGAAGCGCTCTTTCTACTCTTTTTAGAGAGAGTGTCACTGACATTTTTGTTGCAGTTTCGAAATCCAAAAGACAATTCACTCGTCAAAAGCAAATGAAGCATAATTAAAGAAAAGAAAGAAAAACACAACTTTGGCACTAATTAATTCACTTATGTTTTTGGTCAAAGTGCGTGGCCAAAATTGTTTCATAATTACGCAAACGTTTCTCAGTTTATATTGTAGACCTATTTAGGTCTTTTAGGAGTGTCTCAAAGAACCCACGTACACAAAATCACAAGGCTACGCAAAATCTGACTTAGGAAATTTTTCGTAAAAGTCAAGATCGTAATAGGCAGTTATACTTTTTCCGACGTCTGGCATCATGACCCACCTCCCCTCTTTTTGATTTCTATCGATATGGAGGAAAGTAGAACTTTGGTACGTCAATTTGATCTACTTTTTATGCCTCATATAGTGCACAATAAAAAATTATTTTACTTGCTTCACCTTGCTTCACTGGTGATCTAACAGAATTTTTTCATGTCACTGGATCAGAAAGGAACATTTTTATTTTAGCTGTTTTGAAAAATGGAATAATCGTCCAGACGTGCTGCCCCTTTATCGTAAAACCTATTCACATCTGAGCTGCCCGTGGGGATCCACATCCCTTGAAGCGCTAGCTTGCGAGGAAGCTCTTCATTCGAGTGGCGAGGGAAGCGAGCCGCGAGAGAACGCGGAGGAGGGCTTGATTGGAGGCTATTGTACCGCTTGTTAAGTCATCAGATTAAACGGGCATTGACAACTTGACCAACCTGTGCAAGAAAAGATCAGAGATAATAAACACGACGGGAATGAACAAGAAGGCCAAACCCTTTTCAAATTTTTTAGAAAGGACACAAACGCCCACTTCCTAAAATTCGAAGCTCCTGTAACTTCTTGATTTTTTTACTTCTTTTATTTATACTTACTACCATATATTCACGTAACTAACATCTTGGTTTTCAATTTATGTTCGCGAAATAATTGAATCAAATTAACCGCTGGCTGACATTTGAGAGAAAAGAACTGGAGTTCCCAATGCACTGGTTTTCGGCTCATTCAGATGGACTACAATACTCGTCACAAATCGTTGAAACAGCAGCCATTTGTCTTGAATTTTCTCCAAATTTCTTACAATTCACTCTTCACACCTTTGTTCTCACTCAAATGTGCCCCTCTCCTTCCCTAATATTGAGCCGAGCGTATTTTGGAGCACTAAAATGACTGCAAACCCAAATCAACATTGGGGAGAGGAAAATCACACAAGTGTTTCAAGATTTGTGACGGGGATTGTAAGGGACGGACCATTAGAAAACTTATGGGGGGGGGCGAAGTACAAAAAAAAAAAATTCGCGCAAGGGAAAATTAAATGAAAAAAAATTCTCGCACGCCGATTAACCCCAAAAAAATATTCATGCTATGGCTTAAAAAAAATTCATACAAGGAATTTGATAACGAAAAAAAATTCCTGCGGCTCGAAAATTCCCCCCCCCCATAACTTTTCTAATGGTCCGTCCCAAAGTCCTCGAGAGCCGGACAACAGCGGTGAAACTCCAGCCGGCGTACACGATCTGTGCAAAAGTTTAGAAGGATGGTTTGAATGGTAGGGCTTGAATGCAAACTGATGGCCTGTAAATCATTTTGGACAAATTTGTTTTCAGATTCGAGGAAGTTTATGACTGAAGACGCGTCAGGTTCGTTTCTATTTAAAACTGAAGACGAGAATTGCTGTTCATCCGAGCAAATTGGCGATGATGAGGATCAGGACAGTCTGAGACTCCGACATCGAAAACCGATCTTCTAATTTTTCTCACATATAAAAGGCTTTTGGCAGGAACAATCTAGTTTAGGTTTCTTATCTACCTAAAAGCTATCTATGAACAAAAAATGAAAGAAGTTGATTTTCCAACTGTTGCCGCGAAATTAGGATTTTCGTCGATTTTTCCTGACCGTCGCTCGTAAAAAGCAACAGACTGGATAATCCAACAAATATACATCCTGAAATAGGCACCAAAAAAGTAAAAAGATAACGCGGTATGGTAAAAGGAATAAGTAAATAGCAGCTGAATACTTTCAAGAAGGAATTGACTTAAGGCAATTCCCACAGTATATTCATCTGCATTGAAGTAACAAAACTGCTTTATGTGGGGTTTCAAAATTTAATACGTCCTAAATTTGAGCAGACACTACGTTGCCATTAACAAAGATTTGGAAAAATTACTAGCCTACGAGCAAATCCCCCACCCCCGTACCCCCGAGAGCCCTAGGAGAGCTTGCTGGCAGGCTTAAAAATTACCACCACACCACAGTGTGGACTGTGTGTCCAGAAATGTCGCAATTATTACAACCTTATTGTATGCAATGCTGGCAATGGTCGTCTCGATCAGTTTACACTGGAGGGGTGTTTCACTGGAAAAAAAACTGTTAATAAGCCACAGAGACCTGCAGGAATAATTGCAACATTAGATGGACATATTTTTGTTTCAGACTGTAAAGGCACTAAGATTCACAACCCAAAGAAATAAGCAACAAAACAGAGATCTCAGTATGATAGGATTTAAAAGTAAATAACCGCTGAACACAATCGGTCAGCGAGAGTATTAATGACAATGCCGGACAAATGTTTGTGTAGAGGGACAGCTGCGTGACAACAAAATATTTCAGTGAAGCAATTGCAAAGGATAAGACATTAAAGTTGACCAAAGTTAGTGAATAATACGGAGTAAATTACGAGCTGTAACACAGTAAATAATTCCATTTTCACAAGGCCTGATATATTAAGTAGTTGTGCAAGTTTGTAGATGATATATTAGATGCAAGAAACTTTCTTGCTACTGTCGTGAAAAGGACGGTGTCACTAATAATTTTGTAACAGTTATCAAAAAGATAATTCACTCGTCAAAGGCAAATGAAAGTATGGTTGCAATATAAAGAAAAAAAAGAAAAAAAATGGCTCTGATTATAGATGGTTTTTACAGTGACGTCATCACATTGTAAAGTCAAAATAGTGAGGTTTTACAAATTCTTATTTACACTGGGTTGAAGATAAACAAAACGTAAATCTTTGTACTAGTGTCCATTCCAGTAGCATGTTTCATTTCGAAAATACAGCAATTTGAACTTCCGAGTCTTCACAGTGCATGACACCAAAATAGGAATGCTGTTTTGTTGGAAAAAATTCGTTCCTCTTTATCTTCAGCAGTATAACCATTTCAAGTATTAGCGGATGTGTTTGTGCCCACGTATACTAGTTCTCAATTGAAAAGAAAGAACTTTCATAGAAACTGAAGTGAACTCCAGATGTTTTTGTTGATTTCCGGCGGCCATATTGGTGCACCAAAACGGAACACCAATATGGCGTCTCCATACAAAGCTCTACAAAGATGCGCGAAACGTTTCGGAAAATAACTCAGAAACTGTGGTCCACAAAGACCAGTGAGACTTGAACAAATCGTTTATAGATTAGTCTTTTGTAACATTTCATTTTTTTGGCTTCTTCCACTGGACGGTTTCCAATTTATTTTTTTCTTGCGTGACAGTGAAAACGATCTATTTCACTTTTGTTTTTAGTCAAAGCAAAAGTGAGCCAAAATTGTTTCATAATTACGCAAAATTTCATATCATTAGTTAGGTCTTTTAGAAGGGTCTCAAAGAAACGGAGATACACAATAATCACAAGACTTTGTGCCTCATATAATACACGATAATAACGAGTTTTACTTGCTTCACCTTTGCTTACTGGTGATCTGAATAAATCTTTTTCATATTAATGGTCAGAAAGAAATATTTTTATTTTAGCTGTTTATGATTGAAAAATGGAATAATCCTCCAGACGTGCTGCCCCTTTATCGTTAATCTTAACCTGTTCACATCAGAGCCGCCCGTGTGGATCTACATCCCTTATACGGCTAGCTTGAGGGAAAGCTCTCCATTTCGAGTGGCGAGCGAAGCGAGCCGCGAGAGAACGCGCGAACGAGTGGCGAAGCCGCGAGGGGTGGAGAAAAAGGAGAACTCTCCTTTCTTTCTCCACCCCTCACACTCGAGTCTCCTTTAGCGTGCGGCTCTGGCGTGACTTCTTGCGACTCCCCCAAAAGCAGAGCTTGCTCGCAGGCTATTGTGCCGCTTGTAAAGTCATCAGATTAAACGGTCATTAACAACTTTTGCACCTAACCTGTGCAAGGGAAAGAGATAAAAATGACTCGAATAAACATGAAGACCAAACGCTTTTTCAAATTTTCAGAAAGGACCCAAACGCCCATCTGCTACAATTAAAAGCCCCTGAAAATGACTTCTTGATTTATTACAAGATTTACTTACTTTAATTACATTTGCTATTTATATTCACCTAACTAACTTCTGGTTTTCATTTTATGTTCGCCAAATAATTAATTGAATCAAATTAATAATATAGCTTACAAACTGCTGGTTGACATTTGACAGAAAAGAACTGGTGTTCCTAATGCACTAATTTCCGGCTCATTGTAAGGACTACGTCCTCGAGAGTCGGATAACAACGGTGAAACTCCGGCCGGCGTACACATTCTGTGTAAACGTTTAGAAGTACGGTTTGCATAGCAGGGTGTTGAATGAAAACTAATAGCCTGTTCATCTTTCTGGACAAACCTGTTTTCAGAATCACACTGGTTTATGACTTAAGACGCATCAGGTTCGTTTCAACCAAGCGAAGCGGCGACGATGAGGAAGAGAGAAGCGAATGATTAGAACAAGAAGACAATGATACCGAGTTCATTTCCTGCTAAAATGTTTTGAACACCAAGAATGGGATTCACCTTTCAAGAGTTTTGGAGAAGAATATAAACATGGTGTGTCAGGACAAACACCCTTCGCTCGAGACAGAGATTGTGAAAACAAGTCAGGGGACATATGCATCATGTCAAAAAAATAATTTAACATGTCATCTGTCGATGAATAACTGTTTCCTTGACAAGAAACAGCTTTTTGGCTTCCGGTTTGTTGGATCTCCGTTTCATTCTTATCCTGATCAGGTAACCATTTGTTTAGCTCTTCGCGCTCCAGGGACGTGGTGCAATTAACGACTTCCTCTTCAAGTAACTCTTTCATTGATTCTATACGGCACACAGCCTTCCCTTGCTTTATTATTTCTTCTCCACAAAGAGTAGGCTTCCGTTGATTGTTCTTCGTGAAACTGCCGAGTAAACCAACCAAAAATTGGCTCCATTGGTTTTTTCCTCTCATGTCTTTTTCACGAATAGACTTTTGAGAGAGCTCAGTGAAAACGGTGTTGCAGTTTCTAAGAAATTGAGAATCTGATAATTCAATGTCAAGTACCGGCATTTGATTCACGTTTAATCTTTTTTACGGATTGTTGTCTTACAGAATCCTTTTGCGTGAAAAAGCAGTCAACGATAGTGAAGTCCAAACGTTATCAGAGTTTTCAGTGTTGTTTCTTTTCGTATTTTCTTTAATATCGTACTTGTTACTGGCCAATATTCTAGACACCTCTACCTTAAGTTAAAGTTCAAACGGGTTAGCGAACCTCATAGCATCAGCAGGCGCGTTTTCTGCAGTATATTTCCACAATCGAGCTCCATATCAGCCAAGAAAGCGTCTAGATCTTCAGAAGAAGGAAAATCAGTAAATTCTGTGTAATCCTCTTGAACAGATCCATAAACGACATCACTGAAACTAACAGTCTGTGATATGACTATCTCACCGGGCGTCTTCTCTACTGACGTCATGCATGATTTTTGGAATTGATGATTAGCTGAGATTGTTCTTTCGTTTTATTTAGAGCATCCAGTTCCAAGTCAGCTAGAAATGTACTGAGATCCTCTGACGAAGGAAAATCATCGTACTCTGTCCATTCACAAGAAGGTTGCTCTTCTTTCTAGATATCAAGTTTCTAAGAATTCAGTCCCGTTGTTTGAGAAGTTAGCTGTGTAAAGCGAGGCGAATTTGAGTCATTGCTGCTGGTGTCTTCTTCCTGAGATAAAACTTGATCTCTTTGATCTAAAATAGAGAAAAGAAAAATCATTTGACCAAATTATGCTGCAACCAAACTACATTAATATACTAACACTGGATTTTTATCGACACTCAAGTACTTATAACAGGGGTCGATTTTGCATGATTAGAAAGCAAATCTGTGTTAAAATCAAATTCAAAGTCGTAAGTCGCAAGGCTCCATTCTTCGTTCTTAATACTGGTATTATTTCTTGGGCGAAGGTACCTGGGTCACACCAAAAACAAAATAAGCACGGAAAAACAAAATCAGAGTACGTGACCCTTTCTTCAACTTTTGTCGAATTGGTGACAATCCCAACAAAATGGAGCAGCGAACACTAGCAATAAGAGACCGCTTAATAAGAGAGAATGCATTTATTAATTAAAAAAAAAAAACAACCGATTTATTAAATTACATCGTCAGTTCACAACTGATAGGCAGCGATTAAGTTTGAACTCAAAAGTTAAAGTTCTGATGAAGAAATTGTGACCCTGTCAGACTGCATCACAAAAAAAATAAACAATTATTCAGTTAAACGATGCGGATCCAAAATCCAAGAGTTTTCCATTTGATACAAAAACTTGCCGTTATCCTCACACTATCTTTCATTCCGAAAACAAAAAATAAAAAGAATGATTGGAAATTGTGTCAACCTCTGCTCCACAATCAGGGGGTAAGTTTGGTTGGCTACCTGAAATATCATGAAAATATCTTTATTGTAACACAGACGGAATGAGATAGAGAATATAATATTAATCCGAATTCTTTAAAGGCTCAAGCTCAGTTACAAAATGGACTTTTGGAATTGAACAGAAGCACTTGTATTATGAATCCAAAGTGAAGAATATTTCCTCTGTAATACAAATGTATCCGTCAGTGTGCGCAGTTTCTTTTTTATTGTCCAAATAATTTCAGGCAAGTCACGCTTAAGGACTGTTAAAGCTACTTTGAAACTTCCGCTTTTAGACTAAGGTCAGAGGGTAGAAAGATTTAAATTTGGTTGGCTGCCTGGCTGTCTGCATTGAAATGCAAATTGTTTTTGTAATACTAGTAGTGCTTTATATGCTCCAAGTTTCCCGGAATCACACTGAACAAGAATAGGGTGTGTTCTGTCGCTGTAAAAGGAAACTCGAATGATGGAGTCTTTGTTAAAGAATCTTAAAGAACATGTTACTTGCTCAATCTGTCTGGATACTTTCACCGATCCCAAGACAATAACCTGCCTGCACACATTCTGCTGTGAGTGTTTGAAGAAACACGCACTGATCAGCCAACGGAATGGAAAGTTTTGTTGCCCCGAGTGTCAAGCTGAAGTTGATCTTCCAGAAGCAAACCGTTTTGACAAATTACCGACCAGTTTCCATCATAATAGTCTGCTCAGTGTTCTCGCAATACGACAAAGCGGAAAAGGAAATGATAGCAGTTGTGGCGTTTGCAAGAAAATGAGCGCAGAGATAAGTTATTGCTTCGAATGCACTAAATTCATGTGCAGTGACTGTGTAAACGCACATCAACTGTTTAGTCACTTTACAGAAGGACACAAGGTGACGCCAGTCAAAAAGTTCCAGCCTCAAGACTACGAAGCACTAATGAGGAGGCAGTCATTTTGTTCGCAGCAGTATCACGAGCGAGAAGTAACGAGATTTTTCTGCCTTAAATGCCAAATCTGTGTTTGCCAAATATGCATTGCTACGGATCATAAGGCACATGACGTGGAACTATTAGAGAAAGCAGCCGACGGCGAGAAAGCCAACATCCTGACAAGAACCGAGGTACTGAAAACAAAAACAAAGGTTTTTGGCGATACGATTCGTGAATATGAACAAAGAGTACTTGAACTGGAGACAAATCTCACTAACGCTAAACGTGAAGTTTCTAAAGCTGCCGAACAAATGATCGCCAAGATTCGAGAAGACGAGCGGCGAATTATTACCGCCCTCGAGAACATCCGCGCGTCAAGAGCAGATAAGTTAGACTCTGCAAAGGCACAAGTGCAATCCTTGCTGAAGCAAATCAACCAAGCAATCGAGTTTGCTGAAAATCTGATTCAAAGAAGCTCCAGCTCAGATGTAATGCAAAGCAAGAATTATCTAGAACAACGATTTAATCATCTTGAAAACACGTCGATCCCAGAACTTCCGGTCAATTCATTCCTGAAGTTTTATCAAATAAAAGAAGAAAAAAATCTAACTCTCGGTTACATAGCAACAAGGGAACCAGTAGTAGGACTGACAAAAAATTTCCAAGCTGGTGTTGAATCAGAGTTTGAAGTTCACCCTCAAATACTTGGAGAAGAAGTCTTTGAAGTAAAAGTGCTTGTGGAACCCGCTGAAAAAATAGGAAGTTTGACAACTTGCGAAAATCAAGATGGAGATTACACCGTGAAGTTTACACCTAAAGTTCCAGGAACTTTCAATATGATAATAAAGGTAAATGGTAAGGAGTTTGCAGGAAGTCCTTATATTGTCCAAGTAAAACAACGACTCATTCAGGTTGTGGGAGAGATAGAAATAAAAGGAGAAACTTTTGAAAAGCCACTTGGAATTGCCGTGAACAGCAAAGGACAAATCGCTGTTAGTGACCGTGGAAGTCACTGTATCCTAATAACTGACAAGGAAGGAAACTGTGTAAGAAAAGTGGGTTGTTATGGAAAGAATGCTGGACAGCTCAAGAGTCCATCTGACATCACGTATCTAAATGACGATAATATTCTTGTGGCGGATGAATTAAATAAGCGCATTCAACAATTTAATGTTCAAACAGGGAACTCTGTAAAAAGTTTTGGGAAGAAAGGGACAAAAGATGGTGAGTTTCATAATCCTGTCAGTGTTCGTTTGGATGAAGAAGGCCGTGTTATGGTTGCTGATTATAATAACAACAGAATACAAGTTTTATCACAGGATGGTGAACCTTTGTTTCAATTTGGAAACAGTGGACCAGAAAAACTAAACAAACCCAAGTCGTGTATTTACCATGAAAACAAGTTCATTGTTTCTGACTGGGGTAATAATTGCTTGAAAGTGTTTGATAATATTGGAAAGTTTTTGTACAAGATCGGAGAAAGAGGCGAGGGTGATGGACAGTTTAGAGGGCCTAACGGACTGTGTCTTCAGAAATGTGGCAATCACCATAATCTTCTTGTTTGTAGTAGAGCCAATGGCCGTGTTGATCAGTTTACAGTGGATGGCTGTTTCACTGGAAAAACTGTTGTTAAGTTACAAGACCCTATAATAATAACTACAACACCGGATGGACTTATTTTAGTTACAGACTATGAGACCAAAAAAATTCACATTCTAAAATAATTAAAAAGCAACAGACTGGATAATAAAACAGATATACATCCTGAAATAAGCACCAAAAAAGTAAAACGATAACTCGGTATGGTAAAGGGAATAAGTAAATAGCAGCTGAATACTTTCCACAAGGAATTGACTTAAGACAATTCCGACAATATATTATCAGCACTGAAGTAACAAAAATGCTTTATAAGGACAGACTTGTGTGACAAAGTCAGATGGCTCGATGGGGTTTCAAAAGTTAATACCTCCTAAGTTTGAGCAGAAATTACTGTAGTGTTTCACGGTCAGTGAAACATCCGGATTTAACCAAAATAAATGCACACAACAACAGATTCAACTCGACACTTGACCATGTGCTTTTTAATTACCCATAACTCATTTCGACCGTACACAATTACATCATCGATACTACAATCTCTCCCTTTTTCGAATAAATTGTCCAGTCCGGTTTCTTAGACAAAATAACAATACAAACTATAACAGTCTCTCAATGGCTACTAACTCAAGGAAAAATGATCCAATGTCCAAGACTTAAATCAATACAAAATGACATTTTCATAAAGGTGAAATGTCCTTCGCAAGAACTGTCCATTGTGTAAACAAAGTCTTAACCAAGTTCATAATCTTTTAGTCTCTCAGGTTGATGATTGTGCCTAGGCCGCAACGCATAACGCTGAGTTGAAACTCTTGGTTCCTCTTCCTGATTAGTTTCTGGGTCTTTTGACAAAGTCCCTTTAGGATTGCTGGTTTCTGTTTCCTGTGATTTGTCCTCCACATACTTCTGTAGATGGGTAACATTTCTTTTGTAGTGAATGCCAGCAGGAGACTTAATTTCCACATGACCTCCATGTTTGTTGACCACTTCATAGGGTGTGGCTTCAAATGATGGTGACAGCTTGTCTGACTTCGGTTTCTGAAGAAGAACTTTGTCTCCCTCTCTCAGGTTAGACTCACAAGCACCTCTCAGATTATCAGCATAGTCTTTGCCTTTCTGCTTTCTTTCACGATCTCTGTCCAAGACTTCACTGTCATTACTAGCTGAGCGCAACTCTTCCACACCAGGGAGCTTTGAACGAATCTCTCTTCCAAATAACAGTTTAGCAGGACTCTCTCCAGTAACTGTGTGTGGCGTGCTTCTGTAACCGAGCAAGAATTTGTGCAATTCCTTTCGCCAGTCACGTCCCTCGCTGTGCGCAACCCGCATCGCTTTCAGCAGACTTCTATTTTGTCGCTCAACCTGGCCGTTGGCTTGTGGCCACATTGGAGTTGACGTTCTGTGTTCAATGTTGTTGTCTTTGAGGTAGACTTCAAACTCTTGTGACACAAACTGTGGACCATTGTCTGTTTTTATTGACAGCGGTAGTCCATGAGTAGCAAACATTGCTTCCAGACAGCTAATCATTTTGCCAGATGTCACTGATTTGGTTACAGCTACTTCAAAGAATCGACTAAAATAATCAACAACCACGAGTAGATATTCACCCGTCGGAAGGGGTCCTAGCAGATCTACCGCAAGGTCTTGCCATGGCTGTGTAGGCAACTCTGTTCTCTTCATTGGTTCTGGGGGCAAAGGTTTCCCGACAAGCTGGCAACCATGACACGTTCTGCACCTTTGTTCTGCTTGACGATCTATACCGGGCCACCATACTTTGGTACGGAGTCTTTGCTTGGTCTTCACGATCCCTTGATGGCCCTCGTGTGCCAGATCCAGTACTTGCTTGCGAAGTTTCATCGGAATGACTAATCTAGTTCCTCTCAACACTAACTTTCCTAGCACAGTTAACTCGTTTCTCACAGCTTTAAAAGCTGGCTCGCCGACAGCCCAATCATTGGTCTGAACACACTTCCTTAACATTGCAATTTCTTCATCTTCAGCAGATGCTTCTTCAATTTCCTGGATAGGTATGGCTCTGGGGGCTGCATTCTCTGCAACGTACCGAATGTATTCTTCCGCCACATTTTTGCTTTCGTTTGAAATTTCTTGGGTTAGGCGAGATAAAGCATCAGCTATGTTCTGTGGGCCTGGACGATACATCACTGTAAACTCATATGGCTGAAGTCGTAAGACCCATCTTTGGATTCTCGCAGAGGGCTGAGATTTACTTGAATAGATCACTTCAAGTGGTTTGTGATCAGTTTCCCATTCGAAATGTTTTCCATATAGATAAACATGGAACCTTTCGCAAGCCCAGACTAGAGCCAGAGCTTCTCTTTCTGTTTGAGAATATCTTCTTTCAACTGCTGTTAGACTTCGGCTTGCGTAGTAGACTGGTCTCCAACTGCCATTTTGTTCTTGAGCAAGAACAGCACCCAGTCCAACTGGACTTGCGTCAGCAATGACTCTTGTTTTGGCATCTTTGTCATAGTAAGCTAATGTTTCTGCACTTGCTAGTGTTTCCTTCAGAGCTTTGAACGCTTCTTGTTGTTTCTCACCCCATTTGAAGGTTACACCTTTTCGTGTCAGCTGTCGAAGTGGTTCTGAAACTGTGGCCAGATTTGGAATGAATTTTGCACTGAAATTTACAAGTCCCATAAAACTTCTCACTTCGGCTACAGACTCAGGCTGTCTGGCGTTGACTACTGCTTCAACTTTGGATTCTGTCGGTCCAATACCATGTGTAGACAATAGGTATCCCATAAATTCTAACTGGGGCATCTTGAATTTGCACTTTGCACTATTCAAGGTCAAACCTCTTTGTTGCAATCTTTCTAGCAGCTTCTCGAGCCTCTCATCATGTTGCTGGTCATCTTTACCATGAAGAATGATATCATCAGATATATTACGCACTCCTTCACATCCATGCAGAGCTTGCTGGATAGCATGCTGATAGATCTCAGGAGCTGAGGTTACACCAAACATTAATCTCTTGTAACGATAAAGTCCAGCATGTGTTGTGAATGTTGTGATGTCACGTGATTCTTCACTCAGTTCCAGTTGATGATAGCCCCATTTAAGGTCTAACTTAGAGAACACACTGCTTTGGGTCATGTCCTGGAGGACCTCATCAACAGTGGGAATTGGGTGTCTTTCTCTCACAATAGCTTCATTCGCTCTGCGCATATCAACGCACAATCGAATCTCACCAGAAGGTTTGGGAACTACTACTATTGGGCTGACCCACGGTGTTGGCCCTTTCACTTTCTCAATAATGTCCAGCTGCTCTAACTCATGCAACTTGCTCTCTACTTTCTCTCTCAGACTGAATGGCACTCGCCTGGGATGCTGAACAACTGGATTGACTTCTTTATTCACATGGATCTTAACTTGATAATCAGTTAACTTGCCCACTCCTTCAAAACATGCTTTGTATTTATCAACAAGGTCTTGTGTACTTACAACATTAACTTGTGGACCCAGTCTTAGTGCATCTAATTCCATGGCTGTCTTCCTGCCCATTATTGGCCTGCCTTCATTGCAGATGACAATAAATTCAGCTGTGACATCTTTTCCAGCTAGGTTTACTGATGCTTCGAACTTTCCCAGTGTGTCCAGTGGTTCTGAAGTTCCATAAGGATACAATTTCTGATTTGTCTTTTCTGACTTGCACTTTACTCCTTTTTGCTTCAATTCTTCCCACGTCTTCTGATCAGTGATATTACATGATGATCCTGAGTCGATGAGAACTCCATTAAGAATGACACCTCCAACTTGTAAATCGACTATCTCTGATCCACTTCTGTCCCATGTTTTACCGAGTCCCACAGTAAAAGCATATTCATCATCTTCACCATCCTCCACGCAGTTGACTTTTCCTCGTCCACCTTGTTTCCGTGTGTCCTTTTTCTTCTTCTCTTGTTTACTCTTTGTCCTGCAGACTGAAGCAAAATGTCCTACCATGTGACACTTTGTACAGGTTTTAGATCTTGCCGGACAATACTTGTCACGTGCGAAATGTCCACTTTGTCCACATCGGTAACATTTCAGACTCTTCTGATCACTTTTCCCATTTCCTCCAGGTTTGTTGTCTTCCTTGATGGCATTAACAGACGCTCCCACATCACCTTCGATCTGTTTGGCTTGGGTTTGAGATAACTCCAACGATCGAGCAATCTTCTGCGTGTCTGCCAATGTTAGCTCTTGTCCCTTTCCCAGAAGTTTTCGCCGAAGCTCTGTGGATTTGCACTTATCAATGATTTGATCACGTATTTGCTCATTCTTCGTAGCACCAAATTCACAATTCACAGCTTGATTACTGAGCCTTACAACAAATTGATCGACCGTTTCATGCTCTTCTTGCTTCATTTGGCGAAAAATGTGTCGCTCGTATGGTACATTCACTTGTGGTGTAAAGTATGCATCGAGTGTTCGAAGTGCAGCCGTGTATGCATCGTCGTCTTCCCCTGCAGGTGCACCCGGATCCGTTAGGGTTTCAAAGATTTCTTGGACTTCCATCCCTGCGCAATGTAAAAGCAACGCCTTTTTTCGAGCGGCTGCTGTGATTCCACGACCATCGACGTAAAATTGAAATGACTTTCGCCATCGCCGCCATCTTGGCCCCACACTCGTGCTATCTCCTCGACAATCAAATGGCTTAATTCCGCGAAGTTCGTCATTTGTCGCCATAACTTTCCTTCAAACAGACGTATCTTCGTATCACTTTATCCTCGTCGCCAATTGTAGTGTTTCACGGTCAGTGAAACATCCGGATTTAACCAAAATAAATGCACACAACAACAGATTCAACTCGACACTTGACCATGTGCTTTTTAATTACCCATAACTCATTTCGACCGTACACAATTACATCATCGATACTACAATTACGTTGCCGTTAACAAAGATTTGGAAAAATTACAAGCCTGCGAGCAAATCTCCCACCCCCGTCCCCCCAAGAGCCCTAGGAGAGCTTGCTGGCAGGCTAAAAAATTACCACCACACCACAGTTGTGTGATCCATGGGGACTGTGTGCCGTCCAGAAATGTGGCAATTATTACAACCTTATTGTTAACCAAAGTTAGAGAATAATGCGGAGTAAACTACTAGTTGTAACACAGTAAATAATTCTCTTTCTGATAGTATTTCTACAAGGCCTGATATATTAAGGAGTTATGCAAGATTGTAGATGATATCATAGATGAAAGAAACTTTCTTGCTACTATTTTTAAAAGGACTGTGTCACTAATAATTTTATAACAGTTATCAAAAAGATCATTCACCCGTCAAAGGCAATTTAAAGTATAGTTGCAATATTAGAAAAAAAGAAAAAAAATTGGCAATGATTATTTCACTTTTGTTTTTAGTCAAAGCAAAAGTGAGCCAAAATTGTTTCATAATTAGGCAAGATTTCATATTATTAGTTAGGTCTTTTAGGAGGGTCTCCAAGAAATGGACATACACGACGATCACAAGGCTTATATAATACACAATGTTTCGTCAAAAAACCGAAATGATTGCGTGACTGTGAGCATTGATTTAGTTAAAGTTTAAAAGGATTGTGTTTAAGAAGGTTGATTGACATTGATTCTATACATTGATTTAAAAGCATTAGGTTGTTGTATTTCAAACCAGTTTTTTCAGTAATCGAGGTGAGAAAGAAGTTTATAGTCTGTTTATAAATCCGGTTACCTGAAGAATGTTTAAAGAATCTGCTAACCTGTAAAGTGAGACTGTTATAACGACCCGCCACAGAAATCGAATAATTATTAAAGCTTGGCTTGATATTATGCGGTTTGTGGTTTTCATTTGAGCTAACCACTTCCAAGGGAAACACACAATAATAAGGAGTTTTACTTACTTCACCTTTGCTTACTGGTGATCTAAATATATTTTTTTTCATACCAATGGATCAGAAAGAAATATTTTTATTTTAGCTGTTTATGATTGATACGGAATAATCCTCCGGACGTGCTGCCCCTTTAACCTGTTCACATCAGAGCCGCTCGTGTGGATCCACATCCCTAGTACCGCTAGCCTTCGAGGAAGCTCTCCATTTGAGTGGTAGGCGAAGCGAGCCACCAGAGAACGCGCAAGCGACGAGGGGTGGAGAAAAGGAAGAACTCTCCTTTCTTTCTCCACCCTTCACACTAGCGTCTCCTTTAGCGTGCGGCTCTCGCGTGACTTCTCGCGACTCCCCCAAAAGGTGAGCTTGATCGCAGGCTATTGTACCGCTTGTAAAGTCATCAGATTAAACGGTCATTAACAACTTTTACACCTAACCTGTACAAGGGAAAGAGATAATAAAAACGACGCGAATGAACACGAAGGCCAAACCCTTTTTCAAATTTTCAGAAAGGACCCAAACTCCCTCCTGTTAAAATTCGAAGCCCCTGAAAGTGAATTCTTGATTTATTACAAGATTTGTTCTTTTTACTTCTTTTAACTATAATTATTTACCACCATATTCACCTAACTAACTTCTGGTTTTCATTTTATGTTCGTCAAATAATTGAATCAAATTAAAGACATAACTCACAAACTGCTGGTTGACATTTGAGAGAAAAGAACTGGTGTTCCTAATGCACTAATTTCCGGCTCATTGTATGGACTAGGTCCTCGAGAGTCGGATAACAACGGTGAAACTCCGGCCGGCGTACACATTCTGTGTAAACGTTTACAAGTACGGTTTGCACAGCAGGGTGTCCAGCAGGGTGTTGAATGAAAACGAATAGCCTGTTCATCATTCTGGACAAACCTGTTTTCAGATTCACGCTGGTTTAGGACTGATGGCGCATCAAAAGGATTAAAAGGACATTTGGTTATTCAAACAAGACTGGTATCAAGACAGCTTTTAAGGCGCTAGTGATACCTATCCTCGAGTACGCCTGCCCAGTCTGGAATCCTTATCTGGTGAAACACACCAAGGCAATCGAAGCAATTCAGAGAAGAGCGTCCCGACTAATATGTGGCCCCGACAAAGAATATCCTGAAAGACTTTTAGAGTTAAAATGGGACTCTTTAGAACTGAGACGGAAATATCTTAGCCTAGTTCAAACGTATAAGAGTATATTTGGTTACTGTGATATCAATTGCCATCATTACTTTGATATTATTGGAATAACTCGAACTAGAAGTAAGCATGAGTATAAAATAAGGCCTAAAGTTGCCCGTACAAATTATTTTAAATATTCATTTTTTCATAGATATATTAATGATTGGAACTCTTTGCCTTCTGAAGTATGGGAATTTGGTTTCCCCCTACTACCGTCCTGTTAACCATTTTTGTATTTTTGTTCGATTGTATATGTTAGTATTAGTTCATTTGTATCAGTTATGTATGGTTACGAACTGTGATTAAAGATTAAAGATTAAAGGTTCGTTTATATTTGAATCTGAAGACGAGGCTGGCTGCTCAACCAAGCGAAGCGGCGACGATGAAGGGGAGAGAAGCAAATGGAGAGTAATTTGGAGAAGAAAATAGGTCACGTGTTCCGCTCAAATGTTTTGAACACCAAGAATGGCATTCACCCTTCAAGAGTGTTGGAGAAGAATATAAATATGGCGTGTCAGAACGAATTACTTTCGCACGAGACAGAGATTGCGAAAACAAATCAGGGGAAGTGTGCATCATCTCAAAGCTATCATTTAACATGTCATTTCCTGACCAATAACTGTCTCCTTGACGACTTGTCGGACCTCCGCTTTGATCTTTTGATCACGTGACCATTTGTTTACCACTTCATCAATGCTGCGGGGACCTGGTACAAACTACTTCCTCTTCAAGTATAACTCTTCGGTTGAAGAAAAGCATTTTATCTTGATAACTGATATGAAAGCAAACTATGTAAGAAAAGTGGGTTGTCATGGAAACAATGCTGGACAGCTCTTATATCCAGCTGACGTCACATATCTAAATGATGATAACATTCTTGTGGTGGATCAATGAAATCATCGCATTCACCAACAACCCTGTGGAAAGCTTTGGAAAGAAAGGGAAAAAAGATGGTGAATTTCAGAATCCTGTCAGTGTTTGCTTGGATGATGAAGGTCGTGTTATCGTAGCTAATCACCGTAACCAGGTCCAGGTTTTATCACAGCATGGTAAACCTTTGTTTAAATTTAAAGACCAAAGGACCAGGAAAACTAAGCGAACCCAATGCTTATGTTTACTATGAGAACAAGTTCATTGTTTGTGCCAAGCATAATCATTGGTTGAAAGTTGATAAATCAGGGACGTTTTTGTACAAGATAGAAGAGCAAGACAAGGATAATGGACAGCTGTTTTACTCACGGGGATTGTGTGTCCAGAAATGTGGCAATCACCATAATCTTCTTGTATGCAATGTTGGCAATCACCGTGTTGATCAGTTTACACTGGGGGTTTCTTCACTGGAAAAACTCTTGATAAATTACAATACCCCATAGGAATAACTGAAACACCGGATCGACTTATTTTTAGTTACTGACACTGAGACCAAAACAATACACATTCTTAAATTATTAATAAGCATCATAGTTGCTAATCAAACAAATGCAAATCCTGGAATAAACACCAAGAAAAGAAAACGAGAACTCAGTATGGTAGAAGGTATAAGTGAATAGCAGCTGGAGACTTTCGGTGAGCATCTTCTTCCTGATATTTATTTTTTAAGGTTTGACACAGGTTCTGCAGCTATTGCGATATGTAAATTTGTAAATACGTAAGGTAAAAGAAGCCCTCTTATTATGGAATCTTAAATTATAGTTTTAGTTATTTTTCGTTCATAGCAAATGAAACCTATTACAGTGGGCGAGTCATAGCCACTGAGAGTTTTCACAGAGGTACGCACAACGATTTGCCACCGTAACCGCTCAGGTCTCTTAAATCGTTTCCACTTTCCTTGACTAACTTTGCTCTTTTTATGAGAACTGTGAGATCATGCATTTAGAGCATTCTTACTTATTTTGCTTCTGTCGAAATTTTTCACAACCTCGTCCCCAGGGCGCTTTTCCCTGGCTTTGGGGGCGGGCCATTATTCCATCATGCTAGTGGTATCTCCAAGAAAGGCAGGATATTTTCCCAACACGTCTTGTGATATCAAGTATAAACCGACTATGGAACGTTTTTGTACGATGGTTATAATCCATTTCCTTCCCATATCCTATACTACCCGGCATGACCCACCTTACGAGACTTTAATTTTTATAAGGAACAATTATTTGAAAGAAATAATAAGCTGCATTTTATGATTTATTTTTAAGGTCTAAACAGAAAGTAAGGATTTATTTCTGCGGCACGGTCCCCAGAGTCTTATACATGTAATTGACATTAACTTAACTATGCCAAATATCACCCGGGATTATTTAACTCTGCAATGTTTCTTATCCCAGTCTAGAGTTTCATGGGTAACAGCAGAATGGAGGGAAGCTTAAAAAACTACTACTTTGATCAAGTTCCGCTGACACTGCATTTACAGTTTAGGCTTTAAATAAAACTTAATTGGGGTTATTCGTTTGCAAGTGAGAATAACAGACACTGTACCCTGTGTTAGTCATTATCACTGACTCTATTCTAAGAGTAGGGGACAATTGCCTATTTGCTGGCAGCGTAAAATTTAACATAGAGTAACCAACGTTTACAAGTCTATTAATAAATAGATCCTTCCATTTTTTTTAAACTATTAACATGGACAAGTTAGCTGAAAATCCGTCGACACTACTGGAAAGAGCGCTTTAAAATTAGTAATGATTATCAAGTTTGAAAGGGAGCTGATGAAAACTAACGAAGATATAGCATCTCAAAGTCGCAAAATTTTACAGACGTTCGTATGGGGGGGGGGGGGGAGTGGGGTCACAAAATTTCCCCCATCATACAAACGTCTGTAAATTTTCGCAACTGTACGGAGCTATAGCTTCGCCCACTTAAGACGTATCACTTTCAAATTTGGCAAGTCCACTAATTTTAACGGGCTCTTTCCAGTGGTGTCGACTGATTTTCCCTAATTTGTCCTTCTCAAAAAATGAAAAAACCCTGGAAGGGTCTGTTAAAAATGGAGACACATCTTGCTGAATGTAGACGCCACGAATCAGAAGTGAATCAGGATAGGAAATCATAATTTAAAAATAGAAACTGGAAGATTTACAATTCCCCAAACTCCTGAAGATCTTAGTATTTGTGATCACTGCAATCTAAATTCGGTTGGAAATGAAATGCACATATTATTTCACTGTGATCATAAAATGATTTGCGAAAGACTGTTTTCATTAAAATCAACGACTGAAATACATTATTTACAAATTACAATATCCATGATAAAGTCTGTTTTCTTTTTAACAATACTGATTCACATATCAGCGGGCTAACTGCTAATTTCGTCTTTCAAGCATTTAAAAAACGAAAGAAACATAATTACTTATACCATTCCATTATATCTTTATTTCCTTAAATTCAGCTGTTTATTGTTATTTTAATCGGTAACACCTGTACAAAATGGTAATAGTGAATGCACTTGTTGTTGTTGGTTCTGCCTCGATTTAGAGTTGACTCCTCTCCCACGTTCAGGTTCCCTAACTAACTCCTCAACTTTAACTTGTAAGAGACTACTAGCGAGATCAAAACTGTCAAGATATTGCAGTGATATTGCCCGGCCTTAAGTTAGTCTAAAGCGCTGCAACTGGCTTGTTAAAGCTAAATAAAGGAAAACAATCATAACATAGTTATAGTGCTTCCGAGAAAGAGGGGGACATTGGGGGGTACCCACTACCGCAATACCGTAAGAAAAAATGACAAATATCGAAAATCGTCAAAATACCGATACCGCATATTTTAATCACATTTATATTAGGTTCCGCATACTTATGGTTGCTTCCATCTAGCGCGTTTAGTTATCTCAGGCATCAGATCTGCCAGATGTCCATGTTTTTTTTTTAATATTTTGGTAGTTCGCAAGTTTTTCGCAAATTTTCACTGAAACGTAAACTGCATTCGTTCAGCCTTTTGGTAAGTCGAGCCAACAGCTAATTAACTCCAATAAAAATAACTCTTGAAAGCACGAAAAACAAACCAACCAAAAACCCTTTCCACTCACGTCTAGTGCGAGTTTTGACAAGTGAGTCAAGTCTAGCACGTCAGTCTCTCAGGGGTCAACTATCTCGACTGTCTCACACGCCGCGCTGGTGACAGACAAACTTACCAAATTTTCTCTTATAACTTTACAAGGCGACGTCTAAACTTATTCTTGCTGCGATAATGTTCGCCTCCTACGCCCTCTTCATCAGGAAAAAATTGCCACACAGTCAATGATCACCACGCCGTCTTCAACCTCAGCGACCTCAGACAATTACCGGCACAGGTACACAGATCGAAAAGCCTGGTAAGGTAACTTGAGACGACCATTATCATTGGATGCAACAACAACCACATTGTATATTATCGACCATTAACTGTCACAAAATGACCCACAAATGGTGTAATCATTTACCGATCAGGGGCACCCAACATCAATTTTCCGAAAATATCTGTTCGGAAGACGATTTGAGATCTAGAATCTTCGGAACATTTGTTGTAAGATTTCTTGCTTGCCTGCCTCTCCTAGGATTTTCGAACATCTAAAACATGGTATAATTGCCCATTTTTAACGGATTTTTACGCTTAAAAGATCACCTAGAATTTTCGGCGGGAGCCTTTTTTGTGGCTGAAATTTTCGAAAAGGTAAGTTTGGATCCCTATAATTTTCGGATCACTAGACTTTTAGCTAGGAAATCCGAACAGATTAAAAATTTTTAGGAGATAAAAATATGCCTATATCTACCGTTTAAATACAAAATACGTTTAACAATGCTATGTTTAAGTGGTGTTGAACTATATTCTCGTTGGGTGCCCCTGACTGATTGTCTCAAGACTTCTAAATATTAACTTTTATTGACCTTGATGTCCTACTGTGTTTTGTTTTGCGTATTGTATCGAAAGGAAAGCGCAAATAAACGGTACCGTAATACCGTGAACAATCTTATTTCACCGAATACCGTCAGCCAAAATGATGAAAAACCCCCGGGGAAAAACCGCATACCGCAGAGCTAGACGATACCGCAATACCGCACGTTAAAATTAAAATTACCGAAATGCCGCATGAAAAAAAGCCCAATACCGTAAACCCCCATGTCCCCCTCGAGAAAAGAGGTACTAAAAGTATGATCAAAAACCATAGCGCATATTTGCGTCAACACTATACATATGGACTTTTCTTTTAAACAATGTGGACGTGAAATTGATCATGGATCCTACCTGAAGGAATATCTAAAAAACGGTTTAAAATCGGAGAACGATTCATATCGGTTGGCTGCTTACAGAAAGATCAAAATTATTATTATTATGCTATAAGTAATACATTTGTAGTGATACCATAAATGGTTCGAGTTTCCCAAAACCACACTGAAGAAGAAAAAGATAGTGTGTTCTAAAGCTTTGAAAGGAGCCAAGCCTAAAGTCTTGGACGAGTATCTGTTTATGGATTTTAAATCAAAGAATGTTTCATCTTAACTCACAACATACCGCTCTGCGAAGTGTTTTTGGTTTATCAAACTGGTTTCTTACAAGTCACGCTTTTTAAGAAGACCTTTGAAACCGTTGCAAGAACTTCCGCTATTATTCTAAGGTCAGAGGGTAGAAAGATTCAAATCTGGTTGGCTGCTTACCGTGCAATGTAAACTTGTTTTTGTAATTCTAGTAGTACTGTATATGGTCCAAGTTTCCCGAATCACACTGACCAAGAATAGGGTGTGTTTCTGTCGCTGTGAACGAAGCTTCAACGATGGACTCTCTGCCGAAAAATCTCAAAGAACAAGTTACTTGTTCAATTTGTCAGGATACTTTCACCGATCCCAAGACAATAACCTGCCTGCACACATTCTGTTGCGAGTGTATAAAGAAACACGCACTGATCAGCCAAAGGAATGGAAAGTTTCGCTGCCCTGAGTGTCAAGCTGAAGTCGATGTTCCCGCTGAGGCAAACCGTTTTGACAAATTGCCGACCAGTTTTCATCATAATAGTCTACTCAGTGTTCTCGCCATACAACAAAGCGGCAAAGGAATTGACATCAGGTGCGGTATTTGCAAGAAAAACAGCGCTGAGATAAGTTACTGTTTCGAATGTGCTAAATTCATCTGCACTTACTGTGTAAACGCACATCAACAATACACAGAAGGACACAAGGTGACGCCAGTCGAACAGTTCCAAGCTGAAGACTACAAAGCCCTGATGAAAGGACAGTCATTTTGTTCCCAGCAATATCACGAGCGAGAAATAACGAGGAGTTTCTGCCTTAAATGCCAAATCTGTGTTTGCCAAATATGCACTGCTAAGGATCACAAGGCACATGATGTGAAACCATTGGAGAAAGTAGCCAACGGCGTGAAAGCCAACATCCTGACACGAACCGAGGTATTAAAAGCAAAAGCAGAGGTTTTTAGCGATGCGATTCGTAAATATGAACAAACAGCACGTGAACTGGAAACTAATATAACTAACACTAAACTTAAAGTTTCCCAAGCAGCTGAAAAAATGATCGCCAGGATTAAAGAAAACGAACGGCAAATCATTGCCACCCTCGAGAACACGCGCGTGTCAAGGGCGGATAATTTAAACTCTGCAAAGACGCAAGTGCAATCCTTGCTGAAGCAAATTAACCAAGCAATCGAGTTTGCTAAAAACTTGATTCAAAGAACCTCCAGTTCAGATATAATGCAAAGTAAGAATGACCTAGAAAAACGGTTTGAACATCTTGAAAACACACCGATCCCTGAAATTCCGGTCAATCCCATGAAGTTTTATCAAACAAAAGAAGAAAAGAATCTAACCCTTGGTTACATAGCAAGAAGGAATCCAGTAGTAGGACTGACAAAAGATTTCCAAGCTGGTGTTGAATCAGAATTTGAAGTCCACCCACAAATACTTGGAGAACAAGTGTATGAAGTGGAAGTGCTTGTGGAACCCGCTGAAAAACTAGGAAGTTTGACAATTTGCGAAAATCAAGATGGTGATTACACCGTGAAGTTTACACCTAAAGTTCCAGGTATCTTCAATATCACTATAAAGGTAAATGGCAAGGAGTTTGCAGGAAGACCTTATAAAGTCCAAGTAAAACAACGACTAATTCAAGTTGTGGGAGAGATAGAAATAAAAGGAAACACTCTTGAAAAGCCAAATGGAATTGCGGTAAACAACAGAGGACAAATCGCTGTTGTTGATTATGAAAAACATTTTATCTTGATAACTGATATGAAAGGAAAATGTGTAAGAAAAATGGGTTGTTATGGAAACAAAGTTGGACAGCTCAACCGTCCAACTGATGTCACATACCTAAATGCTGATAACATTCTGGTGGCGGATCAATTAAATCATCGCATTCAACAATTTAATGTTCAAACAGGGAACTCTGTAAACAGCTTTGGAAAGAGAGGGACAAGGGGTGGTGAGTTTCAAAACCCTGTCAGTGTTTCTTTGGATGATGAAGGTCGTGTTATAGTTGCTGATTTTTACAACAACAGAATCCAAGTTTTATCACAGGATGGTGAACCTTTGTTTAAATTTGGAGATAGTGGACCAGAAATACTAAACAATCCCACTGCATGTATTTACCATGAGAGCAAGTTCATTATTTCTGACTGGGGTGATGATTGCTTGAAAGTGTTTGATAATACTGGAAAGTTTTTGTACAAGATAGGAGAGCCAGGCAAGGATGATGGACAGTTGAATGGTCCATGGGGATTGTGTGTCCAGAAATGTGGTGATCACCATAATCTTCTGGTATGCAATGCTGGCAATGGCCCTGTTGATCAGTTTACTGTGGAGGGTTGCTTCACTGGAAAAACTGTTTACAAGTTACAAGACCCCAAAGGAATAACTACAACACCCGGTGGACTTATTTTAGTTACTGACTGTAAGACCAAAAAAATTCACATCCTGAAAAAGTAATATGTAGCACCAGACTGGAAAACCAAGAAATTAGTCATCCTGAAATATGTACCAAAAAAGAGAACTCGGAATGATAAAGGGTACAACAAGTAAAGAGCAGCTAGAGACATTCAGAAAGCTCTTTGTTAAGGTCATGATTCTGACAATGTATTGGCAATTTAAACACACAAATGCTTTACATTAGACAGAGAACTCCAGTTTTGCTGCAGTTTTTGACATTAATATACATTTGTTCAGACTGCAAAGTTTATACTAACTTTTTCATTTCTGAGGCAAAACATTAGTTCCGAGAACTAACCTTTAAGACCTAAAAAGTGATGATCCAACTTCTTTGATCCTGGTGAACTGTCTTGTGTGGAACTGCTGACAGAGGAAGGCTGTGAGATTCCAGTCAGGACAAGAGGAGTGATCATAGCACAGAACTCTTGTTGAGTGCAGTAAATGGGAGATGCTCGGCCATTTTCTTGAAGAGATCTGTTACTTTCACCAAAACTTGCTTTGCAACTGGCTTCCATCTGAGAACAATCAATAAGTGATAAGTGCTGACTCTGAGAGCTTTTCAGAAGAAATGACTAAGGAGTGCTTCTATGTAACTCCAGTAAATTAATTTTTCATTCAATATGCAGCAGTGAGGGAGCTTGATGATCAGCAGAGTAGCAGGAAAATATTTGACAGGCAAGAAGACTGGGTAATCCCCCAGAGGGACACGTTTTGGTCTTTGAACCAAATGTTATTTTTTATGATGTTACTGAGATGAAGAGGAGAGTTGTGACCAATTTGTGATGCTGTTCTTGTAGATGAACAAGACTCTGAAGCCAAAGTGGAGTAAAGAACCCACAAAACACTGCGCCACTGCTAGCTAGGACAACAAGATGATTCCCTGGAATGGGAATTGGACTAAACTGCAGACCATTTTATAAACCTGAAATAAAAAGGAAAACTAGTTCGGTGAATTTAATTTAACCGTATTGTGAATATATCACACAGATGTCAGTGACAAACCTAATAAAAAAAGATTTCAGATTTATTAATTAAACTATATTTTTTGCAAAACTATCGTAAAAATGCCCACAACTTTTCTCATTTCAAAGCTGGAAGTTTCAGTAATGTGACTGTATTATATGGTTCGACACTAACAGTGGTCAACTGGTCATCGGTCAACAGAAATAGCTTGTTGGTGAGTAAGAATTTAAAAAACCTGGCCATTTGGCCAGCAACATTTTACCAAATTTGACCTACATGTACAAAATTTCTTTGTTTCTAAGTACAATCTTTTAAACAGTTTTTCACTTGAAAATTCAAAAATTACGACTTGTAGAAAATATACATGTACTTCAACATAAACATTTTTGCTGCACACATGCTTGCCATAAATTGTTGCCATCTTGGCTGGGTATTTTATGTAAGAACTGGATCCTGTTGTGCCCAGTCCGTATTGACCAAATCGCACGTGACTATCATGGCAAGAAAGTGGTCATGGCGAACATTTATGATTTGCTTGGAAATGGCACAAAAGCGTGTTTCAGTTTCTTCTCCGCAGACTCAAAATGATCCAGAAAATTTAGAACAAGCTGTCAGTGTGGGCCAGCAAGAAGTTGTGAAAGACAAGCTAGATGGAGATGAGAAGGACCAACGCCCTTAGGGTGGATTTCCACTGATGCATAATTCTTATATGTTTATACACACGTAAAGTATGCAAGGTCACACGTAGCATAAAAGTTGAGCCTCACTCAACTTTCATGCTTATGGGTGGCCTTTCATGCATCGCCTCTATTTTTACTTTTGCAGGTATGCACATATAAAAATTACGTGTCAGTGGAAATCCACCCTTTGATGTGCATTTCAATGAATGGTTGCAGGTTTGAGGAGTACAATGCAGCCAGAGGGGTAGTAAAATGGCTGTCCTCAGGGGAGAGACTGAGAAGACCAGAGTTTGTCATAAAATCTAGTGTCTAGTCTAAGATAACAGTTGACAGTGTTTTGGATGAAATAGAACTCTTTATTAAACTGTTTTTTTTTGGTTCCAAAAAAAAACATGTCTTATTGTCATTCAAATTGAACACTTCTTGCACCTGGCAACTAAACATTTGTCTTGGCCAGTTGAAGTTTGGATGAACTGGCCCATCTAATTCATGATCATCTGAAAGTTAATTTTGAGCTCTGGTGTTACAAATACATAAACGAGTGTGGCACACCAAAATGGAAACAATATTAAAGTTAATGATTTATAATAATAATCTCATACATGTATGCAAGGTTATTCTATGCAAGGCTGTGCTCTAGCAGAGCCCAGTGGCCCCAGGCACCTAACTTTTGCTCTTGGGTGACTAGAAAATCTCAGATTTTTCATACAAATCATATGCTGGGCAGCCTAGATTTTACAGGTTCAGAGAACTGGGCTCCTTTCAATGTTCATTAGAGCACAGCTTTGTTCTAGGAATTGGCCAGGTTTAATCTGGGGGGCCGGGGGACTTTTCTAGAAAGAAGGCCCAAAGAATCTGGACATTTTTGAACTAATTTGTTTTGCAATAAATTTTCCTCTTTGGACATATTGCTTGCTTTAGTCTTGTAGGCTTAAGGCCTGCGAATTTGACTCCTGACTGGAACAATACTCTCTTGATCAGCCTGATAAGCAACAACAATCAAACCAGGTCAAGTGAGCCCCTATCCCCATTGAATTCAAAATGGTTTGCAAAGGGCTGCCACAGTACCATTCTTCTTGTGGAGGGCATCTGGAAAAGCAGGAAACCGGAATCGGGAATAGGAACGGGAATAGGAACCAGAACCGGAAATGAAATAGGAACAGGAATAGGAAAAGGCACCCATATAAATGGGATGGAAAATGTCCTTATTCGATTTAATGTTAATTTTATTTTTATTTAAAGAATTGATGCGAAAACAAAGAAAAACTCTCTCTGAACAAGAAGCATTAATTTTTATAAAGATACAATCGCTGATGCTAAATCTCTATATGTCTCTCGCTGGAAGGATGGCATAATACATTTATTTGTTATTAATAACACATTTAAACGAGATGCCCATGTGCGATCAGGGCAGCCATAAACGCCAGGTTTGTTTTGATAGGTTTGTAGATTTATTTTTATTGTACTAAAACTAGATGTTTACAAGAATATTTGATAGCCAACAGCTAGTCATGTTGCAAGATTTTTGCCTTTTGTCGCCTTTTTCTTGGACTTTTAAACTGGCATGTCGATCTAGTTTGCATGTTCTATGTACACAGTGCAAATATAGACCAAAAGGTTGGTATGATAGTTGTTTAGCAGAAAGTGATAGCTTAACATTAATGACTCAACCACCACCTGGTCAGCACAGATGAGAGAGTGCCAGTCTGCTGAGCAAAAGGTCGCAGGTTCGAACCCCGGCCAGACCAACACTCAGGGTCTTTAAATAACTGAGAAGAAAGTGTTTCCTTTGTATAATAACATCTACAATTGGTTAGACTTTCCAGTCTTCTCACGGATAAGGACAAAAAACTGTAAGCCTGGTCTCACAGCACTTTCGCTTATCTGGTTCTTGTGGGACGTAAAAGAACCCACACCGTTGGAGAAGAGTAGGGGACGAAGACCCCGGTGGTGTGGCCAACTTTCACACATCATCCACATCATAGGTTGGGTGGGTACAGTATTAAAGCTCATAAATGGACTGAGAGTGACTACCAGTGGCAGGTGCGGATTCTCACCGGTTTCCACCGTTTTCTGGAAATCGGTCAGATTTTTCACAATGAACATACTTTTAATAATAGTAAAACTTCCCTAGTTGAAATTTGGAAAATGGTCTGGACAAATGTTTTCTTTTTTGCAGTTTAAGAGCATTAGATGCCCCCTCAATGAATCAGAAACCCGGGAAAGGGAACTTTAGGGAATTAAAATCCAAAACAATACCCCTAGAAGCCTGCTCCCTCGGCCCCTCATTTAGGAAATCGGTCAGTATTAATTTTATCCTAGATCCGCGTCTGAGTGGTACCTTTGTATGATGTCCGAGCTTACTGTTCACATGTTAATATATATTGTAAGAAGGCATGTCTGTTGTCTTCATGACTCCTTCCTTCCTCCTTCAAGTTCCCCATTTATCTCAGCAGTACTGTTCCCACCTGGTATATTATTTAAAACTTACAGTTTATCTTAAGTCACATCGAGAATTGAAGTAATCTAGTATTTATTCAAATTAATCGGTAGTGGTAGTACATACACACAGAGATATATTATACACGAGGGGGCTTTATAGTACTCGTAAGCTGAGATGATGATCACGAAATCAAGTGTTGAAGTTTTTAATATCGATTGACATGATATATGACAGGTAGCTCTACTGCTTAACCTTTGACATTGTTAAAAAGTTCGGTTGGGTAGAAACTAACCAAACAACCTCGTCCCCAGGGTGCTTTTCCCTTGCTGTGGAAACAAGCCAGGGAAAAGCACCCTGGGGAAGAGGTTGCTAACCAAAGACCTGCTTAAAATCACTTGAAAATAGCTCGAAAATCCCATCTTGATCTGGAATGAAGTTGTTTTGATACTGTTAGTTCTAATCCCAAGTCTCAGCCTGGACTCCAGGCCCTGGTTATTCAAACGTTGGACAGCACTATACAGCAGAAAAATTGTTGAGAAACCAATAAATCGCATTATCGGGGCTCTGGATAGAGATTTGTCCAGTGGATACTGCTATCCACCTTTTAAACAACTGGGTCAAGCTCATTTTTATTTACTCCTTTCCTGTCACTTTACCCTTTTCTTTTCCTTTTTCCATTTTGGTTCTGGTTCCTATTCCTGTTTCTATTCACGATTTTAGTTTCCTGCTTTTCCAGACCCCTCTTGTGGAAATTTTAAGTCTGCTAGATTGTTGTGTTTGAGAATTTTAAATAGGATTCCATGAGGATGAACACACACTAAATAAAACTTTTGATTCCCACTTTGAGCCATCATAGAGAAATCCAGGGGAGTACTCCCTCACATAAGCCATATAGGTATGTGCTGCCCCTTCGGGTAGGGTTTTTGGGCCGTTTTGCTCTCAAAACAGGTATACACTTTGCCCATTTTGGTCTGGAATCGGGTATGGTTTTCGAGGGAACTACAGAGTGTATAAACCATACCTGCAAACTCTCACGCCTGCGGGTTGAAAACTTCTATCTCACGCCGGCTCACGCTTGCGGGCCAATTTCTCACGCCTGATTGAAAAATGTGAGTTGTTGCCGTCTTGCTTGACACAATTTCCAAAAATATGTTTACTCAGACGCATGTAAGGAACGAAAACCATGTGTAAAATGAATAAATGACAATACCTTCCTCGCGATCTCTGATTTTTGAAGTGAAAAGCACTGCGAGCGAGCTCGCGTTTATACGCGTCCTAAGACTGGGACTGGGATAACTTCGATAACTTCGCCTTCGGCAGACTTCGGACTTCTTCGGGAATCTTCGGAAATGATCGTGTCGTCTTTAAAAATCCCAGCACTCCCAGGATAACAATCTCACGCTTATATCTCAGAAAAAGTTGGCAGGTATAATAAACTTATTTATTATTTCAATTCCAAATGATAAAGAAAGAAAGAGAAATATGCAAATTCGAAATAGATTTGAATAATTTTTGTGTTCGTGCTCTAATCTAAGTAATGATAACATGTACATAATTTCTGAGGTCTGAAAACGGGTATGGATTTTAGAGTTCTAGTCTGAAAACGGGTGTGGAAAATTACATTTTTTGGTCTGAAATTGGGTCAGGATTTGGAGACCGGGCGGCACACCTCCACCAAGGAGTACCCCTTCCCCCACCCGGGAGAGAAATATACGCAACCTCCCCTCACATCCAACTACTTTATAGACTATTATACCTTCATCTCAAAGCTATCATTTAACATGTCATCTCCCGACCAATAACTGTTTCCTTGATGAGAAGCAGCTTGTCGGATCTCCGCTTTGATATTTTGATCATGTGACCATTTGTTTAGCACTTGGTGCTGGAGGGATCTGGTACAAACTACTTCCTCTTCACGTGACTCTTCGGTTGATTCTAAGACGCACAACACTTTCTCTTTCTTTATTAATTCGTCTCAACAATGAGTAGGCTTATCGTTCTTCATAAAACTGCTTTGTAAATTAACAGAGAAATGCCTCTTTTGCTTTCTTCTTGTTACATGCTTTTCAGGAATAGACTTTTCAGAGGGTTCTGTGAAAAGGTGTTCGCAGTTTCTGAGCAACTCAGAATGTGATAGATCAATCTTTAAAAGTACCTTCTTTTTCGAGTTTGAATTTTGAAGTCTTACAGAATCCTCTTGCGCGCACACACCATCACCATCAGCTAAATCCAATATATTTTTGGAGCGTTCGGTGTTGAGTTTTTCCCCAATATATTTAATATCGTGCTGGTTACTGGCCAATGTTCTAGACACCTCTACCTTTTGTTGAAGATCAAACGGGTCAGCGGACCTCGTGGCATCAGCAGGCGCCATCGATATTTTCTGCAGTGTATTTTCACAATCGAGCTCCATATCTGCCAAGAAAGCGTCTAGATCTTCAGAAGAAGGAAAATCAGTAAATTCTGTGTAATCCTCTTGAACAATTCCATAAACGATATCACTGTACAGACTATGATGTAACTATTTCACCGGGTGTCTTCTCTTCTAACGTCACACATGGTTTAGGCCTGGTTGATATTTTGTAATTTATGATTGGCTATGATTGTTCTTTTGTTTTATTTACATCCAGCTCCAAATCAGCTAGAAATACACTGAGATCCTCTCACGAAGGAAAGTCATCGTACTCTGTCCATTTACAAGAAGGTTGCTTTCTCTTTGTACATGTCAAGTTTCCCGGAATTCAGTCCCGTAGTTTGAGAATTTAGCTGTGTAAAGCGAGGCGAATTTGAGTTATTGCTGCTACTCTGATCAAAAATAGAAAAAAGGAAACATATTTGACCAAGTTATGCTGCAACCAAACTAAATTAATGTACTGACATCGGATTTTTATCGACACCCAACTACCGATAAAAAAGGTCGATTTTGATTAGAAAGCGATCGAATCTGTGTTAAAATCAAATTCAAAGTTATAATTGGCAAGGCTCTATTCGTACCTCTTAATACTGGCATTACTTCTTGGGCAAAGGTACTTGAGTCACAAAACCAAATTTAAGCACGGAAAAACAAAATCAGGGTACGTGCCTTTCTACAACTTTCGTCGATTTGGTGACAATCCCAACGAAATGGAGCAGCGGCCACCAGCAGTATCTATAAGAGACAGCTTAATACTAAGAAAGCTTGCATTTAAAAATTCGATTCAAAAAACAGTACACTACCAATATATTAAATTATGTCCACAGTTCACAACTGATACATACAACTATTAAGTTTGAACTCAAAAGTTAAAGTTCTGATGAACGATTTGTGATCCTGGAAGACTGCATCACAAAAAAAACAATGATTATTCAGTTAAACAATGTAGCCTGAAATTCATCCGATTGCTTCGAGTCGTTTTCTCCTCTCAACAACGTCTGAATCGACGGGCCGTTAATGTCTTCCAGTGACGTCACTCACTACCCAAAAAACGGGTAGTGATTTTGATTGGTTGATTGTCTAAACATTCGCATAATTATGTATAATTATGACAAATTTTAGCGGGATTGTCGCTTGATATTCAGCGGATCGCATCCCTGGCATTCTTTCGTGTAGTTCAAACATTTCGATAAGCTTAATCTTTATCTTAAACAGCAAAATTGCCCTTGTCTTCGAAACTGAAATGCTAAATTCAACTGCCAATGAAGAATCATCGCGGAGAGTCGGTAGGTTTTTCATTTAGAGCCGCTTTGTGGTTTCGGCGGCCGGTGATTTTGTTTACGCGAAGTTTTCTGAGATCAATGTTATAATTCGACCTTCTTGCTATTTTATGATTCTGTTAGCTTTTCTTTCTTGTTTCCTTGTTTTTTTTCTTCGTTAAGGACCAAATAGCTTCTTTTCAATTAAAGCAAATCATTGTGTTTTTGAACTAAGTGTTTCATGTGTGTGTTTATGTCATTGCGTGATTGCGACCGAGTTTGATTATAGAATTCAGTACAGCCGGTTCAGAGTTGTACTGCATGCATTTGAACGTTAAACATGAATTACGATCGAAAAAAATAAAGCAGTTCTGTATCATGCAGACATTTCTAAACGATATTTCTCGGTTTGCCACTTGAAAATCGTGTTTTACTTTTTGCATGAATTAAAGCAAAGATCAAGGAGTAGTGACGTCACTGGACGGCATTAACGGCTGGTCGATTCAGACGTTACTGAGGGAGTAATAACGACTCGAAGTAATCGGATGAAATTCAGGCTATTAAACAATGCGGATCCAAGAGTTTTCCATTTGATACCAAAACTTGCCGTTATCCTCACACTATCTTTCATTCACAAAACAAAAAATTAAAAGATTGATTGGAAATTGCGTCAACCTCTGCTCCACAATCACGCGGTAGTTACGTTTGGTTGGCTACCTGAAATATCAAAATGTCTTTATTGTAACACACACGGAATGAGATAGAGAATAATACTAATCAGAATTCTTTAAAGGCTCAAGCTCAGTTACAAAATGGACTTTTGGACTTGAACAGAACCACTTGTATTATGAATCCAAAGTGAAAGAATATTTTCTCTGTAATACAAATGTACCCGTCAGTGTGCGCAGTTTCTTTGTTTTTGTCAAAATAATTTCAGACAAGTCACGCTTAACGACCTTTAAAGCTTCTTTGAAACTTCCGCTTTTAGACTAAGGTCAGCAGGTGGAAAGATTTAAATTTGGTTGGCTGCCTAGCTGTCTTCATTGAAATGCAAATTGTTTTTGCAATACTAGTAATGCTTTATATGGTCCAAGTTTCCCAGAATCACTCTGAACAAGAATAGGCTGTGTTCTGCCGATCTAAAAGTAAACTCGAACGATGGAGTCTTTGTTAAAGAATCTTAAAGAACATGTTACTTGTTCAATCTGTTTGGATACTTTCACCGATCCCAAGACAATAACCTGCCTGCACACATTCTGCTTTGAGTGTATAAAGAAACACGCACTGATCAGCCAACGGAATGGAAAGTTTCGCTGCCCTGAGTGTCAAGCTGAAGTTCATCTTCCAGAAGCAAACCATTTCGATAAACTTCCGACCAGTTTTCATCACAATAGTCTGCTCAGTGTTCTCGCAATACGACAAAGCGGAAAAGGAAATGATATCAGTTGTGGCGTTTGCAAGAAAAAGAGTGCAGAGATAAGTTATTGCTTCGAATGTGCTAAATTCATGTGCAGTGACTGTGTAAACGCACATCAACTGTTTAGTCACTTCACAGAAGGACACAAAGTGACGCCAGTCAAACGGTTCCAACCTCAAGACTACGAAGCACTAATGAGGAGGCAGTCATTTTGTTCGCAGCAGTATCACAAGCGAGAAGTAACGAGGTTTTTCTGCGTTAAATGCCAAATCTGTGTCTGCCAAGTATGCATCGCTACGGATCACAAGGCACATGACGTGGAACCATTAGAGAAAGCAGCGGACGGCGAGAAAGCCAACATCCTGACAAGAACCGAGGTATTAAAAGAAAGAACAAAGGTTTTTAGCGATGTGATTCGTAAATATGAACAAACAGTAGTTGAACTGGAAGCGAATATAACTGACCTTAAACGTGAAGTTTCCCAAACAGCTGAACAAATGATCGCCAAGATTCGAGAAAACGAACGGCAAATTATTACAGCCCTCGAGAACACCCGCGCGTCAAGAGCAGATAAGTTAGACTCTGCAAAGGCACAAGTGCAATCCTTGCTGAAGCAAATTAACCAAGCAATCGAGTTTGCTGAAAATCTGATTCAAAGAAGCTCCTGCTCGGATATAATGCAAACCAAGAATTATCTAGAACAACGCTTTGAACATATTGAAAACACGCCGATCCCGGAAGTTCCGGTTAATTCATTCCTGAAGTTTTATCCAACTAAAGAAGTAAAGAATCTTACCCTTGGTTACATATTGTCAAGTGAACCAGTTGTGGGATTGACAAAAGATTTCCAAGCTGGTGTTGAATCAGAATTTGAAGTTCACCCACGAATACTTGGAGAACAAGTGTATGAAGTGAAAGTGCTTGTGGAACCAGCTCATAAAACAGGAAGCTTGACAACTTGTGAAAAACAAGATGGTGATTACACCGTGAAGTTTACACCTAGAGTTCCACGAACCTTCAAAATCATAATAAAGGTAAATGGCAAGGAGTTTGCAGGAAGCCCTTATATTGTCCAAGTAAAACAACGACTAATTCAAGTTGTTGGAGAGGTAGAAATAAAAGGAGAAACTCTTGTAAAGCCAATGGGAATTGCCGTAAACGGCAAAGGAGAAATTGCTATTGCTGATTTTGATAAACACTGTCTCCTGATAACTGACAAGGAAGGGAACTGTATAAGAAAAGTTGGTTGTTTTGGAAACAGTGTTGGACAGCTCAACCGTCCAACTGACGTCACATATCTAAATGATGATAACATTCTTGTGGCGGATCAATTAAATCATCGCATTCAACAATTTAACGTTCAAACAGGGAACTGTGTGAAACGTTTTGGAAAGAAAGGGACAAGGGATGGTGAGTTTCAATATCCTGTCAGTGTTTGTGTGGATGAAGAAGGCCGTGTTATAGTTGCTGATCATTTTAACAACAGAGTCCAAGTTTTATCACAGGATGGTGAACCTTTGTTTCAATTTGGAAACAGTGGACCAGAAAAAATAAGCAAACCCAGGTCGTGTATTTACCATGAGAGCAAGTTCATTGTTTCTGAGTGGTTTGGTAAAAGCTTGAAAGTGTTTGATAATACTGGAAAGTTTTTGTACAAGATCGGAGAGCCAGGCAAGGCTGATGGACAGATGGAAGGGCCTCACGGACTGTGTCTTCAGAAATGTGGCAATCACGATAATCTTCTTGTTTGTAATAGAGCTAATGGCCGTGTTGATCAGTTTACAGTGGACGGCTGTTTCACTGGAAAAACTGTTGTTGAGTTACAAGACCCTACAAGAATAACTACAACACCGGATGGACTTATTTTAGTTACAGACTTTAAGCCTCAAAAAATTCACATTCTAAAATAATTAAAAATTAAGCAACAGACTGGATAATCAAAAAATATACATCCTAAAATAAGCACCAGAAAAGTAAAACAATGACTCGGTATGGTAAAAGGAATAAGTAAGTAGCAGCCGAATACTTTCAACGAGCAATTCCCACATTATATTATCAGCACTGAAGTAACAAAAATGCTTGATGAGGACAGACTTGTGTGACAAAAACAGATGGCGCGATAAGGTTTCAAAAGTTAATACCTCATGTGCTACGTTTGAGCAGAAACTATGTTGCCACTAGTAAAGATTTAAAAAAAATACTAGCTTGCGAGCAAATCTCACATCAACGTACTCCCGAGAGCCCTGGGAGAGGTTGCTGGCGGGCTAAAAACTCACCACCACACCACAGTTGTGTGTGGTCCATACATGGGGACTGTGTGCCGTCCAGAAATGCGGCAATTATTACAACCTTATTGTATGCAATACTGGCAATGGTCGTGTTGATCAGTTTACACTGGAGAGATGTTTCACTAGAAAAAAATGTTAATAAGTCAGAGACCTGCAGCAATAATGGTTTCATCAGGTGGACATATTTTTGTTTCAGACTGTAAAGCCACTAAGATTCAAAACCTGAAATAAGCAAAAAAACAGAGATCTCAGTATGATAGAATTTAAAAGTAAATAGCCGCTGAACACAATCGGTCAGCGAGAGTATTAATGACAATGCCGGACAAATGTTTCTGTAGAGGGACAGCTGTGTGACAACACAATATTTCAGTGAAGCAATTGCAAAGGATAAGATATTAAAGTTGACCAAAGTTAGAGAGTAATGCGGAGTAAACTACGAGTTATAACACAGTAAATAATTCTCTTTGTGATAGTATTTTCACAAGGGCTGATATATTAAGTATATGTAAGTTTGTAGATGATATATTAGATGAAAGAAACTCTCTTGCTACTATTTTTTAAAAGGACTGTGTGACTAATAATTTTGTAACAATTATCAAAAAGATAATTCACTCGTCAAAGGCAAATGAAAGTATAGTTGCAATATTAAAAAAAAAAATAATTGGCACTGATTATTTCACTTTTGTTTTCAGTCAAAGCAAAAGTGAGCAAAAATTGTTTCATAATTACGCAAAATTTTCTGAGTTCATATCATTAGTTAGGTCTGTTAGAAGGGTCTCCAAGAAACGGACATACACTATAATCACAAGACTTTGTCTCATATAATACAAAATAATAACGAGTTTTACTTGCTTCACCTTTGCTTACTGGTGATCTAAATATATTGTCTTCATGGATCAGAAAAGAAATATTTTTATTTTAGCTGTTTATGATTGAAATATGGAATAATCCTCCAGACGTGCTTCCCCTTTATCGTTAAACTTAACCTGTTCACATCAGAATCGCCCGTGTGGATCCACATCCCTTGTACCCATAGTTTGCCAACAAGCTCTCCATTTCGAGTGGCGAGAGAACGCGCGAGAGCGGCGAAGCCGCTAGGGGTGGAGAAAAAGGAGATTTCTTCTTTCTTTCTCCACCCCTCACACTCGCGTC
Source organism: Porites lobata (assembly GCA_942486035.1). Lineage (NCBI taxonomy): Eukaryota > Metazoa > Cnidaria > Anthozoa > Scleractinia > Poritidae > Porites > Porites lobata. Next base: position 4,788,586 of record CALNXK010000007.1, on the reverse strand, counting down.
TCCTTCAGCGTGAGGCTCTCGCGTGAGTTCTCGAGACTTACCCTAAAGGAGAGCTTGCTCGCAGGCTATTGTACCGCTTGTAAAGTCATCAGATTAAACCGTCAATAACAAGCTTTTCACCTAACCTGTGCAAGGGAAAGAAATAATAAAAACGACTCGAATGAACACGAAGGCCAAACCCTTTTCCAAACTTTTAGAAAGGACCCAAACGCCCACCTGTTAATTTCGAAGCCCCTGAAAGTGAATTCTTGATTTATTACAAGATTTGTTCTTTTTACTTCTTTTAATTATATTTACTACCATATTCACCCAACTAACTTCTGGTTTTCACTTTATGTTCGCCAAATAACTGAATCAAATTAAAGATATAACTCACAAACTGCTGGCTGACATTTGAGAGAAAAGAACTGGTGTTCCTAATATACTAATTTCCGGCTCATTGTATGGACTAGGTCCTCGAGAGTCGGATAACAACGGTGAAACTCCGGCCGGCGCACACATTCTGTGTAAACGTTTAGAAGTACGGTTTGCATAGCAGGGTGTTGAATGAAAACTAATAGCCTGTTCGTCATTCTGCACAAACCTGTTTTCAGATTCGCTCTGGTTTATGACTGAAGGCGCATCAGGTTCGTTTCTATTTGAATCTGAAAACGAGGCTGGCTGCTCAACCAAGAGAAGCGGCGACGATGAGGAAGAGAGAAGCGAATGATTAGAACAGGAAAACAATGAAACCGAGTTCATTTCCTGCCTGCTGGGAGAGCAATTTGGGGAAGAAAATAGGTCAGGGGTTTCGCTAAAATGTTTTGAATACCAAGAATGGGATTCATCTTTCAAGAGTCTTGGAGAATAATATAAATATGGTGTGTCAGAACTCATTACTTTTGCACGAGACAGAGATTGCGAAAACAAATCAGGGGAAGTGTACATCATCTCAAAGCTATCAATCAACATGTCATCTCCTAGCGAATAACTGTTTCCTTGATTGGTAGCAGCTTGTCGGACCTCCGCTTTGATCTTTTGATCATGTGACCATGTGTTTACCACTTCGTGCTGCAGGGACCTGGTACAAACTAATTCCTCTTCACGTAACTGTTCGGTTGATTCTAAGACGCACAACACCTTCCCTTGCTCTATTAATTCGTCTCGACAATGAGTAGGCTTATCGTTCTTCATAAAACTACTTTGTAAATTAACAGAGGAATGCCTCTTTTGCCCACCTATTTTTACATCTTTTTCAGGAATAGACTTTTCAGAGGGCTCTGTGAAAAAATTTTCGCAGTTCCTAAGCAACTCAGAATGTGATAGATCAATCTTAGGTACCATTTTATTCGAGCTCGAATTTTGAAGCCTTACAGAATCCTCTTGCGCGCACAGGCCATCACCATCAGTTAAATCCAAGATCTTTTTGGAGTGTTCAGTGTTGTTTCTTTTCGCGATGTATTTAATATCGTGCTCGTTACTGGCCAATGTTCTAGACACCTCTACCTTTTGTTGAAGTTCAAACGGGTCAGCGGACCTCAAAACATCAGCAGGCGCCAACGATGTTTTCTGCAGTATATTTTCACAATCAAGCTCCATCTCAGCCAAGAAAACGTCTAGATCTTCAGAAGAAGGGAAATCAGTAAATTCTGTGTAATCCTCTTGAACAATTCCATAAACGACATCACTGAAACTAACAGTCTGTGACGTAACCATCTCATTCTCTTCTGACGTCACGCATGATTTTTTGGAATTTATGATTGCCTGAGATTGTTCTTTCCTTTTATTTATAGCATCCATTTCCAAATCAGGTAGAAATGCACCGAGATCCTCTGACGACGGAAAGTCATCGTACTCTGTCCATTCACAATAAGCTTGCTCTTCTTTGCAGATGTCAAGTTTTTCACAGTTTAGTCCCCTTGTTTGAGAAGGTAGCTGTGTAAAGCGTGGCGAGCTTGAGTTATTGCTGCTGATGTCTTCTTCCTGAGATGAACCTTGATCAATTCGATCTAAAATAGAAAAAGAAAATACCCATGACCAAATTATGCTGTTACCAAACTAAATCAATGTCATAACACTGGAATTTCATCGACAGCCAAGTACCTCTAATAAAGGTTGATTTTAACTAGAAACCGAATCTGAATAAAAATCAAATTTGGAGTCGTAAGCCGTAAGGCTCTATTCTTCTGTGGATTTGGCTGATATTATTTCTTGGGCACAGGTACCTGAGGCACAAGAAAGAAACAGGCATATAGGTTCTGTGACGTTTCTTAACGTCGTTAGAATCTAGCAATCTAGCTAGCAATCCCAACCAAAGTTTGTCCAAGCCCCCTTAAGCGAATCAACATCCCTGGGAAACAGAACCAAGAAAAGCTTTCGAAACGGGAGCTGACCGCTTACGAAAATTAAGCAGAATGCAGGAGAAGTGCGCTATAATACTGCACATAGGCGTACTAGGTGTGTTATTGACAGATGCTCTAGACTGCTAAAGCGACGTTTTCCGTGTCTTCACTTGGGACTGCGCATCGCTTCGGCGAATACCCTCGTCATTATTGTGGCTACTGCAGTGTTGCATAATTTTGCTCTTATGCATCGAGAGCAAGACTTTGATAAAGACATTGAAAACGAAGATGTCCCATTTGACGTTGTTGCTGCAGCAGACGCAAGTGGGAATGCCAAACGCCAGCTCATTATTCCACGATACTTTGCTTAATAAGATTAATGGATTGATTAAATTTCATGTACGACATTGACAACAAAATAGGAAACAAAAAAGAATAATCACCGCAATTAATTGTTAATAATCTTTTAATTCTTTTGTTTTGAAATTTATGATGGTTATATCACAAAAGTTCAAGGAGCTACCGGTTGGTTTAACAATTGTCCTTGTCAGTGTCGTATGCAGGTGGCAAACCAATTCCCATTTTATCGCATTGGTGCATTAGCTTCCATTCTTTAAGCTTGAGGACCTTCGTTTTCAATTTGTGTTCTTCCCTCGCCATGGACATAGCCTGTTCCAAGCGTTCAGATAGTGGAGAGCGGTGCGAAGTAAAGAAAGCGATGAAAAGTAGAGGGGGACTGGGGAGAGACGCGCTCCTTTTTACTTCGCACCGCTCTCCACTATCTGAACGCCTGGAACAGGCTACCATGGACAAGAATGGGTCCTCCTGCTCAGAGGAATCTGGTCTTCTGCGGTTGCACCTGTCAATGTAATGTCATCTGATGATCAATACTTGTAACCTATGTAATGAACTATCATTAAAAAAAATTACAAGCGATTAAACATTATTGTACTTCTGACTATTCTCCTTTTTGTGACTTTTGCCGCTCCTTTCCTGCTAATAGCTGCAACGTCAGCAACTAGACTTGGCCCCACTTCCTACGTAATAATTTCCATCTCGTCTTCGTCCCGCCTTATTAAAATCAAGTTCTTCTCCTGCATCATCATCAAATTCCTGCTCTAGCGGATTAACTGAGGCTGAGATTACGTGGCAACAGCTTTTCCTCCACCTAGCCTGCGTGGCAGGCGCCAAAAGGGGAGGGAGAGGGGGAGGGAGAAAAGCAGGAAAGAGGGGAAAGGGAAGGGAGCGCCTGCTATAAGAGACGGTGTTTTTGTCATCCGCCCACCATTTTCTCAACTAATCCGATAATGTCACTGTCAATACGTGACCAATCACAAGTACGGGGCTTCTCAGCATGGTCCGAACTTAATTACGTTGTTTACCGGAAATTGTCAAGTTGAGACGCTTTTTTCAAGTGATATAATAATCGAGCGAAATGAATCATTTTTACTGTTCTTACTCCCGCAGCAAACACGACAAACATAGGCTACGAGCAGTCTCTCATTTTTTTACTGCTCGCAGTCTACGACAAACAATGATCAGTTTCGTGTGAATACACAAGACCTTTTATCTTACAACCTCATCAAGCGACGTGATTGTCACAAAGAACAGAACACTGGCCAGCCTGAGACGAAAAGTATGAAAGTAAAGGAGAATTATAAGCAATTGTCAAAACCCTCAACGGATAGTTTTTACCAAAGCTTCAGCTCTCTCTTTACAAACCATTTAAAACTCCATTCAAGACGGTATATGTTTTTGCAGAAAAGATGGTCTTTTGAATATCGGCATTGCAGATGTCTGGCAAGAATCGCAATCGCTGAGAGTCGCTGCTCGGTGTATGGACAAATCCAGTATACAAAACCTCCTGAGCATCTCTGCCTGTTAAACAAGCTCTTACAGTTGGTTTTAGTTCGGACTTTAACGTGAAGTTGCTACATGATTGGAGTAATTTTGACCTTCCAAAGCTTATGCCAGTAGAACACATTTTCTTGATGCCTTCGTCATGTTTGTCTCTCACACTAATACACACACCAGGATACAGGCCAATAAGTTACTCATTACGGCTCAGCCAATCAGGATTTTGCGGACGCCCGCGTCCGCAGAAATGAATAAAAGGAGGTTCTTATAGCAGACGTCCCTTCCCCTCTCTCCCCTACCCCCCTCCCTTTTTCTCTATCCCCTACCCCTTTCGACGCCTGCCACGCAGGCTACCTCCACCAGTTTTTCTTGCTTGACGACAATGTAAGTCGTGTTCCTTTTTCGACTTGAGTTTCAGCCGCCTCCAGCATCCTTGAAGCTGACTGAGGTCGCATTTGATACCGTTAAGATTTTGGGAGTTAAACTTAGTTAAAATTTCCTCCCATGCCTTTGTCTTTTTTGCCAACGTTTTAAGGTGATAGCCGTTAGGGACTGGTCAAAAAGTATAGGGGGGGGGGGTGGGCTGGAGCATTTGGAAATATGGTTGATAAAAAGCACATGGCCCACCCCCTCCCTTCGGCACAAAAATGACTGACCCACCCCTAAAGCAAGGTTGGAAATTGCATGACCCGCCCCCTAGTTACAACATGGATGTTTGGTTTCCTCTTAATAATCCAATAAAACCTTGTTCTGCGTTTGACAAAATTTGTTGATACACTGCTGCAACCAATATCAAAATCACAGAGATCATACCTTTCACTGAAAAGACAAATGTGAAAAACCGAACATTTCTTGTTTCGATGAACGTTATGAGTCTTGACACAAATATACAGCAAAACGAGGTATATTGAAATTGTCTGTCACAAAGCGTATGAAAATTTCTACAAAGACAACCAATTCCTACACATTACTTGCCGGAAACGCTTAGATTAATCCTCAAAGAAAATTTCTTCCACTTCAGTGGAAAACACTACCTACAAAACCATGGAACTGCAATGGGCACAAAGACAGCAGTTTTGATTCCTTTGCCAATATTTTCATGACATATATTGAAACAACAACTCTAAGCAAAACTGTCTTTAGAACAACAGTTTGGAAATGCTACATACACAATATCTTTTCCCCATGGGACTTGAGTAAACCAGACATCGAAGCCTTCATTGAACAAGCAAACTTACATCACCCAAATATTGAATTCATGGCCGAAACATTTGACACTGAGACTGCGTTTTTAGACACGGTTGTATACAAACGCGCAAGATTCAAGGAAAAATCTATCCTTGATGCAAAGACACATTTTACACACACGGAAACCTTCTTGCACACACATTTCACCTCGTGTCACCCTCCAAATGTTACAAAAAGGATTTGTCAAAGAAGAAGCCTTGAGAATCCTACGAAAAAACTCCTCAGAAACAAAAACCTTTGGCTGTGTTGTGTTATATAACAAGTGCAGGCCAACTGTCTCGTTAGTAGTTAGTACCTATCTATGTAATAAAATAGGGTGACCAACCCCCTAAGGGTAGCTTAAAATTGCCCGACCCACCCCTTGCACAAGGCTCAAAACCTCATGACCCACCCCCTCTCTGCTCCGGCCCACCCCCACCTATACTTTTTGACCAGTCCCTTACTTTCCACTTCTGGAAAGTCTCTACCCAATTCGGCCAATAAAAGGTTTTCTTGTTCGCTGAAACTTCTTGTGCAACTTGGTTTAGAGGCCATATTGCAGAGACAACCACTAACTGAAAATGTGCATACGAAAAAAAAAACTCTGCAGACAATGCATTTTCTCGTGAGACATGGTTTAGCCATTGACATGCAAGAACACGGTCCAGTCGTGTTTTTATAATGTATTTTAAGCATCGTTTAGCCGTTGTTTATCGAAACAACGTCTAAACCGCGGCTCAGCCCTAAACACTGGTTAACTTAATCTTCGCTTAAATAACCGGCCCACAGAGTTTACGGAGTTAGCGCAATTCAAAGGGCGTTTTTTATTCTGGCTAAAAGCCTTGGTTTTCGTTCATTTCCGCCCCTTTTTTTAAATGTAAAGCCGAGGTATCATTCAATCTAAATAAAATTGGATTGGGGTTTGTTAAAAATAGAAAAAAAGGGGGATAATTAGAAGACAAGTACCAAATAGTCCACCAACTCATTAGCAGATTAACCGGTTTATGTGTACACCTTTTCTACCCTTAAAATTTCTTCCATTGTCAATTCGATCAACGCCATTTTCATAAAAACCAGACTGTCCCCTTAAGGGCGGCCTTAAGTCCAGCCGTTCACTGACGAGAGCGCGGTTAAGAGAACCTCGAATGTACGAGTATCGGGACTTCAGTCTGGTTAAACTGTTGTATATATGATATGAAATTGAGGAAGAAAGAGAGTATTATTTGCTTCATTATATAGACAGTCCAAAACTAATGCAGCCAACCATTTAGTAAAAACCTAATTCAAAACTAAACTTTGGAAACTTTTGTTAACTTCCGATCTACAGTCAAAGGGTAAGTTTGGTTGGCTGCCTGAAATGTGGGGTAAATTGTACTGAAGAATTTTTGTTCCTTAAACATGAGCTTACAACACTTACTATGGACTACTGCCTAGAAACGTTTGTTATCCAAAATAGTAAAAGAATATTTCCTCTGCAATAATAATGTATCACTGTGTGCAGCAACTTTGTTTAGACAAGTCACGATTCTTAGGCAAAAAAAGACCTTTGAAAGTTCTAACAACTTCCGCTTTTAGACTAGGGTGACTGTCTGCAGTATAATGCAAATTGTTTTTGTAATACTAATAGTTCCTTATATGGTCCGAGTTTCCCGGAATCACTCTGAACAAGATTAGGGTGTGTTCTGTTGCTGTGAAAAAAACTTGAACAATGGAGTCTCTGTTGAAGAATCTCAAAGAACATGTTACTTGTTCAATCTGTCTGGATACTTTCACCGATCCCAAGACAATAACCTGCCTGCACACATTCTGCTTTGAGTGTATAAAGAAACACGCACTGATCAGCCAACGGAATGGAAAGTTTCGCTGCCCAGAGTGTCAAGCTGAAGTTGATCTTCCCGAAGCAAACCGTTTTGACAAATTACCGACCAGTTTTCATCATAATAGTCTGCTCAGTGTTCTCGCCATACGACAAAGCGGAAAAGGAAATGATATCAGTTGTGGCGTTTGCAAGAAAATGAGCGCAGAGATAAGTTACTGCTTCGAATGCGCTAAATTCATGTGCAGTGACTGTGTCCACGCACATCAACTGTTTAGTCACTTTACAGAAGGACACAAAGTAACGCCAGTCAAGCAGTTCCAACCTCAAGACTACCAAGCTCTGATGAAGAGGCAGTCATTTTGCGCGCAGCAGTATCACGAGCGAGAGGTAACGAGGTTTTTCTGCCTTAAATGCCAAATCTGTGTTTGCCAAATATGCATTGCTACGGATCACAAGGCACATGACGTGGAACCATTGGAGAAAGCAGCGGACAGCGAGAAAGCCAACATCCTGACAAGAACCGAGGTATTGAAAACAAAAACAAAGGTTTTTAGCGATGCCATTCGTGAATATGAACAAACAATTCGTGAGCTGGAGGCAAATATCACAAACGCTAAACGTGAAATTTCCCAAGCTGCCGAACAAATGGTCGCGAAGATTCGAGAAAACGAGCGGCAGATTATTACAGCCCTCGAGAACACGCGCGTGTCAAGGCAAGACAGATTAAACTCTGCAAAGGCACAAGTGCAATCCTTGCTGAAGCAAATCAACCAAGCAATCGAGTTTGCTGAAAATCTGATTCAAAGAAGCTCCAGCTCAGATGTAATGCAAAGCAAGAATTATCTAGAACAACGGTTTGAACATCTTGAAAACACGACGATCCCAGAACTTCCGGTCAATTCATTCCTGAAGTTTTATCAAACAAAAGAAGAAAAGAATCTAACCCTTGGTTACATAGCAACAAGTGAACCAGTAGTGGGACTGACAAAAGATTTCCAAGCTGGTGTTGAATCACAGTTTGAAGTTCACCCACAAATACGTGGAGAAGAAGTGTATGAAGTGAAAGTGCTTGTGGAACCCGCTGATAAAATAGGAAGTTTGACAACTTGTGAAAAACAAGATGGTGATTACATCGTGAAGTTTACACCTAGAGTTCCAGGAACCTTCAAAATCATAATAAAGGTAAATGGCAAGGAGTTTGCAGGAAGCCCTTATATTGTCCAAGTAAAACAACGACTAATTCAAGTTGTGGGAGAGTTAAAAGTAAAAGGAGAAACTTTTGAACAGCCATCTGGAATTGCCGTGAACAACAAAGGACAAATCGCTATCAGTGACTACAATAAACACTGTATCCTAATAACTGACAAAGAAGGAAACTGTGTAAGAAAAGTTGGTTGTTTCGGAAACAATGCTGGACAGCTCAACCGTCCAGCTGACATCACATATCTAAATGATGATAACATTCTTGTGGTGGATGAATTAAATCATCGCATTCAACAATTTAATGTTCAAACAGGGAACTCTGTGAAACGTTTTGGGGTGAGAGGGATAAGAGGTGCAGAATTTCAAAATCCTGCCTGTGTTCGTTTGAACGAAGAAGGCCGTGTTATAGTTGCTGATCATTTTAACAACAGAGTCCAAGTTTTATCACAGGATGGTGAACCTTTGTTTCAATTTGGAAATAGCGGACAAGAAACACTAAGAAAACCCAGGTCGTGTATTTACCATGAAAACAAGTTCATTGTTTCTGACTGGGGTAATAATTGCTTGAAAGTGTTTGATAATACTGGAAAGTTTTTGTACAAGATCGGAGAACCAGGCAAGGCTGATGGACAGATGGAAGGGCCTCACGGACTATGTCTTCAGAAATGTGGCAATCACCATAATCTTCTTGTATCTAATAGAACCAATGGCTGTGTTGATCAGTTTACAGTGGACGGCTGTTTCACTGGAAAAACTGTTGTTAAGTTACAAGACCCTACAAGAATAACTACAACACCGGATGGACTTATTTTAGTTACAGACTATAAGACTAAAAAAATTCACATTCTAAAATAATTAAAAAGCAACAAACTGGATAACCAGACAAATAAACATCCTGAAATAAGCACCAAAAAAGTAAAACGATAACTTGGTATGGTAAAAGGAATAAGTAAATAGCAGCTGAATACTTTCGGCAAGGAATTGACTTAGGGCAATTCCGACAATATATTATCAGCACTGAAGTAAAAAAAAAATGCTTGATAAGGACAGACTTGTGTGACAAAGTCTGATGGCTCAATGGAGTTTCAAAAGTTAATAACTCCTAAGTTTGAGCAGAAACTACATTACCATTAACAAAGATTTGGAAAAATTACAAGCCTGTGAGCGAATCTCCCACCCCTGTAGCCCCAAGAGCCCTAGGAGAGCTTGCTGGCAGTCTTAAAAATTACCACCACATCACAGTTGTGTGTGGCCCATGGGGACTGTGTGTCCAGAAATGTGGCAATCATTACAACCTTATTGTATGCAATGCTGGCAAATGTTGTGTTGATCAGTTTATACTGAGAAACTCTTGACACACCATTATTGGAGTCGCCATAAACAGCAAAGGACAAATCGCTGTTCGTGAGTATGATAAACACTGTCTCCTGATAACTGATAAGGAAGGAAACTGTGTAAGAAAAGTGGGTTGTCATGGAAAAAATGCTGGATAGCCCCACCATCCAGCTGACATTACACATGTAAATGATGATAACAGTCTTGTGTTGGATGAATTAAATCATCGCATTCAACAATTTAACGTTCAAGTGGGGAACCCTGTAAAAAGCGCTGGGAAGAAAGGGACAAAAGATGGAGAATTTCAGAATCCTGCCAGTGTTTGTTTGGATAAAGAAGGTCGTGTTATAGTATGCTGATTGTGATAACAACAGAATCCAAGTTTTATCACAGGATGGAGAAACCTTTGTTTCAATTTGGAGAAAGTGGACCAGAAAAAGTAAATAAACCCATTGCATGTATTTACCATGAGAGCAAGTTCATTGTTTCTGATTTGGATAAGAATGCTTTGAAAGTGTTTGATAAAACCGCGAGGGAAGTCTTTGTACAATATAAGAGAAGAAGGCCAGGGTGATGGAAAATTGAATACTCCATGGGGATTGTGTGTCCAGAAATGTGGTGATCACCATAACCTTGTGTGTAATGCTGGCAACGGTGGTGTTGATCAGTTTGCAGTGGAGGGTTGCTTCACTGAAAAAACTGTGGATACATTACAAGAAGACCACAGGAATAACTACAACTCCCATTGGACTTATTTTAGTTATGGACCTTAAAACCCAAAAAAATTGCATCCTAAAATAAGTAATATTGTAGCACCAGACTGGATAACCCAAAAATTATTCATCCTGAAATATGTACCAAAAAATGACAAAGAGAACTGGGAATGGTAAAGGTTACTAGTAAATAGCAGCTGGAGACATTCAAAAAGCTGTATAACTTGATAAGGGTGATTCTGACAATATAATTATTTGCAATGTAAAACATACAATTAATGCTTCATATTAGAGAGAGAATTCCATTTTTGCTGCATTTGTTGACATTAATATACATTTGTTCAAACTGCAAATAACACTAACTTTTTAATTTCTGAGGCAAAACATTAGTTCCAAGAACTAACCTTTAAGACCAAGAAAGTGATGATCCAACTTATTTGATCCTGGTAACATGTCTTGTGTGGAACTGCTGACAGAGGAAGGTTGTGAGACTCCAGTCAGGACAAGAGGAGTGATCATAGCACAAAACTCTTGTGGAGTACAGTAAATGGGAGATGCACGACCATTTCCTTGAAGAGATGTGTTACTTTTACCAAAACTTGCTTTGCAGCTCTCTTCAGTCTGAGAGCAATCAACAAGTTCTAAGTACTGACTCTGAGGCCTCCTCAGAAGAAATGACTGAGGAGTGTTTCTTTGTCTTGAACGTACCTCCAGCAAATTTGCATTTAATATCTGCAGCACTGTGGGAGCTTGATGATCAGCAGAGTAGCAGGGGAATATTTGACAGGCTAGAAGACTGGGTAATCCCCCAGAGAGACATGTTTTGTTCTCTGAACCACCAATTTTCGGAACAATGTTATTGAGATGAAAAGGAGAGTTGTGAGCAATTTGTGATGCTGTTCTTGTAGACGAACAGACTCTGAAGCCAAAGTGGAGTAAAGATCCCACAAAACACTGCTCTACTGCTTGGACAACAAGATGATTCCCTGGAATGGGAAGTGGATGAAATTGCAGATCATTCACAAACCTGAAAAAAAAAGAATGCATTTTAATTAAACAATATTATTGTAAAACTAATCACACAAATCCCAGTAACTATTCTCATTTCCCACTCAAAGTTTTAATAATGTTTCTAACTGACAAATATGTGAGGGTGGAATACTAGAACAGAAAAAGTATCAAAGTTAACAATTTTGACATTCTCTTATGCAGGATCAATGAGGGTCCCATGGCACGGATTCTTAGAGCTGGCTACTGTCTAATAACTCGCTAATTTCACTGGCTAAAAAAAGTCTACCACCAGCTCTGGAAATTGAAGACATGGAGTAATTTAAGAAGCAGCTGAGTCAAAAATGCTGGCTTGAGTGACTACTAAAAAAGCCTGCTCAGCTTTCCCACAGCTAAATCACTGCCATGGACCCCTTTCTTTATAGCCCCTTTATGAACTTGTGTAGGGGCCTTTCAAAATAAAGAGGGCCCAAAGATTCATTCCAAGTGGTTTGAAATTAATTTTTTCCTTAGGCCCACAGCTGTATATTGTTTTTATTGACATTGTGCTGATTCTTAACATTGCTGCCAATTGACTTCTCAGTAAGTTGAACAGGATATTTGCCTGTCAACTATGATAATAATTATTTTTTTCTTGGTTCATGCTTTTAACTCACTGAAATAAGATATGGTTTATGGTCACATTATCCGTTTAAACAATGACTTCTAGTTACATTCAAGGACTGCTTGTTCTTTCTTAATTGTGGGATTGTTTTATTTTATTGCATGATCAACATATTTCTTGCTTTTTATTGTTATTTCCTTTATGTCAGAAGCAGGCTTTACAATAGTTTTTTGCTAAAGCACATAATTTACTTAGTTGTAAGGAGTCTATCACACAGTAAAGAGCTAGCGGAGAACTTTCGGAGTTATTACAACTGAAGGAGATTTGGAGTTCTTTTAACCCCAGGAGTCAAGAACAGACGTAAGTCACGCTCATAAATTTTGTAGTTTGTTTTTCCTCCTTTTTTCTTGCATGGAGCACAATTCTAGTTTTCGTTTCCTCTGATGTAAAAATCACGTTTCTTTCTAGTTTTCACCCCAAGTGCTGTAAAAAGTCAGACTAGCCTGATTGTAATGAATAGTTTGAATCTTGATGACTGCCTAGGACTTCACTGTGGATGGCCTGGTGAACTCCAGTGCCTAACGCCATGTGCCTACGATACTGGGAATTTGACATTTATTCTTGCATTGTTTAGTTAATAACTGTATGTAAATGTTGTTTCAGAACATGTAAGTAGTAAATTTGACGTTAATAATAAATTGTTACTTGAGTAGCTGATTTTTCAATGGTCATTTTGAAAATCTGAAAAACATGACCACACTTCATCCCTGGATTCTCACTGACATTATTTACGGTGATTTAAAATTAAAATTCTTTATTTCAGTTTTTTATGTATTTCCATGCCTTACTTGCCACACTTCAATTACGTGAATTCAAAAGTGAGGCGAATGACATAGCTATGAAATTTCTGCCAGCTCAGTTTCCTTTAGGGGTATCAATGTGTGCATAGAAATTTTTTTCCACTCAAATGTATGAATTTTTTTTTTCAATTTTACTGAATACTGAGAAGAGGTAACCTAAAATCCACTGCTCATCCATAGAGGAATGCTTGTAAAATTGAAATTCTTAACCCTTTAAGCCCTAAGAGTGATCACCATTAAATTTCTCCTTGTGATACCAATGCTTTGTAAAACAGAGTTATCACGAGAATTACAGACATGATCACACAAGATGAATTTGTTTGATATTTTATCAACTTCTCCCCACTACTTCTGTAGGAAATGACTAGGGGCAACTAATGAGAATTCAAATTTTGATCTTAGGGTTTAAAGGGTTAATAGGTTAGCTCCTAAGAAACTTTACTCCCTTTGTCTAGTACCCTGTTTTGTTTAAAAGTGTCATTGATATTATATTAAACGAATTAAAGAATCAAACCTCGCAAAGCTTGTGGCAGATAATCCAAAAAACTTATCCAGACAGCTGCCAAACACTGTGATCTGTGCCAACTGTGTCCTGTCTGATGCCAACACACTGATCCTGTAACGATATTCAACTTTTTCTGCACTGTATTCTTCTTGACATTCTTCACAGTACAAGCTATATGTATACAAATATCACACCAGACATTTGTTAAATACAATATTTGATTTATAGGTGCCCTGGGAGCTAAATTAAATTTTTGGGCCTTAGGGTGGGTGCTTATTTGAGGTATGTGCTTGTTCCAGGCTGGGCGTTCATTAAATTTTCATTATTTTCAACAAGTAGTAAGTTGATTTTCCAACAAAACAGTAAACAATGACAAAATGTGTGCCAGAGCAGAATTATCACTGTTCATTGAAAGCTTCTTGTGAAAAAAAGACTAAGAACTCAGTCTTTGGGAAATTTTCTTAGTAGTACCTGGTCAATTCTTATCTCATTGTCAGTAAAGCCATAGGCAAACTCTATGGTGTTGCCTTATAGATGTTTTACTGCATAACATCTTCAAATGAGTCAGTCCATGTGAAGCAGATAGGGCAGTAAAGAAATGACAACCAAAGCTCTTTCTGTCCACTTCAGTTTTTTGGGGGGAAAAGGTGGTGGGTGGGGGTGGGCCTGTGTTCGAGGATGGGCACTTATTAACTTTCCTCACTACAGGACAGGCGCTTATTCAAGAAATACAGGGTTAAGATTTCCAGCTGCCCACCATTAATTGAAAAGCCTGAGACCAGGTTTAAAAAAAGAACTAACAATTTCCAGCTGCCCACCATTAACAAGCACAGCCTGGGACCAGGCTCCTTATTTGGAAAAAGGACTAATAATGAGGCAAGTGCAAAGAAAGTAGCAAACCAAGCAAGGACTTTTTTGTACACTGTTCATGTATCCCATTCTAAAATGTAAACTCCAAAATAGCTATATCTTACACAAACAGTGGACCCCCTGCTTCTGACTGCTCTCAAACACCACCATTCCACTATCAGTTTACCAGAAATACTGAGGTGAAATCTGTTCCAGGCCTTTTCTCAGTGTTGTGTGAACCCTTGAATGGGCATAAGAATTTTACACATTTAAGAAATGCTGTTCCATGATATTGAGTTTAAAAGGGTTTTCAAATGCCAGAAATTCTTTACCCTGAGCAGAGGCTAAAATTGTTCCAGCCCTTTTCTGGCGTGCTAAAAAGTGCCTCTGAACCCATTCAAATCCATCCAGAAATGGGACAAATAAATTTTTTTTCCTGTTCTTGACTGGTTTAAGCATTATGTGAGTCTTGTTCCAAATGATATTGAAACTCGCCATTTGACGAAGACCTGGGTTTTTGCTTGCGAATCGGCGAATTTCACGCCAAGATAAAATTGCTCCATTCTTTAAAACACACCTCAGTTTAAAAATATCCATTCTTTGAAAACGGACATTTTTGTGGACATTTTTAATTTGTTTTTTCAGTGTTTGAGTGTTGTGTTTGAGAATTTAAATTAGTGAGTTTAAATCAAAGCTCTCCATTGAGATGAAAAAACAAAAATAAAAATACTGATCTCCACCTTTGAGCAATCATAGAGAAATGTACCCCCCATTTCCAACTACTTTATAGATTATCATACCTTCCCACATCCCTCAAGGCATGCACCTGCTTAGCTATAATCAACAGACAGTCAATAACTAAAAAAATTAACTATAGTATTAAAAAACGCAAAGACAAAAGCGACATGAGTTAAACGACTACAAAGCTTAAGCTTACATTTTGTTCAAAATAATTATATAATTGATGTTCTAAATATTATTAAGGTTACTTGCCACACTAATACGATTGCAGAGCCTGTAGCTCTAAAAATAACCAGCAGCAACATAGAAACTTTACATTGAGACTCCTAGTGTAATGCTGCTGCATTTCGAAACAATCAAACAGACGTACTCACATAGTCGCTTCAGCATCTCGAAAATAGACTTTCTTGTGGCATCGCGCACAACAAGGATAGAAAAACTTGTCCCTTATTGACACAACTGTGGCTAAAACTAACACAGTTCGCGTTGTCATCAATGATACAACCCCTCACGACACCTTTTCGAAAAAACATTCAAGAAAACGAGTTCAATAATAAATTTGTGCAAATGAGCGTCGCATTCCAGCAGAGTGAGAATCCAAAATGGCGCTCGTTTTTTTTCTAGCCAATCACGTCTCAGTTGGGCCCAGTCTAGTTGACGCGGTATCAGATCATCGTCGTGATGTGTATTTGTCGTTTTTTGAGCCTGAAAAAGGGAGTAAGCGAGAAAAGACACTGACTGTGGAATCCAACCCAAATATAAGTATCTCTGATAAGTATGTTCACCGACTGTTGCTTTGTATGTTTGTTCGAGCTAAATGTACCCACAGGTAGCGCAAGCGCAATACGAGAGTTTGTGGGGTGAGTTCATGTATTCATGTATTTGGTGTACGTGTTTTAATATTTCCCATATAAACTCTATTTTATGCTTGCCATGACTTAGCTGTGTATGTACACTGACGCGGAAGTATAAGATCCCTTAGTTCTATTGGAGTAGTTTTAAAGACTTGGCTCAGAAAAAGTTAAGAGCTGTGATGAAGGGAGGTACTTATGAATTTTTAGTTGTGTGGCACGGGAATGGTGGTGGGAGGGGGTGGGGAACTGTTGCAGCTGGTACCCCGTTACCAGACAACATATTGGTCGAGTGTCAGTCAAGAGTCAGTTAGGAGTCAGTTGATTTATTGCCCATGCAGTGTTTTATAATCATCAGCGTATTGTATTATTCCAAAGACACAGTAAAAAATATTTTTATTATTTAATGTCTTGATTTATTTGTTTTCATCCCGTTTTCTTCTAACTAATCTCTGTACTTTCACGGGATGGCTGTTATTACTCAAAGTTAGAACATTGAGTTCTACCGAGGGACTGAGAGTGATAATCAAGACCGCGCTTCCTATGAGTTGGCGGCCATCTGACCAACAAGTTTCATTCGAAATTATGTTCAAACAAAATTTTTCCAGGTTAAGTATCGGTCAAATGTTCATCTGACAGATCAAACAATAGCCTGTCACAATAGCATCGGTAGTCAGTGTTGGCAATGTATCGGTGAATCATCAGTCGAGTATAATGGTAAGGTATCGTTGGTGTATCGGTCGACAATCGGCATCGCTTGTACAACCACGTCCCCTCGCCTTTCCCTGTGACACAAGGTACCTGTCAACTAACTCGTGGTGGACACTATTGGTTGTTATACATCAGCTGCAGCTGATTCCATAGATCAGTCACTAAATCACAGACTATTTTCATGTATTGGCAGACATCTTGGTTGTCTGTCAGTCAACATATTGGTCGCTATATTGATTGAGTGTCAGTTAAGAGTCTGTCGAGAATCGGTCAATATTACAGACCAAAATGTCAAACGACAGTCGACCGGGGCTGGGTATTGGCCGTTATGTCGACCAAGTGTCGGTGATATATTGGTGAACTGTTAGTAATTGATAAGCAAAGAAATGATCTAAGGTTGACTGACCGAAAGACTGTAGTGGCTGACTCAGCAAGACTCAGCCAAGAATTGTCCGACACTCTACCACAACTGACCAAAAAAGCAACTGATATCAGTCGATTCATCTGTCGACACCAACAAAAGAACATGTGATTCCACATCCCTACCCAATCCCAGACTAGTTATTAACCAGAATTACAGGGTGCCATTCGGGCAAGCTGTACATAGCATGTACTAGCCTGAAAGTCATTTCAACTAGCCTGAGGAAAAAATTGGTGAGCAGGATTGATAGCAGCTCTTCTGTAATTTGCATTCTCCCAAAAAATCACTTGCCAATTGGGCAAGTTATGAACAGAATTCACCAGCTCGATAGCAAAACCCACTAGCCCCAGGCTATCGGACACCACCTTCTTTGCACGCTGCAATTAGCTTGTTTCTTCCAACCATAATAAAAAATTATTACTATGACGAACAATATCCCATAAATGAGACTCTAATCACTAGACCAAAAACATCCTCTGTTTATCTGTACCCTCTCCCAGACTACCGTGCTTGAAAATAATACATGTAACTCTCAGAGCATTTTATAGTCCTTTTATAGCAGTCAACCCTGCCTCTACCCCAGGCCTGTTATTCAAAGAATACTCGAGCAGTGAGGATTAACCAGATGTTAACGTTATTCAGAGAAATTGCACAACATACATCCTGCGACTATTATTTTATTTTATTAATAAATTATTCTGACTGGTAATTTTTATAGTATTGAGGTATTTCCGCTGCTACAAATGAGATGAGATATATAAAATTCATATATAAATAGTAAACTATTTAGGATAAATAAGTAATTATTATTTATATATTTCATTATTATTACTTATCTCTTGAAAACTTTCATGGCCTTGATCAGCTAACCAATACTAAAGCTCATTATATTTTTAGTAATTCTCATACATACTCACCACTTTTAATATAATATTCCCCTAGATGAAGTTAACAGGTGTTGATCAATTTGTGACTGATCTATTACTTTTGAATCTTAGTAGACAAAATTTTTTTACACAACCATTCATTTTTTTCTTATCTTCAACATTCCACATCTGCATGTGTATAACAGCTTACAGGAAGCCACACCTACCCCTGCTTTTGCATACTCTTTAGTTTTTCCTATTATAAGGACTTTACAAAAAGAAATTTGCCAATTTCCATCTTTTGTGATTTTTTTTGGGCACTATAATTTGGGGTAAAATGTGGTTAGGCAAAACTAAAACTAATAATTTGGTAATTATTTCAACAAAAGAAAACCTGTATGGTCATGTCTGAATGCAGATATTTCTTACTGAATTAATCTCTATACTCTACAACAAGACAGAGGTCCTCGTGCACAAACTGTATGTCCTCCAAGAGTGACTGATCCTGAAGAACTGCTTTCACCAGCAGCTGAAGAATCTGTTGTTTCAGTTCCCTCTTCACCTTTAATTCTTCTCTTAAGCTGTGTTGCAAGACTCATAAACAAGTTCTCTACATTGTCGGCTTCTTTTGCAGATGTTTCCATAGCAACACAATGTTCTTTCTCGGCAACTGTTTCAGCACTCCTAAAATCAACTTGTCTCTGATGAACAAGGTCACATTTGTTTCCAACAATGTACATGAGCACTTTTTTGCTGGTGAATCGGTGAACATCCTCAAGCCATTGATTTAAGTTTTGAAATGACTTCCTGCTGGTAATGTCGTAAGTGATTATAACACCATCAGCATTATGATAATAACTGTGTGTAACTGAGCGGAAACGTTCTTGGCCAGCTGTATCCCACACTTGCAGCTACAGAAAAAAAAAACTCTCAGTACATGATGTATAAAATTATAATGTAGTATAAAACCTGGAATAACACAAAACTTTTGACTTTTTCATACTCTTGGCTTTTGAATATAGTTTTGGCTTTTGCGTGCTTCTTATCTTTTATGGTTATTACTTTTGTATATTTTCAGTAATGACTTGTAATATTTAAATTCCCTTTAAAGTAACCCCAAACAATCCACAAATTTATTTTTATTGTTTTAAGGTGATAAAAACATAAATTACTTTTACAAAAAGTACATAAAATAAATTGGATTTATACTCAATGCTTAGTTTCTAATTATTTGAATTCAGTAAATGACTCTTTCCCCATTGGGAAAAAGTAATTATAAATAATGGAATTGAAATTAAACATAACACAGAAACCTTTGAAAAGTAGACATATGGAAAAATAATAAACAAACTTAATTTAACAATTACAGGACGGAAGTTTTCAGATAGCCCCAACTGAGATAGAGCGAAAACGAACTCACGCTCTGCACGAAATCAAGAGGAACGTCTGCTCTTGTGCTAAGCCTAATTATGGTTTTGCTCCAAGCATTTCAATTTAAAATATTAGCAGACAAGAATCAGAAGAATATATTGACGTTTTTATGGATACTAGCCAGAAAACGGGTACCAAATAAGTTAAGAAATGATCTCACGGTTTTAAGATGACGTGAAAAGTACAATTCCGGATTTTCAAATCTGCCTGTAAAACTAAACTACCCCATCACACGTTGACTATAATTCACCAAAAAATAGAATGATGAAATCAGTAACTATTGCTTACGTTTTAACGAGCAGGTTTGGAGAGTTATACATTTTAAAGTTAATAATCGCCTGTTTTGGTATGCAATTCATAATATTATGGCGTCGTAAATTACAAAACAAACTTTAAAAAATCACGGAAGCAAGCCAAGTAAAAAAAAATAATTTTCAACAGCAAAGGTTTCTTTTAAAATGCCAAAAAATACTAAGCAGTTATAAAAATAATATCACAAAAAATGAAAATTTGAAGATAGGAAAAAATCATGCGCCATTTATAATCCGCAAGCCGAAAATAGCATCTTCCAGCTGAGTGCAAGCGCAAGCAAGGTGAATGGTTTGCAGTGTAAATTTTCCGGATGGCAACCCAGTTTATACCTTAACTTTTTCGCCGTCTACTTCCACTGTTCTGATTGTGAAATCCACACCGATCGTCGGCCCTTGGGTTGGGGTAAAGAATCCTTTCGTAAATCTTTTTACCAGGCATGTTTTTCCGACGTTTGCATCGCCAATCAGTATAATTTTAAACAGGTAACTGTAGTCCTCCATCAGAGCTTTCTTTGAGCTTGAAAATATTTGCACTGTCCAGGTTATTTGCCTTTTTCTTGCGACGCAATGCTCTTAAGAAATTACTCTGCGATGGCCAGGGGAAACCCGCTCTCTTTAAACTGAAATTTTCTCAGATTAGATTGTTACATGTTTCACAATCACGCGCGAAGGAACTAGAACCATTGTTTTCAATTGTTCAGATTGGTCAAGCCTCTAATGACGTCATGCAAAACAACATCGCGCGTGCTTCCGGTGAGCACGATTCTTACTTTTTGGCAAATTTGATTTCCGGTTTCGCTGAAGGAAGGTAAGCTATATTCGGAAGTTTGTACGTATTTATAAGCACGTTGTGAGTTCCAACACCCTTAAGTACCACACTTCATTCAAATTTGCCTGTAATATTTGTATAGCCTACATAAACATGCCAGAAAACTGTCAACCCATGGCACAAAATAAAAATATTCCCTGATAAATATGGTCATCAGATTTGCATATAATTGACACTTTTAGTTTCCCTTCCCTACTGCAAAGCTTTTTTAAGCGTTTATAATTGAATGTACCGATTGTCCATCACTGAGAATCCCAAAAATACTGCACTTTCATACCACAATTATTTTCCAAAATAGATCTCAACCCGGTAAAAGTATTTTACATCTTGAACACATTACAGGAAGTGCGTTTAATCGGGAAAGTAAAAGTACCCGAAGGGAGACAGCGTCCGAATAACTGAAAGATGAGGTCATCGTGAAGGCAACAGGAAAAGGGAATGAGACTGGGAAGTTTGAGGCGGGGAAGAAAGTGAGTTGTGGGTAAATAGTAAGGTAACTGTACAAACTGAACTGATTTGCTCTTGGGTTGTTTCTCCGTCTGTATCCGTGTTTGAAACCTTTCTCCTCAACATGAGTTTTAGTGTACTATAGTTTTTACATGCAGTGCTATGCGGTCTGTATATAGAAAGATATTTTTAATTTAGTTCTGACTTTTATTCTTGGGAGGAGCACGGAATCAAATTCTTGTTTTGTTTTGTTTTGTTTTTTTTAGCCACCGCCCCCACAAAGTTTTGTACCGCCCCGAGATCGAGGTGCAAGTCTCTTAAAGCCCCTTTGATGGACGGGGTCAGGACGAGCTACCTTTTTCATTAACCGTCCACAGGAAATGAAAGGGTTTTAGTTAAAAACTGCATGAGAGTGTTTGGAGTTTCTTTTTCCTGAGTACTAATATACCGTATTCGCACGCTTGTATCTTCGAGGGTGCTGCAGGAGTATGACCGAAAGTCTGAATGCTCCAATAACCACAGGGGGAGGGGATAAGGGGATTACTTTCGATTTTCAGTGACGGGGATGATAGAAGGATTTTGGGGGTTTTACAGTTTCCAGAAGGGGATTTTTTTGGTAGGAAGATTTGGTAAGTATTTTTTTTGGTGTGGCTTCAGTTAGGCAGAGATTTTAGGGACAAATCCCGTTTGTATTACGCTAGTAAAATAAGATCAAGACTTGTTTTGAGATCACTAGAATACTCTATCTACTGTAAGTGTATCTGGTGTCCCGGGGTTGGTATCCTCCCTTATGGAGGTTAATTTGTTCCCAAGTTTGTTTGTTTGTTGTTGTTTTTTTTTGGGGGGGGGTGGGGGGGGTGGAAGCCCTTGAGATGATTTTTGGTGGGGAGGGGGAGGGTGATTTCTGCTTCCATTCCACCACTCTGTTTGCTCAAAGTCCGCAGTACCCCTCGGGCTGACAAGGGGGATGTCGTGTACATTAACGCGTTATTTGGCTTAAATATACTTATCAAAATAGTTACCACAACTAGTGTTCTCCCTGCCATTCATTATATACCTTTAGCCTCAAAAGATCCTCTTGAGAGGGGTGGAATATCATCGTATTGTAGTCCTCTTCCGCCTTTTTTATACCTCAACCACCTCACGCTCGTTTATGGGTCCCCACTTGTTGAGGAAGCATCTTTCGATACATTAGCAGTGGCAAGCTGAAAATCCTCACACAAACTTTTCTATTTGCCTTAATTAAAATAAACGTGACCGCCAAAAAACCCTTTAAATTTTTTCTTGTTTCCTTCATTTCCTGTTTCAAATAAAGGCCGTTAAGTATGTCATTTCTCCTTTGGGCCAAAGTAAAATGTCCATTTGTAATGGGTACCAGTCAGAAAAAACCGTTTATTTTCAAAATAGATGAGATATTTGAAAGTTGCCAAGCCTTTTTTAGCCTCGTTCTTCTCAGGGTTGTTCTTGAAAAAGGTGCCCATTTTTCTTAAAGATATTTTGATTTTGAGGAGCGCCCCTAATTTGCATAATTTTGGTGTATTTTAAAGCGTCAATTTTAGTGCTGTGTAATATTTTTTGTATTTTCTGCTTCACCATTCACCTATTTTACGGATATGTTGCCGCCCAACGGGGTCGTGATTTGGAAAATCCTCCTGATTTAGAACGTCCTGGGTATCCATTTCAGAGGGTTCGTTTTCTAGAACGGGGTATAATATTTCAAACGCACGAAAACAGGGTTTTTCAGTTTTAGAACGGGGTAAATATTTCGAACGGCCATTTGAAATTATTCAAGGACAGATTGCTTTTAAAAATACGGTTCAATGCGTTAACAAGCAAACTGTTATACTCTTGTTGCACCCTAGAACGGAGTGTAAAAATTGGCCCATTTCTAGAATGGGGTATCAGTTTTAGGGCGAATTCTAGAACGGGGTATGAAAAATTGGCCCATTTCTAGAACGGGGTATCAGTTTTTAGGGGAATTTTTTTTTAGAACGGGGTGCCAATTTGGAGTCCCGGGGGGCACATACCCACCCAAAAAATACCCAAGTGCCCCCCCCCCGGATTAGCGCTAACCCGGGGTTAAATTTTAATCCGTGTTTCTTTTTCTTTTGTTTAAACGCATTTTCTCAGATAATTTTCTCCATTCCTTTTTGGACCGTCCAGTCATCAAATTGTTGACAAAAAGAGGTAAACTGAATTTTCCTTTTAAGTTTTCATAACTGATTTCAAATTTCACTATCTTAACCAGGGGCGGATCTAGGGGGAGGGTGCAGGGGGTGCGCACCCCCCGCTGAGATTACCTGCGGGTTTCTAATACAACTGGTATTCTGCCAAAAAAAACTATGTGGTTTATTGGTGTTGAAGAAGAGCAAGAGACGAGTGCACCCCCTCCTAAACAAAATCCTAGATCCGCCCCTGTTAACCCCGCTTTGAACAACCCAGCCGAGGTCGTAACCTTCCTTTTAGCTTGTCACGCATTCCTTTCCAACGTTAAGAACATTGATGAGGAGGATTGTGTGGTGTGAGTGAAAGAAAAAATGATGATAATCACAGCCTGGGGAAAATAAAATGAGACCCCTGGGCCCACACCTGCCATTTCACCTTTTTTCCATAAAACTTTTATACCAATGACCTGTTCAAAGGCACACTGAACTTGCCACTTTCTCTGTGTATTGAGGAAGTTAACTAAATTTTATATCAAAAAAGTGCTCAAACTCAATGAAATTGGAATCTATAATATATTTGTATAAAAGCTATTATTATTATTTCTTTACTGTGGTATCCAATTTAATGCTAAAAATTATATCTTTAATGTATTACTTACTATTAACTTATAAAGTGCTATGTGCAATAATTCTGGAAGTATAAATATTTGTATAAATTTAGTTCCTAACATCTTAAATTGACATTTTATTACAAAATTACTCAATAATCTATACTATAATAACTCAAACATTGTTTATCAGGGCCTAGTTGTTTGAAGGTAGATTAGTTCAAACCCAGGGTTAAATTTAACCCAGGATTCTTTTCTTTTGTTCAAAAGTTCTTTCTATGATTATTTTTTCTATTCATTTTAGAGCATCTAGTCATCAAATTATTGACAAAAATAATTAAAGTGAATTTCCTTTTAACCTTTCATATCTGAATTCAAATTTTGTTCTAACCCTGGGTTAACTTAACCCAGATTTGAAAAACCCAGCCCTGTACTACTTTCTAGCCTGTAAGCATCTGAGATTTAGAATCACATTTTTTTGCAAAACTAATTCTTATGGATGGAACCAGAAAGAAACTTCTTATTTCTGTTCACAAATAACGAACAGTAAATGACTAAAAAGTAAACAAAAACCTTAAAATGGAAACCTTGGTCACGCGCCGGGTAGAAATTTATGTTAGCTGTTTGGCATAAACGTGATTCTAAATTTTTCTAATAATTTTAACTGTTTATTTACTAAAATTCCTTGGGTTGAATGATATTGGTAAAGGATCCAATTCCTGTTCAAATTATAGCTGGCATCAAGCACGCCATTAATAAATCAAATTTACATGATCAACTGAGCTGACCACGATGGACCTGAATCTTGTAAATATAATTGTAAACTATTATTGGTTGTCTTTACACTAGACTTAAGAGCTGCCAAGTTTTACTTGGCCAAAAATGTGCATGGGAAGGCCTAAGTAAAATCTCAAGTAACTTAAGTTTGCATCTCATTAAAGTCGGAAAGTTGAAACGATTCAAGAAAGTTTCAAGTGACTTGAAAACCATGGTTTCTAAGCTTTGAGAAAGGCGAAGCACGTCAATCAATCTTAATTATGTTGCATGGGAAAACAGGCTTAAGTAAACCTGAAGTAAAAAAGATAGGTTGGGTGTGAAGTTTTCTTTTACTTAAAGAATTTAAAATTTACTTGTCTTGAAATATTTCTGAGCTTATTTAGGCTCTAGTGCAAAGAATAGCATTTTTGCTAATTGTGTGGACAACACAACTGTCAATTGTTGCATGACATTCATTAAAGATTGTTGTTGTCTCTTGTTTTTTGTTTTACATGCCAAGTCAAAGGCCAAGCAATGCTCATGGAAAAAGACTGGAATACCAGTAAAGAGTATGAAATCCTGCAGTCTTGATGGACAACATCTAGCTCTCTTTTACTTTTGCATTTGAGAATGATGTGTAAAAATGGATTTCTAGTAAAAAGCTACTGCATGGTAGCTCTTAATCAATGCACAGGCACACCAAGATTGAAATATCAATTATTATTATTATTCAATAATCAATAAGCTTGGGGTTGTTGTGACCAACAAGGGGTATATTCACCCCTCAAAACCCAATCAAACTTAATCAGCTGTGCATTATTCTGAAGTATGCTTAATGAAATGAGTATACACATCTGAAAGTCTGATGAGCAAGAATGACTGATTTAGTAGAAGCATGAAAATTATATGTATTGACTCATACAAAAAAAATCCCCTTATAACAGTTTTCTTTCAAACCACACTTCAAAGAGACTGAAAAGAGGTACTGTATTTCCTCAAATAATAGCCGGGGGCAATTATTCTTTTTTTTTTTCACACCAAAAAAAGGCAGTTATTCAAGGGAAGGTGACTATTCGAAGGAGGCGATTATTTCAAATATTGCTCACCGAAAGTCATACCCTATATGTTTGTTTTATTATTCCACTTAATCAAAAAATAAATAGATAAATAACCACATCAAATAAACTGAATATGGGCTTTTTAAGTGCTCCAAATTTGGTTCCTTGATTAATTTTCAATGTCAATATCCTGGATGTCAGAGCTTGAATCATCACTGATCAGTTTTGCTTGTTATCCCGGTTGTCAATTTTTAACTTGACAGGGAGGGGATAAAAAAAAGAGAAGACGGCAAGAGGGGTTGGGGGGGGGCGATTATTCAAGGGAAGTGATTATTTTGAATATTTCTGTAAAAGGGGGGCTATTATTTGAGGGAGGTGATTAATCGAGAGACGGTTATTATTCGAGGAAATACTCATTAATAATATTCATTAAGTAAAAAAAAATAACAGCACTCACCAGGACTTAAGCCTGTCTACTTTCTACCCCAGTATTAACTGTCAGTTCCCACAAAATAGCAGTCTGGGCCCAGTTGTTTGAAGGCCGATTAGCGCTTAACCTGGATTTCTTTTCTTGTGTTCAAAAGCATTTTCTTGGCATTTTCTAGCATTCTTAGAGCTTCCAAGCATCAACTTGTAGACAAAAAGAATTAAAACTGAAATGCTTTTTATGCTTTCAAATCTGAATTCAAATCTCACACTAACCCTAAGTTATCTTAACCCAGCATTGAACAACTTGGCCCAGTGTATCAGTGTGATTCTTATGCTGTGAGATCTGACAGGAGAGTCTTGCAATTTTGACAGATAAATACTCAATTTGCCCTAAGCTATTGTGTTACTACTGTAGAGTAATTTTACTTCACCTGCAAAATAGCTATATAGTGGTACACAGTGCTTGTCCCTTAGCCAATTTCATTATTTTCTTCCATTTACTTGCAACTATTTGACAATAACTATTATTGTTAGATATAGGAGTTTTGTAAAATCACTCTTAAAGGAATTTGTTATAAATTGTTACCAAAAACATTAAGTTCTACACAGTAGATACTCATTTTCTCTCCTTTTTAGTAACTAGTGATAGATACTTCTGAATACATTTACTCGTACTAACAACTACCGGTATAGGCATCCTACTGCTCATCAATAAAAATTAAAAATTTTAACAACTTCATGACGACTCACAACATTTCTTTTTCTGCCTCTCTTCATGTTTGAGTTTAATCCTCTTTGAGTTTCTTCCCTTTTTTGATCTTCTTGATGCTGACCTAGTGCTGTCACTGAAGGAATCAATGCTGGAATAATTTGTTGGCCGGTCCATGAAAGACGATCTTGACTTCAAAAGTTTATGTGAAAGAGTCAGAAAAATAGACTCAATAGTCTCCAGTTCTTCATCATTTTTGGTTGAAATTTCCCACACTGGCATACTATGAAGATCAGCAAATTTTCTAGCTTGATTTGAACTGACTATTCTCTCATGAATAAGGTCACATTTGTTGCCAATCATAAGTTTTGGAACTTCTCCTTCATCAGAGATTCCATAGTGATCATACTCTTGCAGCCATGTTGCGAGCGCTCTAAAAGAACTTTCCCTTGTGATGTCATACATAAAGATTACAGCACTCACATTTCTATAGTAATGCACTACCATACTTTTGCGGAACCTTTCTTGGCCAGCAGTATCCCAGATCTGCAGCTGTACAAAGTAAAAATAAAATAATTTAGACATTAATTGATACTAAAAATTCATGTCCTAAATCTAACAAATCATGGTAAACAGTTCTTCATATACTATTAAGTTATGATTATGATTTTTCCAAGAAACTTCACCAAAAATGGATGTTAGGGTGCATTCCTTTGGGATGATTAGGATCAGTATTCTGAGATCACTTTAAATGCATCATGGTACATCAACTGAACGGACAAATCCTTTCCCAGGGTAGATTTATCAGTTCTTTTAATTTGTTATGAGCTGAGGGATCTTGGATAACTGATCCTATCATCAAGATATCTTTTGTTAATGATAATTAATTAACTAGTAAGGTTAGCTATTAGCATCAGTGATCTATATTAACCAAGCGCGAAGCTCAAGCGAGTCATCTTTGTTCAGATGTGGACCGGAGACGTAAGCTCTTACCCATCCCTCCCTCCCTCAGTTTTAGTTAGTTTATTGTACACGCTTTGACTCTTTCGTCCGTGCTAAATTCAATATATTTGCCCAAACTGTCATGTCTGTCATGATTATGTGGGTTGATTTTAGCTAATGGAATGCACACATAGAAACTATTATGGAATGAGTAATTTTGAAGGTGATAGCCAGGATGAATAATAAACTTTTCCTTAGCTTCATCCCTGGTCTTAGGTTGCAGCAACAGATTGGTTGTGTTAACAACTGAAGGTCATTTTTTTTATGGGAGGGAATGACTGGCAAGCTTTTTTTGGGCCAGAAAAAAGTTGTCATAACAACAAGATTGCAGGGGTTTAAATAAAAATTAAAGAAGCCAGTAGGATTGGCTTTATCAACAATGAGCCTTTAGTCTGGGGATACTGGCTTCCCCAGGAAATTTTGAAATTTTGAAGCCCTTCAATGCAATTCCTAGCATTTCGGGCACAAAATTAAGAAGATAAATATTTTAAAATTGGGGCAAAAAGTATGTTCAAGTCCATCAAATTGAAAACTGAACTCAATGCAGTCCATTCCAAGCTTCCCATGGCGGGGGGGGGGGGGAGGAAGTAGCCAACTTAAGTGGATAAAGTAGCTACTGACGCATTTTGTTGGTATTCAGGGCTTTTTGATACCCCTGAATTAGTTATATTAACCGTGTGCTTCCACGAAAGGCATCCACAGTATATACATCTTACCACTCATATGAAGTACAAGGCCATTATAATTATAAGTTTCCATTTGAACCTGCTGTGAAAATCAAGACTGGCTGCTAAAATACTATTTCAGGCCTACAAATCCTTTTTGTTTTAAAAATCAAAGGATATATAACCGAAGAGGTTATGGCCTGCGTAGCAGACCTGTGTAAAAAGGAGAAGGGGAAGCGAAGAAAAGCACAAGAGGATAAACAAAACTTTTGGTCTTGCCTCATCAAATAACAGTGGCTAAAAACAGAACAGTTATGGGCCTGAGACACTAATAATTTATGACAGGAGAAATGTAAATACTAAAATGTAAAAAGCTCAAAGATACCTGTGAAACCTGTATTAATTGGACACCATATTAAGTGGAAACCCTATACTAAGCAAATGAGTAGCTCAGTGTGTTTCAAACATTTCCTTCCAAAATTTATTAAAACAAACCTGTGTTAATGGTCACCTCTATTCAACAGACACCAGTGAATGTCCTATGAATGCCAATCTAAGACATATTTCATGGTAGTATTTAGCAAAGCTTTAGCCCTTTCCTCACAAATCATATACTACAGAAGTTCATGGTTTATATGATTCTACTGAAAAGTTACTTGTCCAGCTTCTAAAATTCTCTGAAATGTATTCTAGTAACTGGCGCTCTTGAGGATATTGGCATTGCATGACAATGCATGGCACGAATTGCCACTTGTGTTTGGACAAATCCAGTATATACAAAACCAGAGCATGTCTGCCTGCTAAACAAGCTGTTACAGCTGCAGGTTTTAATTTGGGTTTCAACATGAAGTCACTACTTGATTGGCATAATTTTGATCTTCCAAAGCTTATGCCAACAGAACACATTTCCACTGATACCTACATCATAGTTGTTTCTTACATCATAAAATACTGTCTTATTACAGCTTAGCCAATCAGAAATATTTGCAGACACCAGCCACCGCAGAAGTGAAAAATAGAGAGTTATTAAATATCAGCATTCCTTCTCTTTCCTCACCAATCCCCTCCCCCATTTTCCCTCCCTAACGCTTCTTATGCAGGCTAAACCATGATGTCACCATTTTACACGTACTTGGAAAAACCAGAAAGGCTGTCACCAGGGTTGCTTTTACTTTTTTCTCTTTTACTACATGTATGTAAAATCTTCAGGTACAAAATGAAAGTTTTTTCCATTTGGTTTGTTCAGTTATTGTTTCGAGGTAGGATTTCACCAGAGATAGGCAAATTTTTGTTGGACAGTGTCAGATGACCGACTGTTATTTGCAGCTCCGAATGAAATAACGCACTATAGGCACTTTATGTGCATAGTATTGTCTGGCTATTTTGGCTTTTCTCTATTTATATCTTACTGTACTATCTTTTGACATTTTTCCATAAGGTGTTATCAAATGAAATACGATTATTATAGAGCTTATGATGCATTTCAAAATATTATTATTATTAATTAGAAGTATAAATATTAGTCGTGATTTTATTTGAACAGTATGGAGCTGGGCGGCAAACTTCCCATCAGATAATATATCTCTTCAATTCATTAGGTTCTTTAAAAATATAACGGCTTACCCGAATTTTGGCTCCGTTTAAATTCAGCCTTCTTTCCCAGAAATCGACTCCTATCGTGGCCTCCGTCTGTTCTGGGAACTTTCCCGTGGCAAACCTGTGAGCTAAGCAAGTCTTTCCAACTCCGCTGTCGCCGATAATTATGATCTTGAAAACTTGCTCAGTTGCTTCACGTTCGCCATCGTCCTCTTCTTTATCATAAAACATGACAGAATCGAAGATAACTTTAAGATTTTTAGTTGAAAGGACGAGAAATCGCAAAGCCCGTGTCAAGAATGCAGTTGGACGCTTGTCGAGGAGTTACAGCAAAAAATAAAGAAAATTTCCATCAACTATGTTCAACTATATTGGCTTTTAAATGCTGATGGACGGTAATGGAGAACTGGACAACCAAATTATGTAAAGTATAGACAATTTTTGTTGCATAAAAACATCTCCGAAGCCGCATAGACAGACATGGGGTATCGAATGTTACCATTTCCAAATATGGGGGATTAACCGCTGTCTCTATAAGAACTAATGTGGGCTCGGCAGAAGAGAATTTTTTCCCCTCGGGGGACAGGGGAACTCCCATGTAAAAGTCGGAAAAGAAATTAAAAAGTCCTAAAGGAGGCAAATCTGGACGAAACTCAGGCTTTATTTCAACCCCTCGGCACTCCGTCCTGAACCCCCTATTAAAGTGAGACCAAAGACGACGAACATCCCGCCTTTTCATGGGGGAAAACCACTTCCCCGCGCCCCCCCACCCCCACCGCGGGAAAGGGAAGGAAGTGAGTTCGGCCTTTTGGTTTTTATTTGAACCAGGCTGGCTCTTAGCAGTGTGAACCAGGCTTTCTCTGTCAATTTTTACCCGTTTGAGCATTGCTAACCAGCCTGTTAGAGGATTGCTAGCCTGTTCACAGCTTGAGTTCACAGCTGTCAAACGCGTCATTATGGAAATAAAAACTGCGGGGGTGGGTGGGGGGATTTATTGACAGCACATGCAAAGGGGGAGGGGAGGGGGAAATTAATACTGTCAAACCCCCTTGATACGGACTCTGAAGGAGCCATAAGAAGTGTCCGTAATAACGGAGTGTCTGTATCAAGCGGATTTAGAGAAAAATGTTAGGGGTTTTCTCTTCCCAGGGGCAAAGCAAACTGTTCGTAATAATGAGGTGTCCGCATTATAAGCGGGTGTCTGTAGAGCGGGGTTTGGATGCACTAGCTTGTTCCTCTATTTCCTTTTTAGAGATCGTCGAGCGCGTGTATGGAAATAAAAACCGCGGGGGGAATTGTTGACCGCAGGAGCGGGGGGTGGGTTGGGGAAAAGAGGATTGCATGCCGATCGACTGCAAGCACATTAAAATGTTGGTGGTGGCGATGGTATCTGAGAATTTCACAGTTGCTATAGCTGATTCATTGTGGAGTTATTACGTTTTCTTGGTACGCTGGGAACTCAAAATGATAATTGCTTTTAGGTAGGACCACAGTCACGCCTCAGCTCCAAAGTTACGTAACCGGCTCGAAACACATATAAGGATTATGGAGAAAAGCGATTGTTCCTGTAACCTACGAATCGAATGTGAAGGGTCTTTTCATTAAATATCGGCTAACTATCACTTACGATGGGTGTTTATTCTTTGCTGTGTGGTCCACGAGCCAATTTATGGCAATTTTATCGATTTTATTGGAGCCGGTTTGTCTCTCTCCCGGGGTCTCTCTCTCAATCTTCGTCCAACGTTGAGAAACCTGTGTTGAGACGCCTATATAATATTCATGGCAAGTTTTTTTAATCGAATCAAGAAAGGATAAGGGATTTTCCATTATCCTCTTGTGACTGTGAAATAGTTAATCTGCAATAAGTTGCGTTATTTCTTTCATAACCAAGAACTTATTGCTTACCTTTCAAGATAAATAAAAGTTTGGTTTGTTTTTTTGTCTTTTCTGGCATATAGTCATGTCAGGAGACTCCTGGTCATGTTTACAGTGCAAAATGTCTTGTTTATGCTCTTTATGTTATCACTATCGCCAGCGGGAGCGGGTTTTCTTGTATTCTGCTACAAATTGGTCCCGGCTCAAAACAATTCAAGAAGACTTTAGGACTCCAGGGAATCCGCAGATGTTTCGTTAAGCCCACATTGAACTCAAAATGATTGCTTTTACGTAACGACCGCAAGCTGAGCCCTAGCATCGGCATTGTTACGTAATCTTCGACATATAAGGATTTGTATGGGCAATCATGGCTACTGTTCCTGTAACCTACGGATGTGAAGGTTCTATTCATATCGGCTAACCATCACTTACCCTGGTCTCGGGTCAAAAGACTTCAGGTCTACTTCAGGACCTCAGAAAAACCGGAGGTGTTAATTTGAGAAAAAATTTTTAATTGTTTCCGTGGCATGTTTATTTCTCTTAAAAATCCAGTAATTTGTGTTTACTTGGCAGCCTTTTTTTTTTCACTTTTCAACCCACATTCAATTATTGAAGTTAATAATTAATACAGTTTTACTTTGGCCTAAATGATGATGGCGGTGGTGGTAGTGGTGGTGATTATGATAATGATGACGACGACTATTATTAATGAGGAGATAATGTGGGTAATGATGATGATGATGATGATGATGTTTATGATGATGATGATGATGATGTTTATGATAATGATAATGATGATGATTACAATCATGATGATGATGATGACGATGATGATGATGATGATGATGATGATGATGATGCCCGGCAGTTTATGAACAAATTGAGAAACGATTTTAAAAGCGCGGTTTTGAACCCTGTTTTCAAGAACGCTTTCTTGAGCCTTGCTTGATGTTGCACGTAGTATAAAAGTTAATGACAGGCATTTACAAACAGAAAAGGATAATAGTCACTGATGCTCACTGAGTTTTAAAAAAACTTGTCTGATTAATTATTTAAACCCGGTATCTCTGCATCTCGTACAATGATTGTCTTAATGTTAGTTATTGAGACAACTGTTATCGTTTCTTATTTAACAAAAAATTTCTCGCGTAATTTTTTCCCATTAGACACTAAAGCATGTCGAAATTGTTTATATTTCCACGTGTAAATGACAGGATTCAAGCAACTGTTTGCATATCCTATCCACAAGCCGATTAAGGCTCCTGTTTGATTCATCTTTTTACTCATTATGATGTCCAACATCAACATAAAACAAAACGGTGTCCAACAAAGAAAATAGACGCCAATAACGATAAGAAAACTCTTTGCAGTTTGAATGTCCGATGCGCGTGGAAATTGCCGATTCTCGTTAGTCCACTTGCGATTTTTTCTCGACGATCGCATTTTTCTACTAGGCGAGCGCTTTGTTGCCGTATCCTCGATTTCTAGTACGTTTGAGATGACAGTACTAAAATCATCAACTGGACGTTCTTTTTGTTCCGAATATTCGCTTGTTTCCACTCGGCTCCGTAGGGAATGTTGTACATTTATTCTCCGAATGTGTGATCGGGTGATTCGAAAAATCCTCCAATAGAACACTACCATGACAGCCAAAGCGAGACAGTACGATAAACCAAGAACTGCGATGGCAAAAATTAAAGCATTTTTTGATCCCGACCAGTCCTTTTCGAGATCGCAATTGTCTATATTTGGAATAAAACAGTAATATGAGCTGATTCCAAACTTGGGTGGTAAAGCACAGAGCATTGAATAAAACCAAACAAATAAGCATGCAGCACTGGCTTTTTTCGGTGTTATGACTTGCAAGTATCTAAATGGCTTAGCGATTGCAAACCAGCGGTCCACAGAAAGTAGAAGCAAGTTCATGATACTACAGATACAGAACAAAAAATTGGCAAAGCCGATAAACTCTTTGAAGGAGGTTCCAAAACGAAAATGGCCATTGATTACAGTGTCTAAGGAGGCTGGAATTACCGTCAAAGAAACCAAAAGATCGGCTAATGCTAGATTCAACACAAACCAGTTTGATTCTTTACGACGAAGTTCCTTTGTGAGCAAAATTACGAATATGACAAGCAAATTTCCAGACAGTGCCAATAAATTGATGGAAATGAGGGCGAACGATGACAAAACTAGTTCCGTTAGGGTCCAATTTTTTGTGATTATTCCGCACTGACTCAGGCACATTGTTCTTCACACGACTTCAGGTTTGTTGAGTGTTTGGAAGATCAATACAGATCGTAATGCAAGATTCAATAAAGTTTAAAATGCAGTTTACATATCACAGTATCGTCCATTGCAGATGTTAAGTTTAGTTAATTTGAAAAGGCGTGTTAATTGACAGTTGCCTTGGAAACGTCAATTTATTTTTCGCCAAGTAAACTATAAAACACCGGTGGTATATTGGTTGGAGTTCCTCGTTTTCATATTGTCGCGAGTAATTACAAATTACAAAAATGCAAATTGATTGCATGGACGTGCATCCCATTCAGCAATACTTAGTTTTCTATGTAATTTAAAATTTCAAAACGAAAAGGTTGAAGAAAATCATAGGTGGCGAACGGAGGTGTCAGTTAATTTGTCAAACCTAAGCTGCCGATTGAACCTTCTTTTGATTGCCGTGTTCGTATTTAGTATCCAAGCGGCACACCTGCTAAGAACGATGAAAATTTTTTTAATTGAGGGATTTGGAGTTTTTCACGTAAAGGTAAAAATTTTTGTCGAAAGGGTGAATCCGCAAGTTGTTTGCAAGACCCATAAATTTCAGATATGTATGTGCCGCCCGGGGTCTTGAAACCTGAAGGACTGCAAGTTAAACCAATTCGTGAGTTGGCTTCAAAAATCCAAATTAAATCGTTCAGCGTCTAGAAATTAGACAAAACTGAAAAAGTATAAATTTTAATGTTGAAAAAGCGGTAATTGAATAAAATGAGAAAATGACCGGAAGCCTCGCGGCTAAATGACGTCAGGGGCCCGTGGGCTCCTGATGAGGTGAAATCCCTGGGTGTTACTTGCCGGATCGGCAAGCTGTCTTTTTTAGACAAATTTTATCCTTTCTTACTTGATCATTGCCGGTTTAATTATCGCCCTCCTCGATTAGCGTTGCTTCTTGCGGATTAGTACCAAAATGTATTTTTTCCGCATGTGCCGCCAAAACACCGGAACAGCTAGAAATATGTCAAATGTCACTGTCAACAACAGTCCTATTCAGGACTATTGTACGTTCACTCGGACAATTATGGCAACCCGCGGCCGACTTATGAAATGACACAAAGGGTTAAACCTTTCACAGAAAAACAAAGCATTTGAAAAATATTTTACAGATTACAGTTTCTAGAGTTCGTGATTTTCATTCTACCTATCGTCAGTTATTTGGGTTGTTGCGGGGGTGTTCCAGAATTCCAAGTAAGAAAGAAACTATTGGCTCAGATCCGTCGGCTAATTCCTAGGAACAGGAAAATGAAGACGGGAACTGTTAACATCGTTTGAAGTTAGCATGTCGGTTTTCGTAAAGTTCTTCAAATCATACGAATTTCAAGCCGAATCCAAAAATTGCCGCTCTTTCCGTCTGAAGCCAGGTCGTGAGTTTGGTTTCCTGTAATTCGCTCGAAATTCACCTTGTTACACTCGGCGCTGTTGGTTGCCTTCCTGCCACCATTAAACGTTTTTGTGAAACTGCCCACCTGCCCCTCCCCTAAGCCAACTTTAACACTTATTTCTCACTTAGGGCAAAATGTTGGATTAGGGGAGGGGTAGGTGGGCAGTTTCTCAGCCACCTATAATAATTCGAAAATAGGAGAATAGACCTTATTCACGATACCCGCCATCTTTGAACGCGGATAAAAGCAATGTCACGTAGTTTCTCAAAGGGCAAACAAGTGATGTAATCGCAGTCGAGTTTGTTTATTCTAGACAACAGAAAAGGAAGAACTTTTTATCGTAAAGACATATGGTAAATTACGAGTGAAAGTGATCATTCTTACTTTTTTGGGTAAAGTAGCAACTGACATTTTGCAAGATTAAACTCGACCGCTATTTCCCTTATTGGCAAATTTTGTCCCTTGTTTGCCCCCTAAAATACCACGTGATATTGATCCTAAAGTGCGTGCAAAGATGGCGGATATCAAGTCAGGCCTTGATTTCCTTGATATCTGAAAAACTGAATTACACTTGAGGAGTTTGATTAAAATGAAAACAAAAATATAAATGCTCCAAACTTTTTCTTGAAAAAGCTAAATATCGTTTCCCCAAATACATATTTATGTACTAAAAAATTAATCAATTCATTTCAACTCTAAATATTTCTGTTCACTAATTACAGTTAACAATTGAAATCACTATGTAAACTTGGCAATCCTGGGCAACGTTTGCTTTGTCAACGTTTCCATGTACGTTCGCTTTTAAGGCAAATTTACAGCAGTAGAATTTTTCCTATAAACACTCGCGTTAATGAACAACTACTGCTAGCAGTTCGTAAACAAATGCTGCTCTCAATCGCAGATAAGCATTTGCTTGATTTTTAGAGAGTAGTAATAAAGTCTTAAAATTTATCAGCGTCAGGAGCCGGCTCCTCTTAGCGTGTAGAAAAGTCGACGAATTTCTCAGTTCACAGGTCGACCCTTAAGAGTTTGACTCCGAGATAATCATATGTCACTTATATTTTACAAACAATTAACTTGAAGGAGTCGGATAAACCCGACAGAGGTTGAAAAAACGCGAAATTAACTTTATTAGTTAAGCTTTCCGCTGCCGACACCGCAGC
Organism: Porites lobata; assembly: GCA_942486035.1. Lineage (NCBI taxonomy): Eukaryota > Metazoa > Cnidaria > Anthozoa > Scleractinia > Poritidae > Porites > Porites lobata. Next base: position 4,751,992 of record CALNXK010000007.1, on the reverse strand, counting down.
TTAAGGTTTTTGATAACGTGCAACAGGGTAGAACTAACTTTGTTGACCATGTTATCCGCGGTCGAACAAAAGTCCCGTTGTTTCATGGTAACCTGTTACTTGATTAGATAATTCCAATAAATGTCAGGCTATCGTTGACGCCATCTTCAGTTATCTTCTTGTAAACACCCAGTGACTTGCCGTCGCTTTCAACCACAGTCTCCCTGTAACTGTCCTCTGTTTCTGATCCTGATGACGTCATTTCTTCAATGCAGATATGTTCGCTGCTGACGTCTTCATGTTTATAGCCGTGTTTTGGATTGGAAACGGCTGTAAACTGTTTCTGAATTACACTATTGACGCCATTGCATTTGCAGTTTTCGACTCTGTTATTTATCTTACTGGTGTCATAACATACGGGGGAGGTGCAGTCCTTTCTATCTGGTGAAATATTTATGTTTTGCTTCCGAAAGAGCGGTTGCGGTGAGCTGTTAGGCTGTTTCCGCGAGGGGCAACTAGGCGGAGTCCTTTTAATAGGGATTGCTGTATGTTTCCCTGGGGTAAAATGCTTTCCTTTAGGGGGGATTGTAACACGCACTCCGAGACTCGGAGGTGATATATACCCGTTAGTTCTCCGAGCCAAAAGCAGCTGCAGCGGAGATTCGAAATAAGGCCCGGCTATCGTTGCGCGATGGGAAATCGAACGATTTACCGGCCTGAACGTCCTGGGCTCGGTGAAAGACTTGCTTCGCATCACCGGAGGATGAACACGTCCTTGTGATTTTTCTTTTAAGCGAGGAGTACTGGATGGCGAGAGATGATTTCTAGGGGTATTTGGAGGTGACAATGAGCTGCCTTTCCTCTGGGCTACTTCATTTTTCATCGAATTGTTGCGTGCAAGAGTTTGCTGTTGAGGCATGCCAGGAATAGGCCTGGCAATTCCCATATTCCTCGAAATTGGCCTTGAAACATGGATTGTCTGCCTGGCCGGTATATTTCGTATAATGTCTCCGTAGTTCATACTCGTGCGCCTGTTCAATGTCGCGTAAGGGCCGCTTTCAGTAGAAATCTGCCGCGCGGCTTTAGTGCTCGGAGCAGAGAATGAGTTACTTCGCAAGAAAGGTGCGGGTGCAATGGGACGTCTTTCCGCGGCGACGAAAGATTTGCTTCGTGCAAGCTGCCTAGGATTAGGGACATCATTTTTTATTTGGCTTTCACTGCAGTTCTGCAGCTCCTGTTTAAAAGTTCTCAACGGTAAGGAGGGGCTTCCTACAGGAGCCGATAAAGTCCGTTGGTGTCGGAACCGTACACCTCTCAAAAGAGTAGGTGACACGTCCTCTTGGACTGCGAGAGGCGCGGTTTTCTGGGTAGGCTTGCTTTGAGGGGGAGGGGAGGGTTCTTTTGGCGTCTGCTCCTCTTTCACTTCCTCGATGTCTGAATTTGGAAACGACTTTCCTTTAATAAAGCAGGATAATTGTTCAAGCACGCCCTTTTTCTGCTTTTTAACCTTTTTGGTAGAGGTTTCACTGGCGCCGCTTTCGCTCGTAGTTTCACTAGGAGTCTTGTTCGCTTTGTCGCCTTTACTAGGGAGCTCAAGTATCGCGGACTTTTCATCCATTTGATCTACCGCACGTTTCAACCTCTCACTATCAACTAAATCTTTTCTGTCAGCTTTTTCAGTCTCTTTCCCGGCTCTATTTGCCTTGCTATTCTCTTTTCCTTTCACTCTCTTCTTTGCTGCCTTATCAGTCTTAGCAGTCTTCCTTTTGGAGGTAGCCTCGCATGTGGCAGAATTCGAGTCCTTGCAAATGGAATCTTCTGGGTCATTTATCTTACCATTTTCCTGTTTTTCCTTTGCAGAGTCTGCAGTTTTCTCAGACGGACTCTGTGTGTAAACAAAGTATCCATTCCCTGTGTGATAAATCCTCCGTTCTTTGATGAGAATCCCCAAGCAGTCGTGAATCACGTTCATTTTGGGCATGTGAACGTACTGATAGGTTTTAGCCAGATATTCTGCAATCGACTCCTGTGTCGCGACCAGCTGCATTCCATTCAGCGCCGCGATGGTTTCCACTAACGACTTTGTTAATGGCAGAAATGGTGCTTGCTGAATAATCTCCATACCGACAGAACTGACCACACCTGCAGGCAATAATGTATGAAAGAGTCAGACCTCTTTTTTTCATTGAGGAGAATAAGTTTGACTCATTTAGCTCTGATATATGCATAGTAAAAATAAAGTTAATTTCGCCTTGTCTCTTTACTAATCATTTATTTTATTCTCATAACCTGTGCTTTTGATAAAGCAAAGGTGTTTTAAGGAGAAATAAGATACTGGTCACAAGTAAAGTTTAAGGCCGCTAAGGATTGAAGGGGCTGTGTTGCAGCAGTTAAGATTATTTCGTTTAGATTTATCAATCACCAGTTTACCAGTGTTGACCAGCAGTTAACTATTCCATTTTTTTTTTTTAGTTTAGATTTATCAATCACCAGTTTACAGTTGTAACGTTGGTGACGACCCCTGCAAATCCTCCCCTAGATCCGCCCCTTAACTAACAACATCGCAGATTAGGAACCACCATTATGGCTCTTAGAACCACTGATCAAATCAGGAATACCGTAAAATTCCGAAAATAAGCCCCTCCATGTATAAGCCCCTCCAAATATAAGCCCCCCAAACCGGTAACGCAAAAACCCTTCGTTAAATCGCCCTCCAAATATAAGCCCCCCAGGGGCTTGTACTTGGAAAATTGCCCTCAAATAAAAAGTAGAACAAAGAAAAAATGGCAAATTTACTTCCAACTATAAGGCTAACTCTATCGAGTTTGAAACGCAAATTTCCCTCCCTAGATAAGCCCCTCCGAACATAAGCCACTCCAAAAATAAGCCCCTCAAAAAGGGCCTTTGAAAAATATAAGCCCCGGGGCTTATTTTCGGAATTTTACGGTATATCTAGCCTGCGTGCAGACGATAACTAAACTCCGATTAGTACCGTCTGCGAAGCAGTGCAGAGATCTTTGTTCTGGACCCCCAACGGACTCAACGAATTACCGGAAGTGCGTTTCGAATTCCCCTTCAACCTGATTGGCGATCACGACAAACAAAACAAAGGCCTTTTTTAACTGGCCAATCGTGGCGCGTACTCAAATCTGGGTACACAGCTGGAAGTCCAGAACAAGGATTTCGGCGCTGTTTCGCAGACGGAGTTAACCAGAGTTTAATTTCGTCTGCGCGCAGGCTACGGTATATCCCGAGCGGTATCATTCAAATTCACAAAAAAATAACTGACTTAGCAAACAAACAAACAAAATACTGCAGAGATCAACTCAGTGTAAAAGGCTGCCCACTGAATTTTTAAACCCATTTACAATCCGTTTTATCTTCCTCTTTAATTTTGTTCCATCCGTGCCCTCATTTGTATTTGCTATGCCGACTTAATGTTCCTTCATCAGTTTTAAGCGGTTATATTTTATAATTTTTTATTTATATGTTTTAGGCAATTCCACGTTGCAGCAATCCCTAACACTGAGCTGAATTTTACTAAATTACATGACACAGCGGTCAACGATGATGACGGCCGCGTCCGTAGTTTGAAGCTGGCTAGTTTAGTGTTATTTGTTGCCTTTTTGTGTGTTTAAATAATTTAGTTTTTCGTGTAAGAGTTCCTGTTGGTGTTCAAAAAGGCACTTAAAAAATATTATCTTGCTCAATATTGACTTGTGTGCGTGTTTGTCAGTGCATGCGTGCGTGTTTGTGTTTTAATGAATAACAAAGCTATAATAGAATAAAGTCAATCTTGTTAAAGGGCCATAATTAGTTTCACTATAATGCGCCCTTCTAAATTCTAAATTTTTTTCTTGATAACATTGTGTACACGTAGTTAAAACAACCTTGTACTAATTTATACTAATTAATATTGTACCACTGATGTATTATCTATAAGATGGAGTAAAAAATAAAATACAAAAATACAAATACACAGCTCCTTTAAAAGCCGCTAATATACAACAAATTTATAGCGCTAACAACCCTATTTTGGTAACATTATTGTAACCATCGCACCATGTAAGGGAATGCAAGCCAGTCCTGTATTCAGGGCCCGGTTCCTCGAAAGATGGTTAAGTTTAATCCAGGGTTAAGCCAAATTTTAAGCAAGGTTTTCTTGTCTAAGAACATGTTACTCGAGCTTACAAAATACTTTTGTGTCTCTTTACTCCGAGATTCAGTGATGATAGCATAGAATTTTACGCTAGATAATGCATGGGAAAGTAAATAAAAAAGAAAACTAAATTTTTTATCCTGGATTAGCTCTAATCGGCCTTTCAGAACCGGGGCCCGGACTCCAAGTCGCGGATTCGGGATTCCAGGTTCTGGATTCTGGATCCATTGTCTGTGGAACTTGAATTTCTACGTTAGTAGCCAATTCACGCTGTTTCAAAATTCACTGCTCTTCAAGCTCCTTGGCGTTCAGTTTGTCAAATGCTGGTGAATTTTAGTTTCTGGAGCTGAATTCTAAAGGACTGCCTCGGCTCATCTAAGTTTTAAAAACGAATTTAGCGCTATAGTAGAAAATCGTGAAGAAACAAAACGTGAAATTAGGCCGTTTTACGGTGGTCGTACAACGACGGCAAATAAATGGGCAAAAAAAGTAAACGTGCAAGATTGTTGTCAGTTGCTTTTTTGCCGTTCTCGCTGCCGTCGTAGTTGCTTAAGCCTCCTTAATTGTAAGCAGGCAGGGTAGTGTAGTTGGCAGAAAAAAATTGAACTCAGAGGTTAACAGGATTTGTATTTGCTGAAATACGCAATTAGGAAGTGACCCCTCTTACTAAGTTAAGAACCTTTTGAATAACCTAAATATCTTACATTCTCTCTTAGGTAAAACGGAATCTATATAGGTTGTTCACTTCTCTGCCAATATAAACTTGAAGGTGATTTATATACCCCAACGCTGGAAAATAAATATGTGTTCAAACAAGAGGTTACGATAAAACTGATTTGTGTTCTTAATAGAGCTCTCAGTTCAAGTGTTTCTTGCAAAAGTAATTTTCACTGTTCGTGTCATTCGGCCTTTCTATCCTACTTTTCCTTAAAAAAAACTGTGTTCCGGACGGCCCTTTTTCAAGAAAGAACTAAGTGAAAATGACAACAGTAATAAATGTCACATATGCATCTCGGAATTAGCCACTTGGGAAAACTAAAATGATATTTGAACAGTTCAGTCGCATTTCAATATTCGTTCGGAAAATGCTAACAATGTTTGAACTTCGTTCTAAAAATCCTTTCAGTGTATCAGATTTATTTCTAAACCTTCCTTTGTATTATTTCTTAGTCTTATGAAATGTTCATTAACGCAAATCAGTCTGGTAAAGTTAACCCTATCGAAATAATAACACAAATTAAAAAATCAAAGAATAATCAAAACAAAAAAAGAGGGAAAATCAGATTACATAAAAGAGTAGGAAATCAAAGACCTTATTTTATTTTATTTTTTTTTCAATTTATCTTTATCGTTATCACTATTGCATCAGACATGCTATAATGATTTTTTCTCCAACTGTGTTTCTCTGCTTTACGATGTTGCTTATAAGTGATAGTTTACTTAATGCTGTTTTTGTTCTAGTTGAAAAGGCAATTTATTTTTTATAAAACAAAAGGGTCCGCCCGTGCCTTCTCACCGAGCTAAAAATTATCAAATCACATCTGTTTAACGTTTTTCAAAGTCTTGATCCTCTTAATATGAAAAAAGCGCGTTGATAGCCACGGCGTAAGAAGAAGCACGTTGTCAATGGAAAATAGAACCAACGAAACTTATGTCAAGAAATCATCAAAACTAATTTGAAATGCATGTCATGTTCGAAGGAATAAGCAATGACGTAGCGGATTTTTTCTTTGTACTTTTTTGAAAAGATTTGTGTACTCAAGAGGAAGGGAAATCTTATCGTTTACATGCCTTGTGCGAAAACAACAAGATTGGGTTGACAGAAAAAGCCATGTTAAGCCTTCGAGAAAGCGATTTGAAAAGCACATCCGGTACTTAAGCTGCTTTTTTCAAGTTGAGTAGCTTGCAGTTCTCTCCTTATAACAAAGCTAGCTCGAGACTTCACTAAGGCAATTCATTATAATCCAAGAGTAATAAAAAAACCAGGAAAAAGAACAACTCTATTGCGTGTTATCACAAAATTCACAAGCAAAAAACACACAAAAAGTGGTTGTATTAAGTCGTGTGAGTCTATTGTTCTAGGGATTGGTGGCTGCCTTTTGGAGCCGGTTATCACAGCAAGGGAACGTTTTAAACGGTTTATTCTCTGCCGCTTTTAAAAAAATAAAAGACAGCAACAAAAGACGGATCACAATGAACAAAATAACTATAATTTTGGCCTCAGGGGATGATGCTATGTTGAACAAATGGACACAAGATCTGGCCCGCGAATGTTGCACTTGTCAAAAGTACGCCAGTAGTTTAGCATAAGCGCTTTTTTCAGTTCTTTTAAGTCCTATCTGGTTAGATTTAGAGGACATAAAACATTATCTACTAATTGAGGCAAGGCTATTCATTATCATCCAACCCTGACCTTTGACAATCTGTTTTAATGGAAAATTCAAATTAGGGAAATAAAAGTAAACTTGCATCATTACTTAGGATTAACTCTGGGTACTGTATAAAAGTTCATGTTTGAATGTTTCTTGTGTTGGTCTTTAAGTAAATCATTTTGTAATAAAAAAGTTGAAATGTTAGAGACGATACAAAAGTTCCCACGCGCATATCAATCGATCAGTCGCTCGAAATCGTCTGGGTATGCCGGTAGTTGAATATTGATTTAAGAGTTTTCTAGAGCAGAGAAAATTCTGGTCTTTGCTGCTGGAGGCTGGCTGTAGAAAACTGGCCTCTGTTCTGTTTTGCCAATAGCATTCATGGCGTCATATAAAATACACCTGTCTGAAAAATCAACTTGTTTACCAAAAACCAAAACTATAAAACAGCCTTCGATCGTATCCAGAAAGCAAGTGGTTATTTTTAAAATTCATGGTTGTAAACGTTGCGAATTCGATGGAGCAGCGAGTCATTCTCGCGAGGGACTTAAAGAGTTGAAATGATTTTGGCCACCACAGTCAAATCACACATGAAACCGCGAGATTGTCTCTACGTCATAAAGGGAAATTGTGTTAAGGGTTTTTGATTCAAATAATCTCATTTGGAAGACCAGACTTCCAGCACTGACTGACCTCGATACTTCGATATACTTAAATGAAACCCTTATCTCGGTGATCATAAAATCTAAAGAGACTACCGTTCAAGGCTATTGCGAGCACTAATTGAGCTTACCTATATCTTTGATGATAAAATTATCGGGACTGCGTAAAAAGTGTCGCCTCCATGCTTCCTTGATGACTTCAACATCTTCATTCGGTCCTTTGATCAACAATGTAAAAGGAAAAACCCAACCTTTCAGCCGAATCTCGTCCAAACTTTCCGTCAACCTTGTTAGCATCGTCGATCGATTTGCTTCCTTAAACGCATCGAACAACTCGAGCCCAGAGAGTTGGTGCGGCAGTTTAGAATTTTCCTTCTCGCAGTTTTCATCTTGAGTAAGGTTTTTGACCTGCACCGCTGTTGAAGTCGGTCTAAATACGACTGTCAAAACATTGTTAAGAACAATAGAACATTTCGGCGCCCTATCCCTTACAGATTTCCCGATCGAACTCATCCCATAGAGGAAATACTCGAATGTGCAAGTTGTCGGTTCGCGTTTCTGAGTAGATGATGCTCGAATTGAACCACAGCGACCTTGTTAGTTCTATAATTCGCGTTCGGTTGGTGGTTCACACGATCCATCAATAAGAGCCCACGATGGAGCAAACAAATGCAAATTTTACAACAATGAACGCAGCGAAGAAGAACATGTTTTCCGATCACAAAAGCTTGCCGACTGATTAGGGCATGAATATATTCATCATCAGATTTTCGTTGCGATATGCGATCGGTGACGAAAGGGACTTAATTCCGGCCAAACGGTCAAGTGGCCTGGCCCATGATCAAATTAATTTATCATTTAGTAAAATATTATTTTCTTTTTTTTTTAGTTTTCTGAATGCTTGAAAGTGCCAGTGAAGTGTTCAGTTTGCTATCTTACATGGAAAGTCTAACTCTTAGTTGTCGCAGTTTTCAGTTTGCTGGGACATTTTTTCTTTCTTTTCTATCTGTTTACTTAAAGACTTCATATGAAAAAATAAAAATAAAAAATAAAAAAAGGCAAACAGGTAGTTCAAGTTTCCGTTAATTATAAAAGGTCTACTGTAAAATGACTTTGTAAACCAGTCCCGCAAAATTCTCATTGTGGAAAAGACCACACTGACTGTAAAATTAAATAAAGTTCTAACTTCTATGGTATGTCATTTCAAAAGAAGAAGAAGAAGAAGAAGAAGAAGAAGAAGAAGAAAAAAAAAACAGAGTCGAGTTCGACTATGTTGAACGGGCTGTGAACGATCGCCTATTCACAGGTGCTATCCCACTACTGTTTGACGCGGGAGCTTTTGCCTGCTGTGTTTCCACCCTGGGCCGGTTCGCTCCTCTTTAACCAACCTGGAGAACTCAGATTCCTCCGTGTTCCCCATATTGACGCCAAACTTAGCGCGGACACCCGATCTACATAGGACAACCGCCCCCAGGAATCCCACCCTCAAGCCGTTCAGAGACCCCAGCCTCCAAGTAGCTGGATTACAGGCGTGCGCCACTACGCCCGGCTGATCAAATCAGGGGAAAATTAACCTACTGTTTTGTCTTTTTGCCTCGCTTCGATGTGACCGGAACTGAAAGTGACCATCACACTTCCGGTACACATAAAAATAAAATGGCGGACAAAGCCATGAGAAAGCATTCAATTTCCAACTGGATTTCTTTATCATTTTCAGATCAAAATGTACAAGAGGGAGATTTTTTATTAATCCCCTGAACTGGAGCGAAAATTATGATGTTATTATCAAGATAAATCGCTGTTCTATTCTCCAAAGATCTCATAAGAGATCGAGGCGAAGTTCGACAGTAGCCAAACTTAATATTTGGTTGATTTCAATTGAAAGTGTCAAATGAAAGTTTGATGGCCTTCAATGTCGCCGCTACAAGGGGAGGTACGTTTATCTCAACAAGGCCTTCAAACTGCACGAGCATCGAACGAGGCATGGGCCCGTTTCTCGAAAGTTCCGGTAACTTTTCGGGTCCGAAATCAAATATTCAAATCGATATATAAACAGTATAAAGAATAAGAGCGCCGATCCTGGCTAGCAAGCTACTCCATTTTGTTTCATTAACCGATAGTTTTATTATGTCAGCTGTAAAACTGTTGAAACCTCAATCTTTAATGTAAACAGAGACAGCTTACCGGGCCCGTTAATTATCGGGACTTTCGAGAAACGGGCCCCTGGTCACAAAAGTCATTGGAACAGTAGTGCAATATTCATATTTTTCTGTCATTTCTCGGTTCCCTTCAAAACAGTGCACCCTTTTCGAAATTTTCTTGCAGTTCTCCCTCCCCCCACCCTATACAAAGTTGAAACTCGGAAAAAAATTCTGGATACACGCGTCCAACATTGTTTGTGGGGTGAGGGGAGGGGTTGGACCTATGTGAATTGGAAAATGCCCCAGAAACACAAAGGTGTCCGAAGACTTTTGTCCATGCATGATTGTAGCTCTCCCACATGCTTAAAAAATAGTTAGGTTTTGTACCTGAAAACGATAGTAACTGGATGAGGGTTTTGTGATATCCAGAATAATCAATGTCGAGGTAAGTGTTAGCAGCAGAGCCGAGAGGCCGTAGCCTGTGTACAGACGCCCCCCACCCCTCCCCTCTCCCCGATTTTATCTGAAGGGAGAGAGACGTCTGTACACAGGCTAAAGGCCGAGTCTGATAACGCTTACCTAGACCTTGATTTTTCTGGATATCACAGAAGCCTAATCTAATAATTGTTTCATAAAACATTGTTGACAAACACAGGATCGCTTGGAACAGAGTTTGACACTGCTCTCGGAAATCATGCATTGCGCGCGCAACCTACAGATTAACCAGTTATCTGCTAGCAGATAACTAACTAATCTGTAATTTGCCCTGATTTCCGAAATTAACCATAGCTAGTGTTAGTGCTGTGTTAGCTAGTGTTGTGTTATGTTTTCTATTGTTTTGTTTTTGTTGCTTGATGTCTCCTACTTACTTCAGTCTAGGTTGTATAACTTTTGTAGACAAATTTTATTTATAAAACAGAAAAGCTCAAAATAACATAGCCTAGTAAAAAGCTTTTAAATAAACAACATTGATTCTTAATGTCGTCGACAGGAAGTAATCTGCACGCGAGCACCGATCTGGATCTCTGAACCACTTATGTTCCCTCAACTGTTGAACTTTACACAAGTCAAAGCAACGCCAAGGAAAAACACTACTTGAAAGGGACTGAAAACTTTTTCTTTAATCAGTCTGAACATACTTGAGGATATTTTCAAAATCTTTCACTGTTTTGTTTTATAGAGCGTTTGAAGGGTCTTTCTATAACTTCATGTAACAGACTCTGAAGGTTCTTGTCAAGTTGAAGGGTATCGCTTCCTCACTGTCGCGTTTTTGTTATTTCTTTTAATCAAAGAGTTGTTTTCAGTCTCGAGGGTCTCGTAATTCAAAAATAAAAATGTCTGGGGCACGCAAGGGAAATGACTAGTCTCGCCGTCTCGGAAAGTTTCTGCAACAGAGAGGTCACGTTGTCAGTTCTCTACAGAGGCCAGTGCGGGTAATAGTATACAATGCAGAACGCACTTGCAAAAATATTGTTTTGATTATCAATCAGTAAGTCCTCGACTCGATAATAGTGGGTTGATCTGGTGAAGGTAAACTTGATTATTTCATCTGAAGCCTTTGAGGACATTTTACAAAAACGATGACCTTTAGCAATTCTAAACGCTGAGAACCTCGAAGTGGAAAGTGCTTGTGACTAGCTTCCAAAGGAATGATCATACTTCAGCGAGGAGGCTAATAAATAAAAACAGTACGTAATTAATAGACTCAATACCTTTTATTGTTACTGAATTCTGTCGACATCGGAACATATATTGCAGATCCTTCTTGCATTACCGCTTTTTACTACGTAAAGGTTCGGTTATCAACCGCGATAGTATTGTTGGGTCATAACTGAAAGTACGCCAGAATGTTAGGCATAAAAAGGACGCGCAGAATCGGTACTGAATTGTGACAGCAGAGTAGGCGCTTTTTATAACTATTTAAACCTTATTAGATAGCACAGTGGAAACAGATTTGGATTACGGCTGAAAAGAAGGGTCAATGTTAGTGTCTAATCTTGTAAACACACATGACATTCCTGTATGATCCGGGAAGGTTTAGGGATCTTATCCCGTTCGGTGCTCCGCAAAGCAGAAACTGTGGCAATGTAAAATTGATCGCGGAAATTTCTATCATTCAGAGTAAAGGACGAAATTACAGCGTTCTTTAAGAATTGCACGAAGCACCAAAAGAAGAAGTTATTGTGAAACCGTTAATTGTTACTTGACATGAACTACAGATTGACTCCACAGTTACACGATAACTGAATAGCTTTTAATTTCCTTGGTCGGCCTACAAAAACATGGTCAAAATTCAAAGCCAAATAAAATCGCGTCAAGCGCTTATAAGAAAACAAACTTCTAAAAGGAAAACAAAATACTTAAATAAGTCTATCTTAAGCATCTTTACGGGGATTTTTTGTCATCGTCATCTTTTTCACCACCACCACCAGCACCACTGTACCACCATCATCATCATCATCATCATCATCATCATCATCATCATCATTATCATCATGATTATTATCATCATCATTATCATCATGATTATCATTATCATCACCATCATCATTAACATCATCGTGTCGTCGTTGTTATCGTTTTCATAAACTTTTCACCAATTTTTTTTTGTCTTGGGTGGAGGATAAAGACATTCTCACCAAAAACTCAAAAGAAAAAAAAATAGAAAAAGAAAATAAC